>OZ001672.1:7745768-8135199 GCA_963924145.1 Pyrausta purpuralis
TACTTCAAACAAAAGACGACTCCATATGCAAAGATTTTGACTTTCATCGTGGTTAGGAGGCGGTGACCGCGATAGTACATATTGGCTACACTTTATGCCTATAATAATATATAATATCTAGAGGGAAATAACTGTCTTACTTGTATTCATTTTCCTTGTATGTGTAATGTCACTGACATGTCTTGAAGCTTAATGTACTCATATTAAAATTTAAGTCAAAACTACCCTTAATGACGCCATTAGAAGAGCTCTTGCCACCATTAATGTTCTTTCTACGTTTAGTCCGTTATGATGGCAAGAGACCCGATTATCTCACCCTTATTCCCTGGGAACGGAGTCGGATCTCAGTTTGGGATGCAACTAATTTCGATACTTTCTTCAACCCGTGGACGCTCAAGGATCAAAAGGTCGCCGGCGGTCGCGTAAACAAAAGTATAAGAAAATACTGTTGATAAAAACATCCGTTAAGTATTAAGCTGGAGCAACAGCGGAGTTAACTGAAAACGCCAAGCGTCGCAAGTATATCTCACTTGTAAGTGATTATGTGTTTGCGCCGTTTGGCGTTGAAACATTTGGGCCATGGGGATCTACTAAATTGCTGTTTAGAAAAATTGCGCAAAAATCAAATTCTGTAACGGGCAATAAATAAAGCTGGCTGGTTCCTAGCTCAAAGGATTAGCATAGCTATCCAGCGCGGCAACGCAGCCAGCGTCATAGCCTCCTTGCCGCAAGGAAATGGTTTCGTTTTTGAATACGTAGATTTTTATGTTGCAGGTCTTTGTATTTTTACTTAATTATTATTAATAAAGATATTAAAGTAAAAACTTACCAAATATCACAAGAATAAGACCATCCATCATAGCAATAAAAAAACAGTAATTTTACTTTTAGATCAATTATAATCTTACTTTTTTGCACTTGTTTGCAAAAAACTTCTGTTGTTATCGCATTTCACAGAGATACCTAGTTCCTTAAACAGATTGCGAGCTTTGCTAGTCACTATTATTATTTAAATACAAACTTTATTTAAAAACAAATTAAAACGCAAGAGACTCGTCGTTATGAGGAAAACGCGATGACTAACTCGCATCACAGGTTTTGTTGCTATTCCTGATTCATTTAAGAGTAGTTTGCAAGATTTGAAGGTTACTCTTTTTGACGGTTTTTGAGGTTTGACGACCCGTCTGGTGTAGTGGTCGAGAAATCGCCTACTACGTAGCGGGTGCGGGTTCGATCCCCGCACAATACAAACATTTGTGTGCATGAACATGTCTGTTTGTATTGGTCTGGGTGTTTTCTATGTATATCATGTATGTATTTACAAAAAAAAAAGTATTTAGGTATTATATCCGTTGTCTGGCACCCATAACACAAGCTTTGAGTAGCTTACTTTGGGGTTAGATGGCGATGTGTGGGAATGTCCAAAGGATATTTATTATTATTATTTATTTATTTACTCTTGATTCTCTAAAGAAAATTTACTCTCTCATAAAAGTATTCTCATATCTCTTATTTTGAGTCATTTGTCAACTCGCGAGCAATAGAATGGCGAGGCCCGCGAGTTGGTACATTTTGATTTTAATAAAATTAATTAAAAAAAAATAAACCGACTTCAAAAAATTGTTTTTTCTACAAATTAAGAGAAACAAAATCTTTTGGTTTTTCTTTTATCCATAATTTTAAGTTATTTACTTACAAACCCATATCTTAAAAACTACAAGACCGATTTTGATGAAACTTACACTGTACCATAAGTTGAAATATACCTGATTGAAATAAAAAATAATTATCTGGCTGTGTCTTCTAATTTTCGAGAAATTGTAGTGGACAAACATACAAATACACAAACATACATACACTTACGAAATTTAGGACACGTGTTTGGAAACCTTACTAGATCAACATACCAAATATTATAAAATTCCAACGATGTCACACACATACACATTGAATGCATTCCTCACCATCTCCTTTTTGTAAGTGGGTAAAAATAAATGTCTTTATTTGCAGATGCCTTGAAGAATAGCCAACTCAAAAGAATTGGATCCAAAACAACATAATTCAGTATTTTCCGTGACTTATAACGCTTTGGCTGATATGGTAAAACATTGACTATCTTCAAATCACAAGTCTTATTTACAACAATTCAAAATTAATCAATGATATTTTATTCATTTATATATTTTTACCATTATTTTATTACATTAAGGCAAACAAACAAAATATTCAATTTTTAATGCATGATGATTCATTTTTCACGCGAAAATGGATGAACTAAATGATAATATAATCCTAATACAGGACTTATGTTTTAATTAGAAACACGAAAGATTGAAAGGAAACACGAAAATAATCCAATATTTAAGCTGGCAAAACTATTGATTAATAAGCGTTTGTCGCTACCATACGGCTGTGTCCCCTTAAATCAATACCAGTATTTTCACAATGCCAACCAATGATGTTTATTACAATTGGCATATAGAAAAATCGGCCAAGTGCGAGTCGGACTCGCGCACTGAGGGTTCCGTGCCAAATTTAACTAAATAAGGCGTCCATTTACTTCCACTAAGCCAAAATACTACAATATCTTGTTGACAAAATAACTTTGTTTTTCACAGTATTTGAATGAAGTTATTTTGTAGTTGTTGAAAATGTGCTATATCTGAAATCTACTAGTTTGATCTCGTTCAAACCAGTTTTTAGGGTTCCGTAGCCGTGTGGCAAAAACGGAACCCCTATAGTTTCATCAATGCTGTCTGTCTGTCTGTCCATCCGTATGTTACAGCCACTTTATTCTGAAACTATTAGCATTAAACAGATGGAACTTGGTAGGTAGATGTATTCCGATAACCGCTTAACGACGAGTCCCCCTAGCGGTTTACAGAATACACCTACCTATTAAGTTGCATCTGTGTAATACTAATACATAGTTTCAGTCTAAAATGTCTGTGACGTACGGACGGACAGACAGACAGACTTGACGGTTCCGTTTTTTGCCATTCTGCTACGGAACCCTAAAATAACAACTTAATTATATATTACTACAAGCGGTCCTGACGTCTACCTGGGACAAGTGATCCAATTGGGTAGGTCAAACTTCGAGAAAGAGGTCAATCGATGAATACAACTCGGCTGGGCAGCGTTCGGGAAACTGCTCAAGAGTGTCTTCTCATCTCAACTACCTCAGTGTCTGAAGTCGAAAGTCTTCAACCAGTGATTACATACGGATACGAAACATGGTCTCTAACCATGGACCTTATAAAGAAGCTCAAAATCACACAACGAGCGATGGAGAGGACTATGCTGGGTGTTCCTTTACGGGATCGAAACAGAAATGAGGAGATATGTAGAAGAACTAAGGCAACGGACATAGCCTTGGGAATCAGTAAGCTCAAGTGGCAGTCGGCAGGAAAGTTCTGGATTGGAGAACCTTCGACCAGAGACGCAGCGTGGGACGTCCACCAACAAGATGGACAGACGACCTTATAAAGATCGCAGGATCAACCTGGATGCAGACCGCTAGTGATCGGTCGCTGTGGAAAGCCGTGGGGGAGGCCTATGTTCAGCAGTGGACGTCCTTTGGCTGATTATGATGATGATGATGACAAGCGGTCCCCCGCGACTGCGTCCGAGCGTTTTGATCCTCCTTTTGAAGTCGGTTAAAAATATTCGGTTTCGATTACGGCTAAATATATTAATATTATAATTAATATTTCGAAGGAAGAAAACTATTTATTTTGTTCTTCTGCTTACGCAAGTATTTCATCCCCGTTTTTACTCCACTAGCAGTCCCCCGCGACTGCGTTCTCGCGATTTGAGTTAGCTCCCTCCCCTCCCGTCCCAGCGTCATCTATACTAACATTATAAAAACCGGCCAAGTGCGAGTCGGACTCGCGCACTGAGGGTTCCGTGCCAACTTTAACTGAATTAGGGTAACCACTTACTACCACCTTCTTCCACTTAGCTAAAATACCACATTTTTTTGTCGACAGCAAATAGAACTTTGTTTTTCATAGTATTTGTATGAAGAACAAAGTTATGTTTGCGGTTGTTAAAAATGTGCTATATCTAAAAAACTTCTCGTTCGATCTCGTCCGAACCACCATTTTCGTTGAAAGTATTTATTGAGATTAACATTATATTTTTTTTTCAAAATTTACACTCGCTTAGTTAAGGAATTAGATGGGGGAGGGGAAGCCCATTTTACCACTTTGGAAGCGTCTAGCTGTGAAACGTTAGACTTTAAAAGAAAATGGTTTTAGGAACCTCTATGTAGTTTTAAAAGACCTATCCATAGACTCCCCACACGCATAGGTATGACTAAAATTTTTTTTTTCGGTTTTAGTTTTATGGGAGCCCCCCCTAAATATCATTTTTTTTTTGTATAAGAATCGTAAAGCGGTTAAAAAGATACATCTTCCTGTGTACATCCGGCCGTCTGAGGCAGGCTTCTAGAGAGATCTAGCATATCTAGGCTGATAACGAATCGTTAGTGACGCTGATATATCCGGGTTTCATCATTTGTGACGCAATAGTTTTCTTGGAAAATCAAAAAAACTAGGCTCAGACAGCCAGAATTTCGCATTTTCTGACTTTCCAGATCTCAACTATCAGACGGTTTCAGGGCGCTGTTTCTTATAAAATGTGATGTGACGCGTAAGTGACGGTCGTTCGAAGTAGTTTCATCCATTTTAATCCAGTACTTTTTGAGCAATCGTGATAAACGTGTGGCTCAGACAGCCTGATATCCGGTCGTCTGAGCCAACTTGTTTTTCTCTATATTTCACGAAATGTTATGTTTCCAACAAATGTTTTTAGGATTTACTGATGTCACGACGTTAGTGACAGCTCTCGACCATATTTGAACCTTCGTGACGCACGCGTTTTGGAGAAATTGAGAAAAAGCTGCAGGCTCAGACAGCCGGATGCTGGCTGTCTGAGCCACCTAGTTCTACCACTTCCAGGTGTTGTACGAAGCTGAAAACTCATCTAATCTGATGTGACGCGGCCTCTAAGCACAAAAAATCGTAAGTGACGGCTCTATATGCCGCCAATCAAAAGTTATAAGCATTTCAAATGTTTCCCATACATTGATGCATTTGGGTGGCCACACTTCGCACTGTTTATGGGAACGGAAAGACAATTTAGTAGAAAATGTAAGCTAAAGCCCCTCATATCAAGGCGGATGCTTTCTCCTGTTATTTAAATATTTAATTACGTAGTCAGTAACTACGCCGATGAAGGAAAATATGTTAATTTTTTATGGTCTCAGGTATTTCAAGAAAAAAAAAACGTTTGATTACTATTTATTTGAAAATAATGGCTAGTTCCAGCTATTTACTACAATATAAGACTATTTCGGTATAAAATACATTCTTCCTACTCGTCCCACATGATTACGGCCTATTTGGGACAAGATGCAAAAATATTTTTTTATCATTATGCAAATTGTCTTCTGCTTCTTTGGTTGCAAAATAATAACCATAAAACGGCGCCGAAGGTGAAATGCAGTTCGCTGGGACCGCTTAATATTATTACGAACAAAAATTACTAAGCCAGCCTTACTTCACCTTCGGAACACCTTTCGGTTGACATGCCGTCGATGCGCACTAAACAGTTTCGATCAAGGCGGATGCTTTCTCCTGTTATTTAAATATTTAATTACGTAGTCAGTAACTACGCCGATGAAGGAAAATATGTTAATTTATTTATGGTCTCAGGTATTTCAAGAAAAAAAATCGTCTGATTACTATTTATTTGAAAACAACCGCTTGTTTCAGTAAGGTACTACAATATTAGAGAATTTTGGTTAAGTACATACTACTTATACAGGGTGTAACAAAAGGCTTAACGAAGCGTTAAACCTCGCATTAGGTACATTGTACTGAATCGTATGTAACAAAAATTATCGCTGGGAAACGACTTTAATCTTTAGGCAGTAAAATAAATCATGCATTTATTGCCGGCAATGTATAGCGCACTGCGCGCACGAAGCGCTACAGGTTGGGTTTGTTTGCGTGTATTTGAACGTGTGCGTGGGGACAAGCAGGGCGAGGCGGGAGACCAACGCGCCGCGGTTCGCTGTACCTACGCGCGCGTCGTTACGAAAATTACACTCGGCAAAACAAACTGTTAAACAAAAGTACTTACCTACTCTCCATACGAATCGTCCAGGTCAGGCCTCTCAAGCCGAACCAGCTGCGGCTTGAACTGGCAACCATCGCCGAACAAATACGCGCTCGGTAGCGCGTGTTCTCATGCAATCATTCCAGTATGCCTTCGCGCCCCAATCGTCGTTTAAATTCGTCAAATACGTCAATTATTTTTTGACGCATTTCATCACTAGATGTGCATGACCGGTCAAACACTCTGTCCTTTACGTAGCCCCACAAAAAAACGTCCAGCGGGGTTAAATCGGGCGATCTGGCTGGCCGCGTATGAGGCCCATACCTGCCGATTCAGTGGTCTCCGAACAACTCCGTCAAGCGCTCACGCACAGGTATCACGATGTGAGGCGGTGCACCACCATGCTGGAACCAAGAGTCTCGGAGCTGGGCTAGTGGCATGTCGTCCAGAGCCTCTACCAGGACGTTATTTATTGATTTGGATTCGTACTATGCCAGCTTACACGTTATAGGCTGATGTGCGTTAGGGTATTCCGCTCCGTAAAGACACAATGCTTCGGACGCATTGCCATGAGCCATCCCAAAACAGAAGACCATGTTCACCAACTCACGAGCACTGTACTGATACCAAGGCATCTTTAATAACTTTCACTATCACAAAGAACACATAACAATAACCGTAAAAAGCAAACCGTGCGCGAAAACAGAATACTTGCATTTTACAAACGAATTCGATGACGTGACAAACGGAACTAAATGTTCGTTCAGTAGGTATTTGCCTTTGATTTCGCCGTAGAAGCCGGCCGCGGCCGCGCCGAACTGTGTTCTGTGGCGCCGAACGTGTCGTTTGCTATTGGCCGGCGGGGGCGGGAAAAGCCGAATGCATGCGATGAACGCGATCCGCGCGAAGATTTCAAATTGAAATGAAGTAGGCAATCAACAATTTCTGGTTCTGACTGGTAGAAAATTCCACATCGTAATAATAAGTCTACCTTTTGTACAAATTGAATTATGTAAAATCAGTGAAGGTTTTGTTATTGTAAGATAAACAAGTGTGAGATCATTTTATGGTGATTGAAGGTAAAATTAAGACCTCCATATCGCTTGGTGGTGAAGCGAAATGTGAAGGGAAGAATACAACGAGTAGGAGAACAATGAGTAGAAGATGTGTCATGTTGTCAACTTCTTTGCTGGCAAGCGGCCCATGTATTTGGCCCTTCCAAGCTCGATCGGTTGTAAAGTCAGCGTTGTGAATTTGCTTTGCATTTTTGCTAAGGGTTTTTATTAAAAGGACATGGCTTGTTAAAGCCTTTAAGGATACCAAAATTTCAGTTCGTGTTATCATTTGTAAGTCTTATTAAGAACTGAAAACAGAAGCAATTCAGTCAAACGGCGGTACCATTACTGCCTCAGAGCCTGATTTTTTTTTGATGAATGTAAGTAACATTTAGTCGAGCAAATAATTCGAAAACTACATTTGCAACTTGCGATTTTGGTATCTTAAAGTATGCAGTATTTTGTTGCAAGCTGTAGTTATTAAAAAGGTAATAAAATGAAATAATCCTTCATTATGTTTTTAGTTATTAAAAGCTTAATTTACGAAAGTAGAAACCTGAACCATTTGGTCGGTTTAGCAATTCAGGGATGTTGCTATTCTTTTTATCTAGGCGTACGTTGTAGGTAGGCATACTTTAAGAATCCCATTTTCAATAACTTATAAATTTTGTAAGTATCTACTTTTGGTGAAGCGAAAAAGACTTTAATTTTAATGGTATGCTTATTTGTGCGAATAAATTAATAAATTGCTTATTTAATTAATCGATCAAATTCTAAATTGCAATTATTTTGTCGCTGAACGTAATTATTCAAAAAGGAATTAGAAATTATTGTTGTTGGATTTAAAGAGCTTGACTTAAGATAATTAAAATCCAAACTAATCAATTGGTTGTTTTATGGGTTCTGATGTTGCTGTTCTCTTTTTCTAGGCGCCTTTATCAACAGGGCTTGATTTTACGTAACTTATCACCTTTTTAAAACAAATTAGTCTTAAGACATGTGATACAGCTTAAGTCTTTAAGATTGTTTCGATACCTACGTTTTAATCCACCTCAATTATCCGAGAAAGTTAGCAATTTGCAATTTGTGAAATTTTGTAGTCATGTCGTAAGAAACTGCGTTGCATGGCTTCAAATGGTTGATTAAAGTGTAGGCTTTTGAACCTAAGGTTTGGAGTTCGAATCCTGGGCGGGCAACGCAAACAAAGTAAGAGCTACCAACCTACCTACTAAGTTACTCTGACAATAACTGGTGGTGGTTTATTTAGTTGATTTAAGGCAAGAACCAATAAATTAAGTTGTAATAAATAAAGTCAGCAAGCCAACTTTTCAATAAACCACACACAGCTACCAGCTGATCGGGCGCGCGCGATCAGCTGTAAGCGTTCGTCGACCTCGCTCGACGAGTGCGTTGCTACGCAGCGAGGGTACGCACACTAAGACATTATTGTTGTGTGATGTGCGCGGTTCATTGCGGATTACTATCTTTAAATCGATTTAATTAATAAAGTTCAAAAAATTGACAACATGTTTCTTCGGGAAAAAGATTAGTAATAACAAACAGAAGGTTTTCATGCAGAAATCTCGAAAAAAAAATTTTCACTTTGACCTTCAATATCTCAATAACCAGGCATTTCCCAGGTATGGTGTCAAGGAAAAAAATGATCGTACAAATGGGTAGAATACGTGGTCTTCGGCTTCGTTAAGCCTTTTGTTACACCCGATATATTCCTCGACTCTTCCCATGTGATTACGGCCCACTTGGGACAAAATGGAAAAAAACAACATAAATACTTCATTCATTCTGCAAGTCGTTTCCTTTTTTTGTTTGGATGGAAATTTAGTAATTCATCAACTCGTCCCACCATGCCTATAAAATATTCGGGACAAAATGCAGAAAATTAAAGATATATTTACATTCTGCAGCTCGTCCTCAGTAATTCTTAAACTTGTTGTACGTTTAAGAGGAGGCTTTTATTTTTCATTACTAGTTTAAATGAGATGTACTTACCAAGATCATATTTTATTAGACCATGTACAGGCTCATATTTTATTCACCATTTAAAAAATCAGGAATATGCTATCAAATTAAAGAAAATATGTTTAATGAGAACTTTAAAAACAAAACTTTTTGATCACTGTTGATTCGAAATGCAAGATAGCGTCAGACGAAAAAGTTGACATTAACAGTGATGACAGTTGCTGATAAAAAATCCACATTCCTGATTAGTGATTGATTTACTGACAAGGAAAACCTGCACTTTCGAAATTAATCATTAAAAAACGCAATTGAAGAAATTTATGGTGATGATATTGGGCTACTTATACTAAAAGGGGGCACAAAGACTTATGACAATAATCAGGCATGTTTTGACGTAAGCTCCAGACTCAGAACTCAATCAGCAGATCAGTATTTAGTTAGACTACTTACTACTTTTAATAGGCGTAGTCAGCGTTCTCTTGGAAAAATCTAGGCTCCAGGCTGACTAGGCATGCTCAGCGCTTTGCGCTTACTTTTTTACTCGGCGTTTAGATAGCTGTTTACTGATCATTCTGATCACACTCAATGTCTTAAAATTACGATGTGGAAGTCTCCTGTTGTTGATATTTTAGTAAGTAAAAAAGTTATTTTACGGATTGTTTCTGGTGTAGCATTAAACAAATAGTAGCTCAACAATTCATCCCATATTATGTCTGCAACTTATTTTGGACGAGATGCATATAATTTAATCAAATGATTTTTTCAACGTGATTTAAAGTAACCAATATGTTAAAACTATCAAATTGAGTATATTTATAATAGAATTGTAGTTATATAAAAGGAAACCCTTTCATAGATTACAAAGTAAAATGTAACAGGTCCAAAACACATGATTTTATTTCATTAATTTTATAAGTTGGTCCCTACACACCTCTCTAACTGCCATATCCATTGTAACTTACTTATATTTTCATTTATTATGTATACATTTTGTAAGATACATATTTGAACTTTCTTGTTAAATTTAACAAAAATCTTTTGAACTATAAAAAAAAAAGATATTAAGTGGATGATTACTTCAAACCCTACATAATTTTAATATATATGATCAGCCATTTGACCACTATCACACCTGGTGGTAAGTGATGATGTCGTCGAGGATAGATATGTCTGATTAGTAATAGCTTAACACTTAGCACTCCTCTAAATGCCCAAATTAAGGGTTTCGGGAACACTTCAGCCGGAAGCGCATTCCATTCTTTATCCGTCCGCATCACAAATATTGATCGAAACTGTTTAGTGCGCATCGACGGCATGTCAACCGAAAGGTGTTCCGAAGGTGAAGTAAGGCTGGCTTAGTAATTTTTGTTCGTAATAATATTAAGCGGTCCCAGCGAACTGCGTTTCACCTTCGGCGCCGTTTTATGGTTATTATTTTGCAAACAAAGAAGCAGAAGACAATTTGCATAATGATAAAAAAATATTTTTGCATCTTGTCCCAAATAGGCCGTAATCATGTGGGACGAGTAGGAAGAATGTATTTTATACCGAAATAGTCTTATATTGTAGTAAATAGCTGGAACTAGCCATTATTTTCAAATAAATAGTAATCAAACGTTTTTTTTTTCTTGAAATACCTGAGACCATAAAAAATTAACATATTTTCCTTCATCGGCGTAGTTACTGACTACGTAATTAAATATTTAAATAACAGGAGAAAGCCTCCGCCTTGATATGAGGGGCTTTAGCTTACATTTTCTACTAAATTGTCTTTCCGTTCCCATAAACAGTGCGAAGTGTGGCCACCCAAATGCATCAATGTATGGGAAACATTTGAAATGCTTATAACTTTTGATTGGCGGCATATAGAGCCGTCACTTACGATTTTTTGTACTGAGAGGCCGCGTCACATCAGATTAGATGAGTTTTCAGCTTCGTACAACACCTGGAAGTGGTAGAACTAGGTGGCTCAGACAGCCAGCATCCGGCTGTCTGAGCCTGCAGCTTTTTCTCAATTTCTCCAAAACGCGTGCGTCACGAAGGTTCAAATATGGTCGAGAGCTGTCACTAACGTCGTGACATCAGTAAATCCTAAAAACATTTGTTGGAAACATAACATTTCGTGAAATATAGAGAAAAACAAATTGTCTCAGACGACCGGATATCAGGCTGTCTGAGCAACACGTTTATCACGATTGCTCAAAAAGTACTGGATTAAAATGGATGAAACTACTTCGGACGACCGTCACTTACGCGTCACATCACATTTTATAAGAAACAGCGCCCTGAAACCGTCTGATAGTTGAGATCTGGAAAGTCAGAAAATGCGAAATTCTGGCTATCTGAGCCTAGTTTTTTTGATTTTCCAAGAAAACTATTGCGTCACAAATGATGAAACCCGGATATATCAGCGTCACTAACGATTCGTTATCAGCCTAGATATGCTAGATCTCTCTAGAAGCCTGGCTCAGACGGCCGGATGTACACATCTTCCTACCAAATTTCAACAGTTTGATGCTTATAGTTACAGAATAAAGTGGCTGTGACATACGGACGGACAGACAGACAGACAGACAGACTTGACGAAACTATAAGGGTTCCGTTTTTTGCCGTTCGGCTACGGAACCCTAAAAACTGAATAGTTTATTTGTTTAACCGGGCTTTATCGGCGTTTGTCGACGCTTATAGACACTTGTTGCTGCTTCTTAAGCTTTAAAGCGCTTACGCGCCTATAGAAACTTGTCAGTGCCTAGAGACACTTGTCATCGCCTATGGATATTTGTCGGCGCCTATAGACACTTATGTGCACTTGTCGGCGCCTATTGACACTTGTACGTGTTTGTTGGCACCTATAGGCACTTGTATGTGCTTGTCGGCACCTATAGACACTTGTGTGCGCTTGTCGGCGCCTATAGACACTTGTACGTGTTTATCGGCACCTATTGACACTTGTACATGTTTTTCGGCGCCTAAAGGCACTTGTGTGCGCTTGTCGGCGCCTATAGACACTTGTGTGCGCTTCTCGGCGCCTATAGATACTTGTGCGTACTTGTCGGAACCTATAGAAACTTGTTATTAATCAGGATGTAGAAAAAAATATACCAAAGATAATGTTTATTTAATTTTATTTCATCTACGGCCTGTAGTATCATTCCCCCACACTATTGTCTCCAACCACTGCACGTAAGGCCGCACACGTGTGTAAACACCAGGCCGGCCTGTTTTTCCGCACGCTTTGCCAAATGACGTCACGCCGATCACTTTGTGCATACAGCTCACTGCCTCATACTCCACTTGCAACGGGCCTCCGCTGTCGCCCTTGGAAAGAAAATTTTAGTTACAAGATATGCCTCGTAACATCAATAGCTTTTGCGTTTTATTTAGACGGTTTATAGTGCAATGTTTGTACATAAGCGATGTACAAACATTGCACTATAAACCGTCAAGTTACCGTTAAGGCTATATAAGTCGATGCGAGGACGGTTACTCTCAGTGTATGCTCTGTATCTTTACGAGATCGAATCAGAATGTAGGTGATACGGAGAAGAACTAAGGTAACGGACATAGCCCTGAGAATCAGTAAGCTCAAGTGGCAATGGGCAGGGCACATAGCGCTAACTTTTCTAGATTGGTGAACCTTCGACCAAAGAAGCGGCGTAGGACTTCCACCGGCACCAACTTGTCGGTAGAACTTCTACGCCGCTTGGACGTTACTCCATCGGTCGCAAACTTCTATTGTCAAGCACGTGTTACACTTTGCCGTTCTCATTCATTAATCATCCATCATTCGTTATCAGCCAACGGACGTCCACGGCTGAACACGGCGCCACGGAAGAACCCCCACGGTTTTCCAGAGCGACTGATCGAGCGGTCAGTATCCAGTTTGATCCTGCGACCTTTACAAGTTCGTCTGTCCGTTTTATCAGTGTATGTCCAACGCCGCGTCTTTGGTCTAAGGGTCTCTAATCTAGAACTTTTCTGCACCAACGGCCATCAGTTCTTCGCGCTAAGTGCATTCCCATTGCCACTTGAGCTTACTGATTCTCAGGGCTATATCATTTACCTTAGTTCTTCTACGTATCTCCTCATTTCTGCTTCGATCTCGTAGAGAAACGCTGAGCATAGCCCTCTCCATAAAAGAAACCTACCGTACAAGTGTCTCTAGGTATTTTCCGGTGTCCGTAGCACATCTGCGTGGAGCTGTCAACGCCTGACTTCAGCAAGCGATGGGGCTCGTACTCCTGGGAGCACTCCTCATCAGAAAACCTGGAGATTTCCATCTGCAACCACCAATCACATTAAGAATATTGTTTTTTTGCAGCTGTCAAATGCTGAACATAAACGCCTCCATTTGGATCGCAATGTGATTGGATACAACTATGTTCTGCCGTGGACGTCCTGATAAAGATGAAGCTATTTTCTTCCATTGAACTACTATTACTAAAGTAAACCCAAAGGCTATTGGCAGTCCGTGCCATAAATCACTTTTAAAACATAGAAGCGCACGCGCTAACTCGCTACTGTACGTTCAATAATACAAAATTCATGACTACCCCCATTTTCATACGTCATCATCATCGTCATTATCAGCCAAAGGACGTCCACTGCTGAACATAGGTCTCCCCCACAGCTTTGAGTAGGTCCCCAAATTGGATTACTTGTCCCAGGTAGACGTACTCGTCGACAACTTCGAGGATTAAGCTCCCAACGGATACTGGAGTGCGTACAACAAGGTAGCTCGACATAATTTTCATCTGTTCCATATTCACTTTAAAACCCTCTTGTTGGGAGAGTCGGTCAAGGTCTTCGAACATAGTGCCAAGATCGCCCGCGTCTTTGCCACAACGACTATATCGTCGGCAAATCGGAGGTGTGTGATGTATTCACCACTAACATTGATGCCGATTTCTTCCCATTCCAGAAGTTTGAAGGCGTCTGCCAATGCCGCTGTAAACAGTTTCGGAGATATAACATCTCCCTGTCTCACACCTCTCCGCAGTGAAATCGCCCTCGTGTGCTGCTCCTGTACTCGGACCGACATGGTGGCGTAATTGTAAAGGCACTTCAAAATCTCTACATACTACCTATAGTCTATGTGGCACCGCTGCGGATACTGAAGCACCGACCAAGTTTCGATCGAATTAAAGGCCAAATAGTTCACAAACACTGAGCATAGAGGCATATTATACTCCTCTGTCTTCTGTATAATTTGCCTAAGCGTATGGATGTCATCTATGGTACTATAGCTTTTTCGGAAACCGGCTTGTTAGGGAGGCTGGAAGTCATCAAACCAAAGTGCGAGACGATTCGTGATGACCCTTGAAAACAACTTGTAGACATGGCTCAGAAGGAGTGAGTTTTCAAACGTATTGTTATCGATGTACTCACGTAACAAACAATACGCATCTCTGTGTCTGTGTCTCATTTGCATCTTCTATTGCACCTCCTGCCACAAGGCTTTGTGTTTACTAAAGCATATGAAACTGACACCACGAACGACAGCTCATACAAATGGTTTCATATTCGAAATTCAAATTTGAAGGAATGCGTCACAATCTTGTGGTCATATTTGCGACACATATTTTGCTTCTCATAGCTTCTCCATACGTAGTAATGACAGCTCACTGTTTCCTTCATACCAAGACCTGGATACTCACAATCTGCAGCACATCTGCGCTGCCCTCCCCCTCGCCCAGCGCCCCCCACCCCGTCGCAGAGGCCTCGCTCTCTACAGACTCCTCCACGTCCAGACAGGCTGGTACTATGTGCTTGTTCAGGAATACTATCCTGGAAAAATAGATGGAAGGTACCCGCATGAGAAGTTTGAAAAGGAATTCGCTGCTAATAGGTGTTGGTCAGAGAAATTCATAAAAGTCTTTAAATTTTGCAAATAGAATAGTTTCAAAGCCAGAGTGAACAGGCTTTTTCTGGGTGAGCTCGCTCCATCGTAGTCTCTGTCTAATTCTGTGCCACGTCTGGTCTAGCCTGTTGACAAGAGCGAACTATTTCAATTAAATAAAATAAAAAACAGTACCCTCTGTCATTTGCTTATTTTATTTTTTGGACATCATGACTTATAAGAATAAGAATAAATAAGCTGTAACTTATAATAATAGTGGAATATAAGATTTTATCCTAATAAAATTATCATAATATCAGTCGATATAGTCATTAAGCCTAGTCAGAGGCCTTATGGGCAGCTTGGCCTTAAGGCGTTAAACAATATGAAGCCTCACCTTTTCTCAGTTTCCAGCAAAGCTATATCATTGTACTTCGACGGAGGCTTGTAGCCCGGATGCTTGATGCTCCTCTTGATGGAGTAGTCACGTATCACCTTCGCAGGGTCTGATCTCTTCAGTATCCCCAGCCTTGCGAACGTCACGTTGCCTCTGTAATAACAGTGAACTGTTAGCAGTGAAAATTTGTATGTTTATCTTGACTAGAAGCACGCATTCAATCTCGAACTATTGGCGCTTCGTTCGAGCGCCAGAAACATCTGGAGAGAAATGGGTTGCTTTCTCCTCTTATATAAAAATCTAACAATTTACCGTGGATAGTAGACGGTGCTCTGATCCTGCAGTTTGATCGTACGATCTTTACGCGGTCGTCTGTCCATCTTGTTGGTGGACGTCCTACGCTGCGTCTTTGGTCGAAGGGTCTCAAATCAAGAACTTGCCTGCCCCAACGGCCATCAGTTCTTCGCGCTTTTTTATAATACTATCTGACGTAAAAAATAACAACATTTAAATTCTAGTACGAAAACACTTCACTAAGGTACGTACCCTTTAAAATTTTAGGTTTCCCTCGATTGCACCAAGATCTTGGCAACAATGGGACCAACTCGAAGGTTATACTTTCTAAAGCGATAATATTTTCAAAGTTTTTACAAATTACTGAGATGAGGTAAAATACATACAAAAAACAACAACATACAGTCAAATTAATAACCTCCTCCTTTTTTGGAGTCGGTTAAAAATAGCCTTTTCTTAGTGGAAGGTAATGGAACTTACAATTTCACGTGCACAGTGCAGTGTCCGGCGGTGAGGATGAATCTCTCGCTGATGATGGTGCCTCCACACAGCCACTCCACCTTCGACAACTCCTTGCCGTAGCCGAGCAGCGCCTGGGTACAAACAATAATTTAAAAATCCGGCCAAGTGCAAATCGGACTCGCGCACTGACGGTTCCGTGCCAATTTTATTTGAATTAGGCAATCCACTTACATTCACTTAGCTGAAATACCACAATATTTTGTTGACAGCAAATATATCTTTGTTTTTCATAGTGTTTTATTTTGTGTGTAAGAATCGTAAAGCGGTTAACATGATACATCTCTCCTGCCAAATTTCAACAGTGTGATGCATATACATAGTTACAGAGTAAAGTGGCTGTGACATACAGACGGACCGACAGACAGACGGATTTGACGAAACTATAAGGGTTCCATTTATTGCCATTCGGCTAGGAACCCTAAAAAGGTTTATTTAACTGTTTGAGTTATTTTGAATATGGGAGATAGCCCAGTTTCGCAATTTTTCCTATAACTGTGCTATAAGACGTTGCTTTGTATCAAATTTCAACATTCTGAGTTCACGGGAGGTACCCCGTAGGTTCTGATTCCCATGAGATTGCAAAAATTGCTGTTTAAACAGCAAATTTCCTTGCTGTGCTAAAAAAGAAACATATCATATAAAAAACATATAAAAAATAAAACATGAAACATATCATATGATATTTTTATCTCGCTAGGACTTCGCGTTTTTGAAAAATTCGAAGACAAACATACACACACTTTCGAAATTTTGCATACATGAATGGAAGCCTTAATAGATCAACATACTCAAATATTATCAATTTCAAACGATATCAATACTTATTGGATTGATTATCTACTTTCTGAAGTCGGTAAAAACTTATAAAGATAATAAATATAATCGCTTCACCATATGCGGAAACTGCCCTCTGCTAGCGTCGATGCCTTCAGTCCCCGCGATTACGGGCGGGGGCTCCGTGCAGGCGTCCCGTCTGTGGTACGACACTGGAAGTCCTCCCTCTTGGTAGAAGTGAGCCTCGCAGGGAAACAAGAGACGCTCTTGGTATTCTATGCATTCTGAAATAGTAAGTAAAGGTAATGAATATTAATAGTTTCTGGCATCGTAAGTACGAGCGATGGAGAGGCTATGATCGGTGTTTCTCTACGAGATCGAATCAGAAATGAGGAGATACGTAAAAGTCTTTTAACTCGCGGTATGATTACTGACCGAAGCCGCAAGTTAAGAGGTTCCCCGAATTTTTGACGCTGTGCGCGTCAAAAATTCTAGCGCCACTCTTTTTAAAATTATTATTACACCTTATAAAAACAATAAAAAATCTGGTAGACACGTAGTAGTAGTGGTAGTTTACTGTAGTTAGAGTTAGAAAAACTTCTAAATATGGTAATTTTTGGCAATTTTTCTAACTGTAACTGCAGATAACTCAGTTTTATCGAACTTAAACATTGTATCTAAACCACATAACCAGAGCTACAATCGCATCAATCAGATTTTCGATTGGTCTTTTATTTAACGAGTTATGATTTTTTACTAAAGTGGCGCTAGTGTGCGCGTTAAAAATTCGGGAGCCCCTTAAACATGAAATGAGACGTGAATTTTATGAAAGTATTTTGCTTTTAATTCCCACTAAGCGTCGTCTGTCCGTAAAGTTGTCCGTGCTCCGCCGAGGCGACAACATCTCCTGAGGATGCCACGTGTAGTGGCGAAACGCGTCGAGGTTTTATGGCACGTTGGTGTTGGGTACTAATAATTGCATCAGCTGTGCCGCATGCGTGCTGAGTGAGGGCGGGCGATGCATCCTGCATTTGCCTGAACTAATACTCATCGCTGTGACGGTTCGTGTTGTTCGCTTAGCGGAAATTTAAAGCAAAATAATTTTATAGAATTCACTTTAATAATGGATTTCCGCAAAGTAACGCCAGATTCCAATAATTATATGAAATAAGAAAACAAAAATTGCGCATAGGGGGACTAAATAAAGCATCTTTTGGCTAACCGGGCCAACGCTCTTTCCAATTGAGCTACCGTGCTGTCGGTCCGACCACGCGAAATTTCTGGTCTCTTATGGATACGTCATGACGCGTGACGTCAGCGCCATCTACCCGTCTGTTTTTGCAACAGTGGGCCAAGTACTTATTCATAACAGAATAAATTCAACTTAGAAATTGATAACGCTTCGCTATTCAATGGTTCGGAATGTTTTTTTCACACACAGTGGCTTAGTTGTATTCTTAAAAGGGGAAATAAGCAGATGTTGGTTTAAGTTCCACCCGTGCACAACTTTTGTTTCTTATATCGTCTTTTAAAAATACAAATAAGACGCTTAAGCTTAAGATTGCTTGCAATATTTGACTAGCCGAGAAAACCGGATTTAAATAGTAGTTAAATACAAGTAATAAAACTAATGGAAGACAATCACAAACGTACTATGAAAAGCAATCCTTCCAGACTTCATGTCAGGTCTTCGTGGAGTTTCAGGTATACAGAGTTCTTTGTTTTTGAGGCTGAAAGATGTATTAAATGATAAAGCTTAAGGCGCATACAAAACAGTACATAAAGCTATTATTAAACCAATTTACTTACTTAGAATAGCTTAGAGGGCAACATACGTGCCGGCCAGAGGGGTTAATACCACATACCTAAAATAAGTTAGAATAGGATAAATTAAAATAGAATTATTTTTATTTTACACACGCAAAGAAATAAAATTCCTTACTGTTATGAAAAATAACGCAGATAAAAAATAAAAACCGACTTCAAAACCAAAATGCACTGAAAAGTCTTAAATAAACTCTTCACCATTGAAAGGAAAGGAATCCGTTTTAGGCAAACAATTTATTTTTGGAGTCGGTGCTGTGATAGTTGATGCTTGATGGTCAAAGTGATGGCACCGACTCCAAAAAGAAATTGTTTGCCTAAAACGGAGTCCTTTCCTTTCAATGGTGAAGAGTTTATTTAAGACTTTTCAGTGCATTTTGGTTTTGAAGTCGGTTTTTACTTTTTTTTAAAGTTTATTTTATTTCTTCATTTTTAGTGATTACATAAGAGGGGGGGGGGGGAGTTGCACCTTATGATTCAATTTTTTAAGAAGCTACAAATTACCTATCATAAGTTCCGTCATTATAATTACTGAACTCCTAAGCGTTAAGGAGTTCCACAATCAGCTCAGCCTCACAAGACGTTGACTATCAGACGTAACAACACGTCAACATTAAGATTCTAGTAAAGAAACACTATATGTGCCTTTAAAATTTGAGGGTTTCCCTCGATTACACCAAGATCCCATCATCAGATTCCAAAATGGAAAAAATGGGACCAACTAGACCTCTAAGTAGGTGAAAAAAAAAATCGATTCGGTAGACAAACGACTGAAATATGAGGTAACATACATACAAAAAAAATAAAAAACATACAGTCGAATTGATAACCTCCTCCTTTTTTGAAGTCGGTTAAAAAAACAGGACAAAAAATTAATATAAAAAAAACATGAATAGATTAAAATAATTAATGAACGCGGCAACGCAGCCAGAAAAATCGCCTCCTTGCCACAAGGAAACGGTTTTGTTTTTGAATCGGTAGGTTTAAAGTTTATGCAATGCATGTCACGGTTTTTTTTATTACAAACCATATAAATAGTACTTAGAATTATGAATGCACCTTTGATATCAGGTAATACAATGATAGTATAAAATAAACTAAATTTACCAACCAAGTGTAACATTGTATTCATCTAATTTATACAAAAAAAAACCTGCCAAGTGCGAGTCGAACTCGCGCACTGAGGGTTCCGTGCCAATTAAATTACGGAATCCATTTACTTCTACTTAGTTAAATACCACAATATTTTGTTGACTTCAAATATAACTTTGTTTTTCATAGTGTTTGTATGAAGTACAAAGTTATGTTTGCGGTTGTTGAAAATGTGCTATATCTCAATAACTACTCGTTCGATCTCGTCCGAACCAATTTTCGTTGAAAGTATTTATTAAGATCTACATCATACATTCTTTTCAAAATTTACACTTGCTTGGTTTAGAAATTAGATAGGGGGGGACGCCCATTTTACCACTTTGGAAGCGTCTAGCTATGAAACGTTAGTCTTTAAAAGAAAATGGTTTTAGGAACCTCTATGTTATTTTTAAAGACCTATCCATAAACACCCCACACGCATAGGTTTGACAAAAAAATGTTTTTTGGTTTTAGTTTCATGTATGAGAGCCTCCCCTTAACCGTCATTATTTTTTATTTTTTGTATGAGAATCGGGAAGCGGTTAACAGGATACATCTTCCTATCAAATTTCAACAGCGTAATGCTTATAGTTACAGAATAAAATGGCTGTGACATACAGACGGACAGACAGACAGACAGACAGACAGACTTGACGAAACTATAAGGGTTCCGTTTTTTGCCATTTGGCTACGGAACTCTAAAAAAGGTCCATTTTCGCAATCATTTCATTAAAAAATAATACAAGTATGACGTCCGTAGACTATTGATGAACGTATGCTTCAGAACTTGCACCGACTCCAAATGAATTTGTTTCTCCTAAACAGAGGGCATGTGTGTTATATTAAGCATTTTATTTAGTTTTTTGAAGGCGTTTTATTTTTAATCAAATCTCATAAACTGCTGGACCGATTTAAATGAAACTTACACTGTGCCCTAAATTAAAATATACCTGATTGAACAAAAAAAGAATTATCTCACTATAAATTCTCGTTTTCGAGAAATCCATCAACAAATATAAAAACACAGGTTTTTTTTCACACGCATTTGGAAGCCTTCATATACAATTAATAAATAAATAAAATAATAAATATTTTGACAACATCACATACATTGCTCCGATCCCAAACTAAGTAGGTAAAGCACTCGTGTTATGGAAGATCGGAAACAACGGTGGTATCACAACACCCAGACCCGAGACAATATAGAAAAGATCGTTTTCTACATTGACCCGACCGGGAATCGAACCCGGAACCTCACGAGATGGCGACGCTTGTTACCAGCGTGCTAGCCACTCGACCACGGAGGTCGTCAGCATACTTAAATAATATCAAATTTTAAGGATATCACATACATACACGTTGAATTGATTACCTACCTCCTTTTTTGAAGTCAGTAATTACCTCTCTTTTTTAAGTCGGTTAAAAGAAAATTAGGTACTTACAGTAGAATTAGACAGTTTTTTGACAACTTCACTATCGAAGTCGCAATCATCGACTCCTACGCAGATTCCTTCCGTCCCATTTGCGTCGCAGAAATCACCTACAAGTTAAAAAGTAATTTATACAACACTAGCGGTCCCCCGAGACTTCGTCTGTGCGTTTTGAGATGGCTCCTTCCCCTCGCTTCACAGCGTGATGTTTAATAACCTAAAGTTTTTTTTTGATAAATATGGTATTCAACACAGTTTTTTTTAACTCGGTCCAGTAGCTCCTGAGACAACGGCGTTCAAACAAAAAAACAAACTCTTCAGCTTTACAATATTAGTACAGACGTCATTACCTGAGATAGGGTTCCATTTGTGTAATTGTATATATTAAATATTGGACACTAATCACATACATTGCTCTGATCCCAAAGTAAGTAGCTATTGCACTTGTGTTATGGAAATCAGACACAACGGAGGTACCACAACACCCAGACCCGAGACAATATAGAAAATTTTGGTTATTAATTTTTTTTAAAAATACCTCATGATACTTGTTTTAGTGTCTTTTTAGGGTTCCGTAGCCGAATGGCAAAAAACGGAACCCTTATAGTTTCGTCGAGTCTGTCTGTCTGTCTGTCTGTCTGTCCGTCCGTATGTCACAGCCATTTTATTCTGTAACTATAAGCATTACACAATTGAAATTTGGTCAGAAGATGTATCCTGTTAACCACTTACCGATTCTTATACGAAAAATAAAAAATAATGACATTTAAGGGGGGCTCCCATACATGAAACTAAAACTAAAAAAAAAAATATCAAACCTATGCGTGTGGGGTGTCTTTGGACAGGTCTTTTAAAATGAAATAGAGGTTCCTAAAACCATTTTATTTAAAAGTCTAACGTTTTATAGCTAGACGCTTCCAAAGTGGTAAAATGGGCGTCCCCCCCATCTAATTTCTAAACCAAGCAAGTGTAAATTAAAAAAAAAAAAATGTAATGTAGATCTTAACAAATACTTTCAACGAAAATTGGTTCGGACGGGATCGAACGAGTAGTTTTTGAGATATAGCACATTTTCAACAACCGCAAACATAACTTTGTACTTCAAACACTATGAAAAACAAAGTTATATTTGCAGTCAACAAAATATTGTGGTATTTTACTAAGTAGAAGTAAGTGGATTCCCTAATTCAGTTAAAGTAGGCACGGAACCCTCAGTGCGCGAGTCCGACTCGCACTTGGCCGTTTTTTTTTAAATTATATAGCTAGACATTTGGTCACGATTGCACCTGGGGCTCTATTTTTGAATCACTCGCTTCAAGATGGCGAGTGATTTTCGTTCGAAGATGAATTAAGTCATAGAAAAAAACTCGTTGTCGAACGAAAATCACTCGCTATTTCGAAGCGAGTGATTCAAAAATAGGGCCCCTGATGTTAAGTGACAATGCAGCCTATGTCTGCCTAGTAACAGGTAAATCACTAATTTACTAAATTAATTAATTATTTAGTGATATTACTAAAGCAACTTTATGACTCTTTCGCTCTTACTAATCTGTGGAATTGGCACGTGTTTTCATTCACATGATTAGTGGTGTTTCAATTCGATAAGAAATTCGAGCAAAAAATGTTTGATACCTACATTAAATGAAAAGCTTCCTTAAAAATGAGTAGGTACCTAGAATGTTACGCTTAAGTTTGCAAGATAAACATTCCATCCTATATATTAATAGGTATTTTCCTGTTTGTTAATATATTGAACATGCGTCTCCTGTGTAAGCTCGTTTCATCTATACCAATATTAGCTGAAGTTTTTTTGGAAATACTGGACTGATTTAAAAAAAAAGTTTAATATAGATTATTTATCGGGGAAGGAAGTAAACTCACAACACGCGGACGCTGTAGCTAGTAATAAAACTTTAATAAATCGCACTTGTAATAAAATCAACTTTTAAAAACCGAATTCAAAACCAAAATGCACTAAAAAGTCTTAAATAAACTCTTAAATTCTCGACGTTTGGGAGTCGGTGCCATCACTTTGACCATCTCAAGCGTCCACTTATCAGAGCACCGACCCCAAAAATAAATTGTTCGCCTAAAATGGATCCTTTCCCTTTGTTATGAAATAAGATACAACCAAATTAAATATTGGCTTTATTCAGCTAAATTGACACTTTGACATTTGACACATTTGATTTCTTTATAAATAATGGGTTCTGATAAATCATAGACACCACATTCTTCCCGCCTACAAATCATAACTCGTAATCATTGAGATAAGTAGGAGCGCGACGAATACGGGATGATCGTCGTAGTACTTCAATAGCTTCAGGCTCGGGATCTGGCTCCACATCGGGACGTATGACTAATGGTTCATTGCAGTTGCGATCATTCTGGATCTGATCATCTTGCTCTGCATCATCCGTTTCGTCCCTAGGCAACGGAGCTAAGAACTTGTTAGCCACAATAGTCTGACGGCCATCAGGTAATTTCACATAAGAGTATGATGGGTTTGGCATAATTAGCTCTACCTCATCTGCTATTGGATTATACTTTGAATTTCTTACATGTCTTCTCATAAGTACCGGACCCGGTGAAAGTAGCCAGGAAGGTATGCTTTCTCCGACGGGAGTGCGACGTGGATGCGTGAACATACGCTCGTGCGGTGTCATATTTATCGATGTGCATAGTAAAGATCGAATGGAATGTAGAGCGGCGGGTAACACCTGCTCCCAATTTTCCGCTTGGAGCTTTTTTGATTTAAGACAAAGCTGTATCGTTTTCCACAGTGTTCCGTTTAGTCTTTCTACTTGGCCGTTACCTTCTGGATTGTATGGTATCGTTCGGCTGCTAGATATTCCAAGGGATTGTAAAAATTTTCGCAATTCATCCGACATAAAAGATCTACCTCTATCGGAATGTATAAATTGTGGTATTCCAAAAGTATAAAATACATCCGCCAAACACTTTATGACGGTACCAGACGTCATATCTTTGCAGGGGTAGGCAAAAGGAAAACGTGAGTATTCGTCTACCATCGTAAGGATGTACTTGTTTTGAGTGCTAGATGGCAAAGGGCCTTTAAAGTCAATATTTAGCCGCTCCAAACATGAAGTCGCTTTTATAAGCTGTCCTTGAAATTTCATGAATCGCGGTTTTATTTGAGCACAAATAGAGCACGATGAAGTCATTTTCCTAATGTCATCAATAGAATATGGCAAATTTTTAGCTTTTATCCAATGAGCCATTCTAGTAACCCCTGGATGACAAAGAGCATCGTGAAATTGATACAGTTTATCAAGATTAATATTGGCACTTACTACTCTAGAGAGTGCATCTGCGGATACATTTTCTTTTCCAGGTCGATAAACGATATCATATTTAAAACAAGACATTTCGAGGCGCCATCTTTCTACTTTATCATTTTTGATTTTGCTTGTGTGATTCTGATTGAACATGAAAGAAACAGATTGTTGGTCAGTTATTAGTAGGAAGTGTCTACTAATCAGATAGTGTCGCCATTTTCTCAAAGATTCAATTATTGCTTGAGCTTCTTTTTCGATAATAGAATGTCTGCGTTCTGTGTCAGATAAAGATCTGGAAAAGAATGCTACTGGACGATCACCTTGAGAGAGAGTTGCAGCTATGGCATGATCTGATGCGTCACTCTCAACAACGAATCTAGCGTTTTCATCAATTGCTGTTAAAGTTGCTTTAGCTATATCTTCTTTTATGGAATTGAAACTGCGACATGCTTCCTCATTTAGAGGGAAAGCGGCATTTGACAAGGCACTAATTCTTTCAGAGAAATTCTTTATCCATTTGGAGTAATGAGCAAACATACCCAGAGCTCTTCTGAGGGTTTGAATCTCTTTCGGTATTGGGAGCTTAAGTAATGGATCTAATCTGTCCTTATCTGGTTTTATTTCGTTATTGTGAATGGTATAGCCTAAAAGATTGATTTTGTCGGTACAGAAGGTATATTTTTGCTCGTTGATAGTCAACTTGAATTTCTTTACAGCGCTCATGAATTTGGCGAGGTTCTGATCATGAATTTCTTTCGTTTTACCACATATGGTGACGTCATCAAGGTAAGCGTACGTGCCAGTTAGGTTCTCTGATTTTATGATGTACTGTAACGACCTCTGGAAAGCCGCAACGCCATTAGTGACACCAAATGGAATTCTTGTGAATTGATATAAGTTTCCGCATGCTTCAAAAGCTGTAAATGGTTTTTCTTTTATTAATATTGGGATCTGATGATATGCACTTTTTAAGTCAATTTGACTGAAGTAATTATACGTTGCTACTTTGTTAATTATAGATTCGATGTGAGGAAGGGGATAGGCATCTAAATAGGTAAATTTATTTATGGTCCGAGAGTAATCGATTACCATCCTCTTTTTGTGATTAGCTCCTCCAGCTATTAGAACTTGTGCTCTCCAGGAAGACATACTAGGTTCAATTATTTCGGCTTCTAAAAGCTGACCTATTTCTTTCTCTATAAATTTCTGATCTTCTTCCGAATGTCTCCTTGATTTAATAGCAATAGGTTTTAGATCTGGAGATAGATTACCCAAAACTGAAGCGGGCGGTACAGAAGCTTGCATGACACTACAGATTTTAAGAGGTTCTTTATCACCACCCAAGTTGAATTCCAATGATGAGTGATCTTTAAGTAAATCATGTCCAATTATTATATCCGCACATAAGTTATTAACTATCAGTAGTTGTCGATTTTTGTAAATGTGTTTTCCAATTTGTAGTGTTGCAAAACAAGCACCATCGACACGAGAAACATTATTCAGAGAGGCCAGTGTGATAGTTTGATCACAATGTTTCTTTTTAAGCTTCATATTGTGCGCTAAATCTTTATCAATGAAACTGACAGAGCTGCCAGTATCTATGAGGGCATCGGCACGTAGATTGTTTATAATAATAGATACAGTTGCTTTTTGTAAACTGGCCGGTGATGCAGATAGAACAACGTTAGTGTATGTAGAAGAACTAGTGGAAGGCATATTAGTATCCTCTTTATCAATCGTTGTATCTTGCTTGGGGACGACAAGGTTCATTGCTTGCTTTTGACTTCTACATACATTTGCAAAATGACCAGATTTAGAACACAATTGACAAGTAGCATTATACGCAGGACATTTGATTCTCTGATGAATGTTACCTCCGCAAAAAAAACATCGCTTCCGTCGTCGTTGGGGTGATAGAGTTCTGGAGACCTCTGCAGATTGACGAATATTTTGAGCATTTAGATGTATATCGCCAGACGCTTGGAAAGATTTGCAATTTGTTTCCGCCATTTCCAGAGAAAGAGCTTGGTTTTGAGCTTCTTTTAAATTTAATGTAATGTTTTCCAAAAGTCGCTGCCTTATTGATTGAGAGGAGATGCCAGCGATAAAAGCATCGCGAATATATTCATCTCTGTACTCTTCAGCTGAAACGGATTTGAACTTACAATCATGGGCAAGTACTTTCAAGGATCGTAGATAGTCCGAGACTGTTTCTGACGGTTGCTGTTTCCGGGTGTATAACAAATGTCTAGCAAGCACGTCGTTTTTTTGCCTTGTATAAAGATTATCCAATAATCGTATTGCTTCATCAAATTGCTTACAATCTCGAATATATGAGTATACAGTTACGTCAAGATGATTTATAAGTAAATTTAGTTTTATGAAATCGGGTCTTGATTCAGTGCATTCAGCTGCGATGAAATTTAAAAATGTGTGACGCCAATGGGCCCACCTGATTTCGGCGAGGTTAGTACCAGGCTCCGATTCAAACTTGTCGGGCCGTAAAAATCGTGAAAGTCCACCCAACATCATCTTGTCCAATTCTTTAGCTTCCTTGATAAAATCAGTTGTAGTATTAATATCTTCTTTTGACTCCGTCATTTTTAGGCATATTTATTTAGCTGAATAAATTGTTATGAAATAAGATACAACCAAATTAAATATTGGCTTTATTCAGCTAAATTGACACTTTGACATTTGACACATTTGATTTCTTTATAAATAAAAGGTTCTGATAAATCATAGACACCACACCCTTAAAAAGGTCAAGAGTTTGAGAGTTTATTTAAAACTTTATAGTGCATTTTGGTTTTGAAGACGGTTTTTGCCTTTTTTAAAGTTAATTTTATTTCTTCCTTTTTAGTTATTTCAGGAGGGAGGGTTGCCCCTTATGACTCCGTTCTTTAAGAAGCTACAAGTTACCTTTCATAAGTTATGTCATAATAATCTCTAAGCTCCTAAGCGTTAAGGAGTTCCACTATCAGCTCAGCTCCATACTATGTTGACTATCAGACGTAACAACACGTCAAAAGTTTAATAGGCGCCTTTAAAATTTGAGGGTTTCCCTCGATTGCCCCAAGATCCCATCATCAGATCCCGACTTGGCAACAAAATGGGACTAATTTAAAGGTATAACCTCTAGGTTAGCGAAAAAATAATCAAATCGGTCTACGAATGCCTGTGATATGACACAGCCACAAAAAAAAAACAACGTTCAGTCGAATTGATAACCTCCTCCTTTTTTGAAGTCGATTAAAAAGCAACTATGTCAGATAACGAATCGAACCATGTGTCGTTCGCTATCCGGGCGCATGCCTTTACCACTCAGCCACTGACACTTTGACAAGCCTATTGAATTACATTATGGTTACCTGGTATGCAAACCGGGTGGTATTCCCAGCCTCCGTTAGCACATATAATGCGAGGTGACACTCCTGCCGGCTGGTATGTTTGACCCTTGCATTTCACCTGAACTATAGTTCCGATGGGCTCGGATTCGCTGCAACTATGGGATCCATATGTGTCCCAAAGTTGGCATGAGGAATACTCCATGTTTGGATTTTCTTCTAACTGGCAGGCGGCTGCAACAAAAAATATGAAAATAAATATATCTGAGGTATTGAAAATATTTCATAATTGTTTAATATTTTGCACCCAAGATGAGATGCAACAATTGTTGGCAATTATAATCTATACCTAATAAATATTATAAATCTGAAGCATTTATTTGTTTGAGATATTATAAATGTGAAGAGTTTATCTCAGGAACTACTAAGGCGATTAAAAAAACCGGCTAAGTGCGAGTCGGACTCGCGCCAACTTTAACTAAATTAGCGTTTCACTAACTTCCACTTGCATTCCACCCAAAATACCATTTTTAGGGTTCCGTACCTCAAAAGGAAAAAACGGAACCCTTATAGGATCACTTTGTTGTCCGTCTGTCCGTCCGTCTGTCAAGACCCTTTTTCTCAGGAACGCGTGGAGGTATGAAGCTGAAATTTATATCAATTACTCAGGTCTACTGTCCCTTGAAGCTGTGAAAAAATCAAACTTCTAAGCCAACGCAATCAAGAGATACAGCCGTTTATGCCGCTAATTTTCGACACTTGCAAGGGAATCAAAACCTACAGGGTGCTTCCCGTAAACTCAGAATCTTGAAATTTGGTACGAAGCAACGTCTTATAGCATAGATAAAGGAAAAATTGCGAAAACCATAAATTTTTAGTTACATCACATAATATATATTTTTTTAATAATTTTAAACTTACTACCCATTTCCTCATAAACGCGTAGAGGTATTAAATTGAAATTCATACCAAATACTCAGGTCTATAATACCTTTAAGCTGTAACAAAATCAAACTTCTATGTCAACGCAATCAAAAGAAACAGCAATTTAAGCTGCATATTTTGAAACTCGCAAGTACTCGCAAGGGAATCAAAACCTAAAGGCTACTTCCAGTCGACCTAGAATCTTGAAATTTGGCATGAAGCAACGTTTTATAGCACACATAAAGGAAAAATTCCGAAAACCTTAAATTTTTAGTTACATTACAAAATATATATTTTTTAATAAATATAAACTTATTACTTTTTTCCTCATGAACGCGTAGAGCTATCAAGTTGAAATTCATATCAAATACTAAGATCTAATTGCCTTTAACCCGTGAAAAAAAAAAAACTAAGTCAACGCAAAAACGCAAAACGCAAAAGTACAACCATTGATACCGATTGTCGTACTGAACGAACTTTGTAAAGCTTGCAGGTTTGTACGGAACCCTCGGTGCGCGAGTCCGACTCGCACTTGGCCGGTTTTTTTTGTTGACAGCAAGTCAACAAAATATTGTGGTAAATAACATTGTTTTTCATAGTATTTGTATGAATAACAAAGTTATATTTGAGGTTGTTTAAATGTGCTATATCTCAAAAACTACGAGTTTGATCTCGTTTGAACCAATTTTCTTTGAAAGTATTTGTAAAGATGTTTTTTTTGTCAAAATGTTCATTAGCTAAGTTCAAAAGTAAGAGGGGGAAGGGGGTGGAGAAGACGTCCTTTTTTATTGGGAAAGGCTGTAGGTTATAATAAATCGCGCTCCGACGGGAGAGGAGGGAGGAACATCAAAACGCGCTAGTAAAATATATTAAATATATACCCAAGAAAATCATGTTAGTTACATATATAACTCAAGAACGACTGAACCGATTTAGCTGATGATGGTGCGTTAGCTTAGAACCTTTTTATACATAAGCGGGAGCGAGGCGAAGCGGGGCCAGGATGAAATTAAGTTTGCTACCTTTTAGTGCCTGGGCCGCTAGTGGACATTTCTACAGAAGGTCACTTTTTTTCTCAATTCGGTGGTTGATTTTTAATTTAAATTTTGTAGTAGTTTAAATAATAAAAAATGAAGTTCATCCTCCATCTCCATCCTGAAACATAAAATAACGATTTGCCTAAATTTTGTTGATTGATCTATGAGAAAAGTTAGGCTCCGAATTGAGAAAGCACCGAATTGAGAAAACGATGCACCGAATTGAGAAAATGAATCACCGAATTGAGAATAGATGCAACATTATCTAATGTATTGTATTGTATTGCATTCTATTGTGTATATATAATGTATTTGAATGATCAAAATAAAAAAATACCAAAAGCGTTACGTTAACTGACTGCTGGTCTATCGGTTTAATAGTTTATGTGCCTATATATATCAATAATTCTTTGTAATGTTAATAATAAAAAAAACTGATCAACATGTTTATTTTTCGATATAACTAATAATCAGTCTTGTTTTTAAAACTCAAACAATTTAAACATTACCATTTTCAAAGAGGAAAACACAATACTATTTATTATCGATATATTTATATCTTTATTGTTTTATATATTTATATTGTCTTTTTATCTTTATTGTCTTTATTGTATATATTTATATCTTATTCGCATCCTTATTTTTTCTTTTTTTACTTAATTGAAGCGCTAAAGGAATTATTCTGCTAACTGAACGAAAGTTCAAATTCACCACATGATAGTAGCTAGTTACGTATCGGGAGCCGGGTGGGGAGTTTTTAAAAACTAACTTAATTAATTAAAATTAAAATGCGAGTTATGTCTGCACCGATTCGAAGATGATTTATTACTGGCTAATTCTAAATACAGGCACGGGCCGTTGAGGCTGAAACGGCTAAGTCGATAATAAAATACATGAGCTTGCCCTTAAATATGCTGAGGCAACCCTAATCTAAGACAGAAGGGAGAGAGGGTTCCATAACTCCTCCCTCCCTAAGAGTGAAACTATCAGAACGATCATTGAAATATCTTTCCGATCATTTCGCAAAATTTTTAATAACCTTTTACGCAACACATATAAAGGGAATACAATTAAACATATTATAACTAAACATAATATGGCAAAATAACCTAAATTAACACTGAAGTTAATGTCTTTTTTATCACTCAAAACACTTTCCAATTCCGCACTGTGCTTTAGAGCATATGACATATATTTTATTTCATCCAGGTTAACTCCAACACTAAACATGGTTGGAACCAACCATGTTTAGTGCATGTGTGCTTGATAGATTCGTATGACCGTGCATCACAGGTAAGTTTATGATCGGGATCGGTTTCGCGGTATCTAGCGACTCATAGATATGGTGATTGATTTTGAGTCCAAGGCCTTCTAGGTTGCAGGGTTCATCAATATTAACGACGTAAGTCCCAAAAATAGGCTGCTTACTGTTCTGGTCGTGGTTATCACACAGACTAGTTATCGTTGTTGGTCTTCGACTATACAAGATCCAATTGTTGGTATTAATCCTCTGGATTCTTACTTCTTCGATTTGAATTTGATGCTGGTGACAATATGTGAGAGTATTGTCAAACTCCATAAGCTGCTCCGCACAGGTAGGTTCATGGTAGATAGCTGGGTTGTCTGTCGTACATAAGAAGTGGTCGCCAGCAGCGAGCGCGTGGCATGGCTTGGAATTTGGTAAGTAATTAGACTATCTCGCCAATAGGTAAGGAAATTCAGGAAAGATTGATATTGCGATGTTTTGTTACTCGTGGAATATTGGTAAGGAATAAATCTTATAATAACTATAAGTATGATTATCAGTTATTATCCATAGTTAATTCTATCGAATTAACTATGGATTAATGTAAAACTGACAATTTACTTAAGGCTAGAGCTGTTTCAATCTCCCTTAATTGTGAATTTAGACACACAGGAAAAACGCGGAAACTCCTTGAAAAATCCGATCCGGCTGCGCCAGTTACGTATCGGGAGCCGGGTGGGGAGTTTTTAAAAACTAACAAAATTAATTAAAATTAAAATGCGAGTAATGTCTGCACCGATTCGAAGATGATTTATTACTGGCTAACTAATTCTAAATACAGGCACGGGCTGATGAGGCTGAAACGGCTAAGTCGATAATAAAATACATGAGCTTGCCCTTAAATATGCAGAAGGGCGAGGGGGTTCCGTAACTAGCTACTTGGTGCAGCATGTTTGTTAGTAAATTATGTCTTCATAATATTTTGTTACATTTAATATTTAAATTCAATTAATCACATAAAACATTTTATAATAATTTAATATTTAAATACAATTGATCACATAAAATAGGAAATTGAATATGTTAGGTACGTTCGTAATATAATATTGTTGAATTGTTAATTTGTTAATTTTAAGACACTTGTTAGTATTTTTGCACTAACTTACTGATAATTTATAGCGAGATCTGTAATTGGCCATACCCAATGTATTAAAACGTGAGTTATAGCAATGAATGTGCTGTTGATTTTCTTGATAAACAACAATAATCAACAACAACAATTAGCTAAATTAATAATATAAAAGTAAAACCTCAATTCGGGGTAAGTTTCCTCAATTCGGGGTAAGTTTCCTCAATTCGGTGCACCATTTTCCACGGAATTGAGATCCATGGAATTGAGAAAATAACACAATACATCAAATTACCCAAAAATGTTATGAGTTACAGTAATTTCTACTAAACCTAACGATAGAAAGCTGTTAAACTCTCAATAGTTTTAGCACGCATCTCATAAAATACTTTAGATACATAATCGAGGTGGCACACCGATTTGAGAAATTACCCTGTACCAAAAACACCGAATGATTTCGTACCTTTGAAAATTGCTCCTGAGTGCTACAGATCTCCCGTTTACACTGTTCGTCCGCTCGGGCGCAACTGTCAGATGACGGGAACAAGTAGTGCGCGTTCCTATTATGCATAGTTAGTGCTACAGGTACATAAAAGTTAATTTCACCGAATTGAGGCACAAGCCTCGGACAAAATTTAACACGATAGGTGCGGAACGCGGCTTAAAACACCTCGTCCGTGTCTGGTCTTTACAGCGGTAAGAAAAACCTTTAACTTCTCTGTCGTGCAAAAGGCATAACTTCCGTCTGGTTCAGTGTAGGAGAGTGATAACTATATGTTTGAGATGTGCTATTGATTCCTTGTTCTATGGTACACCAACCTAATGTCGGGTTTGTTAGACCTCGTGCCGCACTGAACAAATAATAATATCAACACAGTGCGGAACGAGGTTGCGAACGCCTCGTACCCCCCGCGCACCTCCTACCGCACCCCACGCTAGCTTCACCTGGCTAGTGTTGTGCAACGCAGTTGAGGCTGCGCACGCGACGAAGTAAGACCGCTGCGCTGTCTTTGTGTTGAAAATTATCATGTCGAAACGTTGCCGAAAAAAGTTAATCAAGGAGGAAGATGAAGAAAAACCGGTTGGAAAATCTGAGCCAAAATAAGTATACAGGAAAATATTTCAAAAACAGGTAAGTCACAAATATACTCTGTCTAGGTGAAATAATTATGCCAAGTTATCTAGGTATATAAAAGAATACCTACCTACGTACGGTGAGAACCATGGGTACTACTTTCCCGATCCACTTTCCTGGTCGGTCCACATTCTCGATAAGTCCACCTTCTGATGGTGTATTTCTTTTTTCATTCCTTCTATAACTTTGATAAATAAAAACAATAAAATAAAATCTATATTTATTTTCCCATCACTAAATTATATAAAAACCTGCCATTTTTCAGTGCGGTACGAGGTGCATTAGACCCACACATTTATTTTACCCATAGAATCAAAACTAACTAATTTAACCACGGGCGGCGGTAGATCTATGTTAATCAACTCATTGTTAATAATAATCATAACCAATATCGTCCATTTTGTCTCATTTGGCGCCATAAAAAGGATTTTAGTCTCTTTTGGGCGGTGGGATTTAATACGCCTCGTGCCACTACAATGTCGGGTATAGGACGAGGTTTAAAACAACTCGTAACGCAGTAATGGAAAGTATAAATAAATTTGTGCCGCTGGAAACGTGTTATGTGTCACTGTATTCAAATTAAAGGATTCACGATATATGTAAGCACGTATATGGCTTCATTATTTATTCCTTGTTATAGGAATGTAGGAATAATAATCAGCAACTTATTATTTTAAAAGTTATGAAACGAAAACGAGTAAATTCTGGAAACCGGACACTCCATTTTAGGCCAAATTCTGCCCGTTTTTGAACTTTCCAATTTTTTGTAGACCGTATGTACAACCTGGTGGTCTTATTAATATGCTCTCCATCAGGCCAAGAGTTGTATAAATACGTGTGATTTTTTTCAGACACGTTATTCAATTTTAAAGGTAGGTTTTTTGCTCCAGTCGGTCAATCAGTCGCTTCTGTAGAAATGCCCTAGTACATAAAAAAGTAAAGTAAGCCTGTAACATCCCACTGCTGGGCAAACCTTACCTCAACTATAAGTTAGTTTGAGCCATATTTCGCCACGCGGGCTCAGTGCGGTTCGGTAGAGGGGTGTTTGCAAGGCAAGCGACTAACCCTGCTGTCAATATTATCAAGTCACCCATAAGGCCTCTGACTACGCTTAACGACTAATATCAACCGATATTAGCCGGGACCAATGGCTTCACGTGCCTTCCGAAGCACGAAGATGCTCGTGATGTACGTCACTTATATGGTCAGAATGGTCACCCATCCAAACACGACCGCGCCGTAGGTTGCTTCACTTCGGTATCACTACCAAAGCGCTGATACCACTACGAGCACCTTTGCTAGTAAATAAATAATAAAAATACTCACGCACGCATTTCGGCTGCTCTTTACTAGGATCCGACCAAGCTCCTTCGATGCAATATGTAAAACTCGATCCTACAATCGCATAGCCAGGGTCGCAGGTGTAATCAAGACGGAAACTTCTAGACAAATTAAGGCCTTTAGATAGAGGATTAACTTTGAGTCGGCCATTCTTTGGGGCTGGAGGGAGGATGCAGGGACTTTCGGCAGCGTAAGAAGTCGATAGCAGCGCCACAGTGGCTGGAATAGATAACATTTTGTAATCAGCACAAAGTATTTTCTTACTTAAAAAAGGTGTTAAAAAAATACATCCCTTCTAATAAATTGTATAATGAGCATCAATATCAGTTACCATAATTACAATCTTTCTGCATGACCTAAAATATGACTGTAAGAGAACGCTTTTATAAGTCCACCTTTTTTAATTTGTTTTGTGTTTTTTTTAAATAAATATGAGTTAAGTCACACCTTAGCCTTAGTGGTTTACTCATCCTGTTTGTATTATATTTGTGTTATTTTTAAATGTTATTCAAAAAATAAATAAATAAAAATAAATTATCATTCTTTATTTTCATGCATATTGTCAAGTAACAATGACTCATAGATTGTAAGTAAGTAGGATTTATAAAGTATATTTGTTAAAAAAGAAATTATTTAATTAATATAAATTACAATTTAAAAAGTCTAAATAAAATAAAATCTGAATCTACAGCGCCCAGTTTCGCACCACTCCGCAAAATGGTACGTGAACTAAAATAATAATTAATAAATACCGTAATAAACATAAAAAATAAAATTATTTGCTTTAACATTTCCATTACATAAACATAAATGATAAATTGTGTAAGGGTTTGTTTCGCTTAAAGCCCTTGGAACAGTTCAGTATTAGGTATGTTAATGAAAATTGAATACATTTATTTATTCTTTATTTCATAAGCGAATTCTTGATGCATTTTTACCACAGAACCAATGGGTAGGGCAAAAATCTATACTAATATTATGAAGTCCGTTTTCTTTGCTGGTCTAATATAAGTAGTAAACAATAGTTTCATAACTTTTATAATAAAATCAGTAAATAAAATTATTTACCTTTTTTATTTAAAAAGATCTCACTATTCAACGATGAATTATCTATGTAAATTTTGAACCGACTTCAAATAAGGAGGAGGTTATCAATTCGACTGTATGTTCTTTTTTTTTGTATGTTTGTTACCTCATATCTCAGTCGTTTGTCAACCGAATCGAATTTTTTTTTCGCTTACTTAGAGGGTGTACCTTCTAGTTGGTCCCATTTTTTCCATTTTGGGATCTGATGATAGGATCTTGGTGTAATCAAGGGAAACCCTCAAATTTTAAAGGCACGTGTAGTGTTTCTTTACTATAATCTTAATGTTGACGTGTTGTTACGTCTGATAGTCAACATCTTGTGGTGCTGAGCTGATGGTGGAACTCCTAAACGCTTAGGAGTTCAGTAATTATAATGACGGAACTAATGATAGGTAATTTGTAGCTTTTAAAAAAAATAGAATCATAAGGTGCAACTCTACCCCCCCCCCCCACTTAGGTAATCACTAAAATTGAAGAAATAAAATAAACTTTTAAAAAAGTGAAAACCGACTTCAAAACCAAAGTGCACTAAAATGTCTTAAATAAACTCTTCGCCATTACAAGGAAGGGAATTTCTTTTTGGAGTCGGTGCTGTGATAGTTGATTTGAAGTCGGTTTTTACTTTTTTAAAAGTTTATTTTATAAAATGAGTTTTGTGTTTGTCTTATTTTAAAATTAATCATTTCATAAAAAAGGAATGTCAAGATTGTTAACAAAATTCCACTAGCTAAGACGAACGGATTTAAAAGCTGACGAGTATGTTTCTTCAAACGCGCTAGTCTCAGGAACTACTACACCGATTTAAAAAAAATGACAGATAGCTTATTTATCGAGGAAGGCTTTAGGATATATAACATCACGCTGCGAGGGATGGGAGCAAACTCAAAACGCGCGGACGAAGTCGAGGGAGGTGCTAGTAATAGATACTTTTAAGTATTGGTTACTACTTTGACCCACCTGTACCGTTATCATGAGTTTAAGACAGTTTCACTCGCTAGTGACGACGTAAAAAAAGTCTATGGAAATTTGCACAGCGCCTCTAGCGGTCACAGACAGAACTAAAAGTTTGTATACAAAAAGTAACGTCGTGGCTAGCGAGTAAACTCATGGTTCATGGTTTCATCCTTCCTTGTAATATTATAGACGCTAACGGATCCGGATAATGCCGCTGACGGTGGCATAAACAAAAGCATAACTAACGACTGTTGATAAACACATAACTATAAATTAATTATCTAATCTAAGTAAAACGTACCAATTATCACTAGGATAAGATCATCCATCGTACCAGCCTAATGATCTAATCTCGTATTAAAATCACAAAAAAACATATGTTAATTTCACTTTTTTACACTGTCGGTGTCAAATTAACAGATACTTCTAAGGTTAAAGAAATAAAGAAATAAAAACGCGAACAGTTGATGGTAACTTGTCTGGGCTTCGAAACAAGACTCGTCTTTATGAGGAAAACCAGATCACTGACTTGATTCAAGTTTCTTTACTTAATTATCCTTAATATTCTTGATTTATTTAAGGGTAATCTGCAATTTTTGACCTGCAGAGTTTAAGATGTGTTCTACATATACACACTGTATACTTATTCTATTTTATTCAAAAAATCTCAATTATCTATAGTATAAGGTCAAATCATCAAAGTGAAAATATTTTAACTGTTTCTTTGTATACATCTTAAAACCGGAAACTATTATTATTTTTTGGAAAATCTAGTGTTTTCTTTACTCTCACTTTTTTTTTTAGCAGCACCTTGTCAGTTAAAAAAAAAACTACGCCATCAGCTTTGCCTCTCACATTTCAATGCCTAATCCTTCTTCGTCTAAAAAATCTAAATCTGAAAAATAATAAACTAGTTTCAAATTTTCTTAAAGACTAACGTATAAAAAACCAAAACAGTTATCAACAAAAAAATATTTACTTATTGTGCTGAATCGGTTCTTTATTATATTATCACTTAAAACAAGGTGAAATTATAGTTACTATGCCTTGATTCAGTTCTAAAAATAGCATTATAAAGAACTGGAGAAACATTGAAAAACTAAAGTAAATAAAAATGCGTGATTTCCAGTCTTTCGTTAAAAGTATGTTGGCATAAAACAAAGAAAAATGAAATAGTATCAAAATTTATAAGGATTTTTTTGTATATAAAAAAAAGGTAAAAGAAAAAGAGATCAAAAAAGGTCGCATTGGCAACAGACATCCTTCCTTGTAATCCGGCTGTATTGCCCTTAAGTCACAACAGGTTTCTTAGTTTTATTATTAAATCAAAGCACACAAGTTAACAGGTAGTAACGCGTGTATAACTGAGTAAATTGATACACTATTATGTTGTATTTTTTATAATTCAAGTGTCTTCTGTACATATGTTATGTGTGAGAAATGAAAAAGGCAGTGTTTCAAACAGTGTTATCATTTGTGATATGTATCACAAACGGATTGGATGATTTGAGTGAAGGTAAGATTAATGACCAATTACTTTCTTATAAACGGTCTAATTATGTTAAAATATTAAAGGGCTGATTCAGCAAAATAAATAAATCATTTTTACCGACTCCAAAAGAAGGAGGTAGTTAATTCGACCTATATGTATGTGATGTCGTCAGAATTTGATAAAATTGAAATATGTTGATCAATGAAGTTGCCTAAGTGTATGTATTTTTGTATGTTTAAATTAGAATTTCTCGAAAACTAGAAGTCATAGTGAAATGATTCATTTTTAGTTCAATCAGGTATAGCTCAACTTAGGGTACAGTGTGAGTTTTATCAAAATCGGTCTAGTAGTTTCTGAGATATGAGTTATATAATAACTAAAAAACATGGAAAAAATAATTGCAAAAAGGGTTGTGTAGACTGTTTGTGTACCTACGTAAAGTTTGACATCATGCAGTGACTCCAAAATCATTAGTTTCTTCTATATTTTGTCTACTGTTGTGATAAATGCATTTAGGCTTTTTGAAGTAGTTTTTTGAAGCCGGTTTTGTAAACAACACGTGTGGTTTTTGAGAGAATTAAAGATTATTTTTCAAAACGTTGAGTTAAGAGACAAAAGTAAATTGGCCATTGAAATGAGAGAGGCGAAGCCGATGACGTAAGATGTTTTAAAATTGACAGGGTTTCCGTTTGTAGTTCTATGGTTTAAGTGATCAAATAACATTATTTTAACTTTAGGAGATTCGTGTCACAGTCCAAAGAACATAGAAGGCAAATGTGTCAGAATCCAGAACTGCAGTGCATCGGAAAAGATCATTAGGGAACAACTCAGATATAATGTAAGTACTAATTATACCTCAACACCCGAGCGGTCGCATGAGACCGTATAACAATAGAATATCTATTGTGTCTCGTTCACATATGCTTGAGGGACACTAAATATCTATAAAAATTATCATTGCTTTATGTATATTATAACAGCAGTCCCAGCGAACTCCGTCTTAGCCCAGCCGTTAAGAGTGTATTTTTTATTAAATAAATACATATGGACACCAATCACATACATTGCTCTGATCCCAAAGTAAGTAGCCAATGCGCTTGTGTTATGGAAATCTGACACAACTGTGGTACCCCAACACCCAAACACGAGACAATATAGAAAATTGTGATCTCTACATTGACCCGACCGGGAATCGAACCCGGGACCTCGGAACGGCGACGCTTTGAAACCCAGCGTTCTTAGACACTACACTACGGTGGTCGTCAATTAGTTAAATATCAAAAATCGGTCTACCTGTTCTCGAGAGGCATACATAACTAACCAAATTTACGAATTTCTCTAAAATCAAAAGTTATAATCAGTACTTTCTCATTAACTTCTTCTAACACAAGGAAAACAGATTTTTATGGAAACTGGATTGAAATCTTTACTTTAGGGAAGACCGACTGAGTAATAATTGTAATTAAGGAAACGGGAAAATTATAAAGATGACAAACAGGTGATTTGTTTTCTACTTACACTAGTAAAATAACCAGCCAAGTGCGAGTCGGATTCGCTTACTGAGGGTTCCGTGCCAACGTTTAACTAACTTAACTTAGCTAAAAGAGCACAATATTTTATTGAAAGCAAACATAACTTTGTTTCTCATAGTGTTTCTGTACGTTATATTTGTGGAGGGGTCCGTGTCTACTATTTATGTAAAGCATTTTTATTGCCATAGTAATATGTTTTGTAAAACATCATTAAGATTGCCTTACAAGGTTTTGGTTCCCTTGAAATTACAAAATATCCGAAAGTACATATTATAAGATAAAACCGGTTCTATCATTGAAGGCGCCGACTAAACATTTTTTTTAAGCTAATAATTAAAATTTATACTTGGCTACAGTATCAGTTTGACGAGCCGTGTGGTGTAGTGGTCGAGAAATCGCCTACTACGCAGCGGGTTGCGGGTTCGATCTCCGCACAATACAAACATTTGTGTGCATGAACATGTCTGTTTGTATTGGTCTGGGTGTTTTCTATGTATATCATGTATGTATTTACAAACAAAAAGTATTTAAGTATTATATCCGTAGTACAAAAAGTATTTAAGTATTATATCCGTACTCTCTTAATCCATAACACAAGCTTTGAGTAGCTTACTTTGGGACTAGATGGCGATGTGTGAGAATGTCCAAAGGATATTTAAAGGATATTTAGTTTCATATATTAACGCATTTTGGATATACACAATTTGTTTTTTAAACCTAATGTTACGGAAAAATGACACTTTATGGTATGGTTTATCAGTATATTATTAGTTTCAGAAAAAAGAGGCTGTGACATATGGACAGACGGACGGACAGACAGACAGACAGATAGACAAGCGGACGGACGGACAGAAAGGCAGATAGACAGATAGACAGACAGACATGCGGACGGACGGACGGACGGACAGACAGACAGACAGACAATGGACGGATGGATGGACGGGCAGACAGACAGACAGACAGACAGACAGACAGACAGACAGACTGACAGACTGACAGACAGACAGACAGACAAGCGAACGGACAGACGGCCGACCAGACAGACAGATAGATATACAGACAGACAGACACAGACTTAACGAAATATAAGGGTTCCGTTTTTTGCCATTCGGCTACGGAACCCTAAAAATGATGTAATTAGTATATGTGATATTGAAATAAATTTCAAATTTAAAGGAGAACGGCTTAGCGAGTGATGCGAGTACACTATACTTTTTCTGTTACAGATATGCGGCTTCATCGGCACAGAGCCACTTATATGCTGCCCTGAGAGTCGTACAGGGTTAGTTCTATAAATTTTTTATGTTCTTGCTATTTTCCAAGTGCGAGTCGGACTCGCACAATAGTTCCACTTGCTTCCACTTAGATAAATTACCACAATATTTTGTTAAAAGCATAATTGTTGAATTTCTCTAAATTTCTTTTCGCTGCATCCATCGCCATCATCTGCATAACCTAAAGATTTGACTGCTTTTTCTCAAAAAATACCTTTTTGATCTTGTTGAAACCATTTTTCGTTGAAAGTATTTTTAAAAATATACATCATGTATTTATTTCAAAATTTTAATTTGCTTAGTTTAAGCGTTAAAGCGTCCATCTCCCAAATATTAGTCATTTGGAAGAAATGGGTTTAAGAAAATAAAAAAAAACATTTTTTATTTTTGGAATCGTGAATCGTTTAACTAACGGAATACACCAACTTACCAAGTTTCTGATACTGTGTAATGCTAATAGTTTTAGAATTAAGTGTCTGTGATATACGGAACGACACACAGACAGACTTGATGAAAGCCATTCGGCTACGGAACATTAAAAAAAACTGAATAAAAAGTAAAGTCCATTTGTCTTTGCTACTCGAATATTGAAAACAATTTTGTCATTCCTTTCATACGAAATGAGTATCTATTTTAAAATACGATAATCATTAAACTCACAAACTTCATAGGGAAGTCATATTTAAACACTGAGATCTTTTCAATTTTACTAGTTTATAAATTTTATTCCCTGATATTATATTAAAAGTTACTAAAAGATTGTTTACATTATTCGACGACCTCCGTGGTGTAGTGGCTGAGCACGCTGGGTTTCAAGGCGTCGCCGCTCTAAGGTCCCGGGTTCGATTCCCGGTCGGGTCAATAAACGATCTGTAGCAAAGAGAAACGGGCTGTAGAATCATTAAAAATATTTATTAAAACTGTTTCAGGCACAATGATATAAGAAGCTGCGACCCCTTCACACCACGAAGACCTGATATGAAGATTGGGAAAATTGCATTTCATAGTTAGTATACATATACCCACCAGCTTCATTTATCTTTACAATAAAATATAAAATTACTTCGGCAAGCACTTTGTGATGATTGCAAGTCACTTTACACAGTGATAAAAGTGACCAAATAAACTTTCCACCCGCAGCAGCTGCGGTTTCACCTCTTAGAAACAGAGTTGGCGCCACTTTTCTAAAACTCAATAGAAAAAAATCTATAAGTCATTATCCCGTACCGCTACCATGCGTGTACTCGCTAGCGACGACGATTTTATTCGCTAGCAACCACGTCACTTTTTGTATGGAAAATTTTAGTGCTGACAGTTACTGCTAGAGGCGCTGTGCAATTTTTTTACGTCGTCGCTTGCGAGCAAAACCGTCATAAACTCATGGTAACGGTACCGGCGTTAATCCCAATGGCGTGCCATGACGCTCGGGGTCCGCCTTTTCCGTCTCCACTATGCACAGTCTTGGGCATCAAAAAATTCAAAATTAGTTTATTTTGTACGTAGGCTATTGCTAGCACTTATACACGTCCCAACATTGGCCCTACCACAGCTTCGGGACAATTATGTGCTAGTGCTGAGAAGAAGCTGCGCAACAAACTCGGTCACTATTGTCAATGCCTCTTTTGAAAATATTACAATTCAAATGTTCTTACAAGCTAGACCATACATTGTTATCGTTCATATAATCATTTATTCTATAATATCCTTTAGTCATTAAACATTGTTTAACAATAGATTTGAATTTGTATAAAGGTAATTCAATTATATTTTGAGGCAATTTATTAAAGAAAGTAATACATCTTCCAATAAACGAGTGATTACCTAACCTTCTGAAGTCTGAAGTTTGGAACGGCAAGTTTATTCTTGTTTCTAGTATTGAAGTCATGTAAATCACTTTTTTTAGGAATCATCCTCTGAAGACAGTTGATTTGCGCATATCATAATTCAGACGTCGAGCCAGCACTTTTTGGGTCTAGGAACCCCTTCTGCCGGGGCCCGGCGGTGGTATTATTGATAGACATTTGTCACCCACGTAGATCACCGGTTGCCGTAAATGACCGTACCAGCAAAAGCGACTTTTCTGCAGCTTGTTCGCCATGTCTCGAACATGCAGGCAGGCTGTCGTGGATGCGTGAGTTCCTAATGCGATCTTTTCCCGTCACTCAGCATCATGTTGATCTTCGTGACACGTAGTTACTGACTGCGTCTCTCAAGCGCCGGCCACACTTCACTACTGTACTAAAGGACGGCCTTAATAATGGTCATACCCAATGATTTTAAAAAGAATAGATCTGTTACCTGAGAGCGCAATGTAAAGACGCAAAAAGATCCTAATTAGGACATCTTACCCTTAGTCTAGCTGCGAATAGCTGTACATACAACAAGTGTGACGTCTCTGATAGTGATTGTAAATCCTATAAAATGCCATCGTGTGTGTTTCAAAAGTACACACAAACTATGATAACAAAGTAAAATAAGCTCAGGAGATCTCGTACGACATGTACCTAGGTAAAAAATAATTACGCATAAATCATTAAATTTTAATTTTTTTTTTACAATAAATTTCTCAATACGGTTACAAAGGTAAAAGAAAAAGAAAATTTTATTTATACAAGTGTGAAAAGGACGCAATGTCCTCGACACCAAGCCGATCATAGATTGGTTATTAGTTATTCAAATGTGCAGTGGAGAGCAGTGATTGGTCAATATGTGACATTTTGTTTACACTGGAGCGTAACAGAAAATCACTTACTCTTTTTTCCTTACTGCAAAAAATATGCTATCTTTTTAACAAATCGTAGAAATTCGAGTATTATTCTCAATGTTGAATAGAATTATAGCCAGACGTTCACTGCTCTCAACAGGCTGTGGCAACGGGGCCTCCCTCATTAACTTTCAAAGTGGTTCTAGCGCTATCCTCAATATTTTCATCGCAAATGACATAGGTGTTCTTTACCTACAAGATCGAATCATAAATGTGGAGACACGTAGAAGAACTAAGGCAACGGACATAGCCCTGAGAATCAGTAAGCCTAAGTGGCAATGGGCAGGGCACATAGCGCGAAGAAGTGATGGCCGTTGGGGCAGAAAAGTTCTGGGTTGGAGACCCATCGACCTTCATCCCTTGCCAATATGGACAAACGACCTTGAAAAGATCGCTTGATCAAACTGGATGCAGACCGCTTGTGATCGGTCGCTGTGGAAAGCCGTGGGGGAGGCCTATATTCAGAGATGGACGTCCTTTGGCTGATAATGATGATGGTCATGATGAAACATCTTGCTTTCCAGAATGCATAGAATACCAGGAACAGATCAAGTTCCCCTGCATCCTGACAAACCTGACCCGTCGTGATGCATGTTCGGACCCCCCGCCCGTCATCGGTTCCACTAGCAGGCAGGGGGTCGACGCCAGCAGGGGGCAGTTTCCGCACATGGTACCTTTTTAAACTTCATCTTCACTTGACTAAGGAAAAGCGCATACAGTAGACGGCGATGATCCTAAGGTACCTTCATTTTTATTGCTCTGGTCAAAAAGTAAGTTGCTAATGTAATGCACTTGTGTTATGGTAGTCAGAAACAACGGTGGTAACGGGACCTCGGAACGGCGACGACGCCGCGAAAGGCAGTGCGCTTAGCCACTACACTACAGAGATCATCAAACATTACACTCAAAAGCCGACTTCAAAACAAAAATGCACTAAATAGTCTTAAATAAACTTTTAACTCCTTAAAGCCTTAGCTTCTTTTAAGGAGTCAAGATTTTATTTAAGGCTTTTTAGTGCTTATTGGTCTCGAAGTCGGTTTTTACTATTGTAGTCATTATAATCACTGAGTTCCACCATCAGCTCAGCCTATTGACTATCACACGTCGACGTAAAGGACTGAGATATAAGATAACATACATACAAAAAACACAGCTCCTCGGTTAAAAATATCATTAAAAACGTGAGTGAATTGTTTATTTCAGGCCCTGCTCGGCTACAGCAAGGAACTGTCCAAGCCTGACTCAGCGGAATGGCTGTGTGGAGGCACCATCATCAGCGAGAGATTCATTCTCACCGCTGGACACTGCACTGAGCACTCCTCCTTGTAAGAAAATAAACTATTTTATTTTTATTTTTTTATTATAACAACAAATCCACAGGTCTCAAAATTACACTTTTGGGTGATTCTTAATACTAAATATACAGCCAACATTGGATTTATATTTTATAAAGAGATAACATGTAAGTGTGTGTGACTGATATCTCAATGTGTGTGTGTGTGTGTGTGTGTGTGTAACACACAAATTGTTTATTTTCTTCCTTGTGTTACGAAGTACCAGACAATGATTATGACGGGGGCGTCTCCCATAAACACTTATAACTACCTACTTACTTGGCCGCTTGCAGGTGTTTAAATTTTCACTCTGTGGCCTAATGACCTGCCATCAGGTCATCGATGGGTCGGGCTTTTTGTCTCGACTTTTGTCTTTTGTCCAAAACAAAAATCGCAAAACGATTTGTGTTTTGGATTTAAGGGTTAGCAAACTCATTTATTCACACTTAAACTGAACATTACATTACATGTTCCTGCGTATCCACTAATTTTGATATTGAACTTTATATTTAAGTATATAATGCAATGCTGAGTGCATTGACATACTTAAGTCATAAAATTATTATCCCTTTGGAATAGATCGACATGAGCGGGATGTCACTAGCTGCAAACTGTGTGATAACGATGTAGTAGAACCATTTTTAGCGGCTGTCAGTCAGTTTGGAAGCCCATAGAGGCTCGCTAAAAATTTGTTAAAATTTTCATTTGATTAAGAAAAAAAGTGAATATGAGTATATTTTGAAAAAAATATTTCTTCTCAAACATGGTGACTTGATCGGTGATTAATTGGTGTTCATTACAGCGAAATAAACCCAAAAAATAAATATTCAACAGGTAAATTAGTCCAAATCTCTTCATAAACGACTTATATTTTGAAAAAATATATTTGACAACATTACATACATTGCTCCGATCCCAAGCTAAGTAGCTAAAGCACTTTTGTAATAGAAATCGGAAACAACGGTGGTACCACAACACCCAGACCCGAGACAATATTGAAAAGATTGTTTCCTACTTTGACCCGACCGGGAATCGAACCCGGAATCTCACAAGATGGAAGCTTGAAACCAGCGTGCTAGCCACTCGACCACGGAGGTCTTCAAATACGTCGTCATATATTTACCAATGCGCTTCAAATTTAAAGTATGCAGTTTGATTATTCTATTCTCTAAACGTTAATTTACGGTAAAAAGTAAAGACAGAATAACACAGGTAATCCATATCTACGAACATTTTGTGTAAAGAAATAATTTTTCGTTTTACACAAGAACTGCATGTTCGATATTAATTTGTGTCAACTATTTATCATGCGATAAACTAATATGTTTTACTTAGGAAGATTAGTATAAATCACCTGAACGAAAGGGAATCTCATTTTAAGTTACAATACTTAAATTAGTTACTGCCAATTACTTAAAAAGATTACATGATCAGTGGTTACCTACTGCCATCTCGAATCGGTTTCGTTTGACAGCTTTTACTTGTCCTTCTCTTCCGATAGGAATATTAATTTTATGACTTTGATGTACATTGACATAGTTACCACAGAGTATGTATTTGATTCAAGCTTTAGTTCACTTTAGCTCTTATTCACTACAGACGACCTTCGTGGTGTAGTGACTAAGCACGCTGGGTTTCAAGGCGTCGCCGCTCCGAGATCCCAGGTTCGATTCCCGGTCGGGTCAATATAGAAAGCAATATTTTTTACATTGTCTCGGATCCGGGTGTAGTGGTACCAACGTTGTGTCTGATTTCCATAACACAAGTGCTATGGTTACTTACTTTGGGATCAGAGCAATGTATGTGATTGGTGTCCAATATTTATTATTATTTATTTCTATACCTGTATTTCAGAGGTCCTGTGGCTTTCGCGAGACTTGGTATATTGAAGAGGACAGACCGTGGCAACGTGGCTCGTGACTACAGCATCAAGAAAGTCATCAGACACCCGGAGTACAAGCCGCCTTCGAAATACAACGATATTGCCTTGCTGGAGACGAGCGAGAGGTTCGATGTCACTTTAAAATTATGTATAGTATTCATAAAGATGAAATAAGAAAACAAAAATTTGTGCATGGGTGGGACCCGAACCAGCAATTTTCTGGCTAACCGGGCCAATTGCTCTACCAATTGAATTACCGTGCTGTCGGTCCTACCTTGCGAAATTTGTGGTCTCTAATGGATACGTCATTACGCGTGACGTTCAGCGCCATCTACCCGTCATTGTGCCATATTTTTATAAGAATAAGCACAACTCACTTCAATAATAGTCCTCCCTAGCCGGTTTCGACTACGGTGGCGAGTCACAACGACTAACCGACTGCGCAGGACATTTTATAGTACACAAGTGTGTGCGCAAACACAGGTGAACTCTGTATTCCTCTCACTCTCATAGCCCTTAGGGACAGTAATCTCTCGCGACTGGAGAGAGTTCAGGCGCAGGACCATCGGCTTTACGTGCTTTCCAAGGCACGGTGGTGAAACACCGCCAACTTCCAAACTTCGGGTTACCCTAAAAAATTCTAAATAGAAAAACCCAGGTTCATTTTTGACCCGACCCGGGGATCGAACCTGGGACCTCTTGCCTAACCGTCGCTTTTAAGTGCGACCCTCCAACCGCTGGGCCACCGAGGCAGTTAAAATACTTCAATATTATATAGATGAAAAGACTGTTGTTTGTTTGTTTGAATGCGCTAATCTCAGGAATTACTGGAACTTCAAAAATATAGTAGTGTTGGACACTTTATTTTTCGAGAAAGGCTTGAGGTTATAAAACATCACGCTGCGACGGGCGGGAAGAACACTCAAAACGCGCTACCGCTTCGACCGCTAAATCAGTAATAAAACACGCCTTGACACTTGTTCGCCTTTCATATGTATTTCGATGATAGTCTTATTTAATCCTCATTGTAATATAGATTTTTTTAAAAATGTACTCCCCAGCATAGTCTTCAAGAACAAGCACATCTCGCCAGCGTGCCTAGACGTTGGTGACGACGACACAGAGAGCGCTGCGGGGAACGCGTCCGCTACGGGGTGGGGGGAGTATGACGACTGGTTCAACGCTGATATACTGCAGATTGTGAGTATTTACCATAAAATTAATATTCCTATCGGAATAGAAGGACAAGTAAAAGCTGTCAACGAAACCAATTTAAGATGTCAGTAAATAACCTTAAGTAACATTTGAAGCTTAAAATGAGATAACCTTTCGTTCAAGTGATTTATACCAACCTTTCTAAGTTAAATATATTAGTTTACCGCATGAAAAATAGCCGACACAAAATATCGAACATGCAGCTCGAGTGTAAAACCAAATATTATTTCTTTATACTAAATATTAGTAGATGAGCATTACCTGTGTTATTCTGTCTTTAGTTTTTACGTAAATTAACGTTTACAGAATAGAATAAATATCCTTTCCTTTCCTTTGGACATTCCCACACATCGTCATCTAGTCCCAAAGTAAGCAACTCAGAGCTTGTGTTATGGGTGCCAGACAACGGATATAATACTTAAATACTTTTTGTTTGTAAATACATACATGATATACATAGAAAACACCCAGACCAATACAAACAGACATGTTCATGCACACAAATGTTTGTCTTGTGCGGGGATCGAACCCGCACCCGCTGCGTAGTAGGCGATTTCTCGACCACTACACCAGACGGGTCGTACTTTTATTGGAAGCGCATTAGTAAATATAAGTCGTTTATTAAATGGCTTCGATTTAGACTAATTTACCTGTTGAATGATTATATGTTGGGATTATTTCGCTGTAATGAACAACAATCAATCACCGATCTAGTCACCATATTTCAGGAAAACTATTTCTTCAAAATATACACACATTCACTTTATTTAAATAAAAAAACAAATGAAAGAAATTTTCAGCGAGCCTACATGGGCTTGCAAACTGACTGACAGCTGCCAATAACGGTTCTGCTACATCGCATCTCCTATCTCTTTTTATTACATAGTTAGCTGCTTGTGACATCTCGCTTTTGTCGTTCTATTGTATTCCTTTATTTCCTTTTAACTGCCTCGGTGGCGCAGCGGTAAGAGGGTCGCACTTTAAAGCGACGGCTGCGCCAGAGGTCCCGAGTTCGATCTCCGGGTCGGGCAAAAAATATATACCTGAGTTTTCCTGTTCAGAAATTCTTAGGGTAGCCCGGAGTTTAGACGTTGGCGGTGTTTCACCCCCGTGTCTCGGAAAAGCACGTTAAACCGCTGGTCCTGCGCCTGATCTCTCTCCGGTCGTGTCAGATTGCTGTCCCTAAGGGCTATGAGAGTGAAAGGAATAGAGAGTGCACCTGTGTTTGCGCACACACTTGTGCACTTTCGTCGGTTAGTCGTTGTGACTGACCACCGTAGTCGAAATCGGCTAGGAGAACTATTATTATAAAAACTGAAACATTATACTATAATCTAACGCTTTAAATTCCGTTAGAGGGACTATTACTATTATTATTGTTCCTTTGGAAGATAGTAATTCTACGGTATTTATGGTCGGGCACCGCCGCTTTGCCACTCATTAACGTAAATTGCTTGTAAGCACGACGCAAAAAAACCGGCCAAGTGCGAGTCGGACTCGCGCACTGAGGGTTCCGTGCCAACTTTAACTGAATTAGGGAATCCACTTACTTCCACTTAAAAATACCTAAAATACCACAATATTTTGTTGACACCAAATTGTTTTTCATAGTGTTTGTATCAAAGTTATGTTTGCAGTTGTTGAAAATATGCTATATCTCTAAAACCAATTTTCTTTATAAGTATTATATATATATAGTTAGATGTGAAAGGGGGGATGCCCATTTTACCACTTTGGAAGCGTCTATCTATAAAACGTTACACTCAAAAAGAAAATGGTGACAGTTTTCTCTTATCTTCAGATGGACCTCGTCAAGTTTTCTGACGAGGAGTGCGCCGCGGAGTTCGCTCCTCACCGTCTGCTGAGAACTGGTTTTGATGGTGACACCCAGATATGCTATGGGCATAGAGAGATAGCTAGAGACACCTGCACGGTACGTAAATACTGACAATGAGGACGTTGAGAGGGATATCAGGGCGTTGGCGGTAAGATGCAATATGCCTGCCCGCAGGTCGCACGCTGTTCGGAACCCGTTGATACTTTTTAACCGCCTTCAAAAAAGGAGGAGGTAATCAATTCGATTGTTTTTTTTTGTATCTATGTTACCTTATATCTCAGTCGTTTGTCAAAAGATTCGATTTTTTTTCGCTTATCTAGAGAGTATACCTTCTAGTTGGTCCCATTGTTGCCAATTTGGGATCTGTTGATGGGATCTAGGTGTAATCGAGGGAAAGCCTCAAATTTTAATTCAATTCAATTCAATTCAATCATTTATTACAGATTTGCATCCATAAGTGTTAGTAACAAGGTGTTCTTATCCTAATGTTAGTAAAAATAAATCAATACAATTCAATTCACAATAATATAAATAATAATACTAATAATAATAAAACAGACTAATTATATTGGTGGGTGGGGCTCGCGCCTGTGCTATATGCATTCATAGCTAGTAGCTGGGGAATGAAGCTGCAACCATCGGCGCATCAGCGGGGAGTCCCAGCGATCAGCCAGCACGCTCACGATGCTGTTCGAGCTGCCACGCACGCGAGCCCACAGCGAGGCGCAGCGCTTGCGCTTGGATGATTGAATAAAAGCTATCCATGTGCGCCTCAGCAAACATGGATGAAGCGCTGCAGTGACGGGGCAGGCCGAACAACATCCTGAACGCGTTGTTATATTGTACGCGGAGGGCGCTGTATGTCCTCTGCGTAAAGCACACCCACAGACTGCACGTGTAGAATGATTGACAATAAGATTTAAAAAGCGTCAATTTCACTTGTCTACTGTCTACACCGTGCAAATCTGCGGTACAACATATTACAGCGAACACACAACGCCCTGCGCTCCCTTTCCATATCCATGGAGTCTGTCAGGTTGTCTGTCTGTGGTTGTTGTGACCCAGTGGCTCAGATATTTAAAGCGGTCAACTCTATTTAATTTTACACCTCCCAAAGTAACAGAGGGTACACTTCTGTACTTACCGGCCGCACCTGCTTGGAACACCATAAACTCACTTTTACGTGCGTTATATCTGAGCCCATGAGCCACTGCATATTTTTCACATATGCCTAATAGTTGTCTTAATGCACCGATCGAAGGGCTCAGCAGCACCATATCATCAGCATAACTAATGTTATTAACACACAGTCCACCAAAATGACATCCTAGGTAAGTGCTACTGAGCTCCTCGATCAGGCCATTCATGTACAATTTGAAAAGCTTGGGCGAGCTTAACCCCTCTGCCTCACCCCACATTGCAACCCATACACGTCAGACTTCGAGTCTGTCCACCTTACACAGTTCCTCTGATTGCCATACCAATACTTGAATAAAGATATTAATTCAGGAGGTACAGTAGTTTCAGTATGCAACTTATTCCACAGTATGTTGTATGACACCAGATCGAAAGCCTTCGACAAGTCCAAAAAACAGGCATAAATCGGAGTCTTTCTAGCTGTGTAATACTGGACAGTTTGCTTGAGACAGAAGATAGCACTTTCCGTGGAGAGACCCGGTTTAAAACCAAACTGAGCCTCATGTGTCTCAATATGCTCACCCAACCTCCTATCAAGCAACCCATCCAGCACCTTAGCTATAACGGTAGCTAAGGATATAGGCCTGTAATTGGACAAGTCGGAGGCATCCCCCGTCTTGTTTTTTATTATTGGAACTACCACGCTAAACATTACATCTTCAGGCAGGTAACAGTGACTTAAACACAGATTAAACAATATGGAAAGAACTCGGGGCAAGTGCACTCCAGCGTATTTTAAATGCTCGATGCTGAGCTCATCGTGACCAGGAGAATTACCTCTTGGCATTCCTCTGATCATGGAGTCTACCTCTCGCGCCGTAAATCTAATGGTTAAGTCACCTACGCTGCTCTCAGCATCGAACATTGCTAACTCAGACTGAGCCCCACCTTCTGGCACCACTCTAAAGTGATTCCGAAAAGCATTTGCTATCTCGGTAGGATCAAACTTTCCTGCTACGCTTGCCGGGGTGCCCGGCCTCGGATTCAGTTTATTGGTGTTTTTCCAAAACTCTTTAAAGTTGTTAGAACTGTGATTTTGAGCTATTATATCTAATTTAATTTGTCTCTCATTGTTTTGTACATACTTTAATTTAGCTTTAAAATATCTTTTAGAGTCCCGCATTTTATCATAAATAAAACCAGAACCAGGCCTACCGTATTGTAACCAAGACCGATACCAAAACCGAGCCTCCCGGTGGGCGTCACCTACATGCTTATTCCATCCAGTTATACACTTATGTTTCCTACGCTTCTGCTCATTAAAGCTACCCTCAGCTGACTCTTTTAGTGCACAAACAATATCTTGGTACAAAGCTGCTATTTTTAATTTGTGGTCTACATTACAACATGTTTTATCAGCACAATCACGAAATTCTTCAGGAAAGCCTATTAGACGTAATCTAGCATTACAAGCTTCAGTATATTTTAGAATCTGGCTCTCATCCCTAACGCCCCACCTAACTTTTTAAAGGCACGAATAGTTTTTTTTTTACTAAAACGTTAATGTTGACGTGTTGTTACGTCTGGGCAACACCACAACATCTTGGGCGGTTGAAACGATGGTAGAACTCCTTAACGCTTAGGAGTTCAGTAATAATAATGAAAAACCTTATAATAGGTAGTTTGTCGCTTCTTAAAAAACAGAGTCATAAGGTTCAACTCCCCCCCCCCTTCTCCTGTGATCTCTAAAAATGAAGAAATAAAATTAACTTTAAAAAAGTAAAATCAGACTTCAAAACCAAAATGCACTAAAAAGTCTTAAAAAACTCTTGACTATTGAAAGGAACTCATCACTTTGACCATCAAGCATCAACTATCACGGCACCGACTCCAAAAAGAAATTGTTTGCCTAAAATGGTTTCCTTTCCTTTCAATGGTCAAGAGTTTATTTATGACTTTTTAAAGGCTTTTTGTCAATGATTTTACACGTGCAACCTGTGGGTCAGCTACACGCAGAAGGCCATCAACGCCTTGCGTGTGCAAACAACAACGCATTCAGGGTGCTGTGGGGGCTGCCACGGTACTGCAGTACGTTGGGTTTGTTCGTCGAAGCCCATAATGGTGGCTTTCAATCTATCCTTCGGAGAGAGCAGCCTCGATGCTGAGCCGTGTCCGTGGGAGTTCCAATGACATTCTGCAGTGGCTTCGGCTGCATTTTTGTAGTGTATTAACCTGATAATTTGCTGGCTATTTTTATTTTTAATAATGCAAATGTATAAACTAATGTCTGAAAAAGAAATTTAACTGGATTGTTAATTATCGAGTTATTTCTGTTTGTATGTTCAACAATCTCTTAAAGCGACCAGCGTAGCCTTTTAATAATAAATAAATAAATATTAAAAACACGTCAACATACATTGCTCTGATCCCAAAATAAGTAGCTGACGCGCTTGTGTTATGGAAATATTTTTTTGAGGAAAATGAGACCTAAAAATTTTTTTGAGGAAAATGATCCTAATATCGAACACTTTCTAATATGATGAAATAAGAAACCAAAAATTTGCGTACGGGCGGAACTTGAACCAGCAACCTTTTGGCAAACCGGGCCAAACGCTCTTACCAATTGAGCTACCGTGCTGTTAGTCGGACCCTGCGAAATTTGTGGTTTCTCATGAAAACGTCAATTGCGTGACGCTTAGCGCCATCTAGCCGTCTGTTTATGAAACAGATGGCCCAAGCAGTTATTCTTTACAGAATAAATTCAACTTGGAAATTGATGTCGCTTCGCTATCTAATGCTTTAGAATGTTTTTAACACTCACAGTGTAATATTTTATATTCATAAAGATGAAATAAGAAACCAAAAATTTGCGCACGGGCGGGACTTGAACCAGCAACCTTTTGGCAAACCGGGCCAAACGCTCTTACCAATTGAGCTACCGTGCTGTTAGTCGGACCCTGCGAAATTTGTGGTTTCTCATGAAAACGTCAATTGCGTGACGCTTTGCGCCATCTAGCCGTCTGTTAGAAAAGAAACCAAAAATTTCATCTTTATGAATATAAAATATGACACTGTGAGTGTTAAAAACATTCTAAAGCATTAGATAGCGAAGCGACATCAATTTCCAAGTTGAATTTATTCTGTAAAGAATAACTGCTTGGGCCATCTGTTTCATAAACAGACGGCTAGATGGCGCTAAGCGTCACGCAATTGACGTTTTCATGAGAAACCACAAATTTCGCAGGGTCCGACTAACAGCACGGTAGCTCAATTGGTAAGAGCGTTTGGCCCGGTTTGCCAAAAGGTTGCTGGTTCAAGTCCCGCCCGTGCGCAAATTTTTGGTCGTCACGTCGTCACGTACGACCCGAACTGATGGCTATTAAGTAGTTTTTACCAGAAAGGTCGACTTTTGACTCTAAATCTGCCTTTCTATGACTGGAATACAACGTCCAATTGGTCAACTGTTTTTTTAACTTCATATATTTTCCCTTCCCAGGGTGACAGCGGAGGCCCGTTGCAAGTGGAGTACGCGGCAGTGCGGTGCATGCACAAAGTGATCGGCGTGACGTCGTTCGGCAAGGCGTGCGGGCGCACGGGCCGGCCCGGCGTCTACACGCGCGTACGCCATTACGTGCCGTGGCTGGAGGCAGTAGTGTGGGGGGACGATAATACAGGCACTATTTGGTGAAAAAATATATATATATAAATATTCTTGTTTTTTTAGACATCCATAAAACCAATTAACAACAAGCGTCTAAGTGCTGACTCTGTCTAAGTAGCAATAAGCACCGACAAGTATCTATAGGCGCCAACAAGCGCCTACAAGTGTCGATAAGCGCCTTCAAGCGCCCAGCGTCTGCATTTACAGCAGCCGAAAAACGCTGTCAAAGGATTTTTTGGGTGCGAACAAGCGCCCAGAAGTGTCTATAGGCGGCTTCGAGCGCCCAGTGTCTATAGGCACCGACAAGCGCAAACAAAGTGTTTTTGGGCGCAAACAAGCCCCCACAAGTATCTATAGGCGCCTTCAAGCGCCCAGCGTCTGCATTTACAGCAGCCGAAAAACGCTGTCAAAGGATTTTTTGGGTGCGAACAAGCGCCCAGAAGTGTCTATAGGCGGCTTCGAGCGCCCAGTGTCTATAGGCACCGACAAGCGCAAACAAAGTGTTTTTGGGCGCAAACAAGCCCCCACAAGTATCTATAGGCGCCTTTAAGCGCCCACCCAACTAGCACACAAGCAGCTTTCACAGCCTTTATAGAGCTTCTTAGTGATACAATTGCCGTTGAAAAGCTAAAACCAACTCCTCAGCCTCTATAGAATCGTATTTTAAAGTCATTTTACAGGTATGCGATTCAGTGGCCATACAATTGTAATCATTTACACTAAGTTAGTGTATTGTAAATGCGTTAGTGTCACTAACGCAATTTACAATGATATCTTGTCCCATTATTCTACAGTTAATAGAAGTATGATAGAGTAGTGACCATACTTATAACACTAGTAATGCTATAACTCTTTGAGTGGGACAGTAGCTGTTATAAACCCTTTGATATTTCTACGCTGTCGTCCATTTTAAATTTAAATCGTCATTATGAACGTAACAAAAACTTGGAAATGAATAACGAAACAGAGAAATACACGACAAAAAAATAAGGACATTTTTTTTATAATATTTAATAATCACTCTGAACGGTGTATTAGGTTAAAATTATAACATTACAAAATTACTTTAAAGTAAAAATTATAAAAACAAAGATCTTGTAAGCGAGTGAAAATCTAAGCGAAAATACATGTGTTTTTTCACAGTAAACTGATACTTGCAATAATAATATTACAATAATATGTTAAAACTGTTTAGTTTCTGTAATTTAAAAATAAACTTAAAAGACATTGTCACTGTTCATTGATATGGTTTCATTACACATTTAGAAATATGTGTTTTTTTTCATGAGTATTTGGTTTTTAAGTAACACAGTCGCGACCAAATACGACATAAGAATAGCGCTATAAAACCTTATTTTAATCTTCCAGCGTACGCTACACCTTCTAAAGCGCCATTGTATTCCCATTAGCATACACAACCACTCTTTGAGCGTCATTGTACATACATTTACGCACAGTACCACCCTTGTAGCGTCTTTATATGGCGGCTCTAACTCTAATTTCGCTACTTTAGCGCGATTGAATAACTGATACCGTTTAAAAAAGTGCCTATTTGGGGGTTACATAGAGAAGCGCTATAGCAGTTTATACTGCTGCTGTATGGCTAATCTGTAAAGTTCATGCCGTAATCAATAAACTATTAACGGCCACTGTAGAGATTCTCATAGCGCTTGTGTGCTAGTTAGGTCTCTGTAGGCGCCTTCAAGCGCCCAGTGTCTATAGGTTCCGACAAGCGCCGACAAATGTCTTTAGGCGCCAACAAGCGCCTAAAAGTGTCGACAGGTGCCTTCAAGCGCCTACAAAATAAACTGTTGTCATCTGATTCCTGTCAGCACGACCTGGTTAGTGTAGAAATGTACCTGTCACTGTCACTGCGCGTTAAAAATTGTGCAAAAATTAACTGTATTGACAAGAAAGAAAAGGACGAATGCGGACGTGTGAGCGGGAAAGCGGAGGCATTTGACATGTAAGACAGGTCGATTCTTATCTAATACTAATATTGTAAAGATGAAGAATTTGATTGTTTGCGCTAATCTTAGGAATCTACTGGACCGACCGAGGCAGTTATCTTCCTAGTATTCTGGACTCTTTTGACATTTGGTCTCAAGATTCAGTTGCTAACTATAAGTACCTACATCTCTTATGGTTTGTATTTTTAACCGACTTCAAAAAAGGAGGTTCTCAGTTCGACCTGTATGTTTGTATGTAACAAAGTACAAAAACTGAGTTTGTCTGAGAATATCTCAGACAACCCGCCCAACTAGCACAAAACCGTTGCTTAAGAGCTTTGGAGCCAATCCGATTATTACCAAAGGCGCCAAGCTTTAGCGCCAAAGCGTTCACTGCAGACCTAATGCAGCCGCTTTGCAGCCAAAAAGGCACAACTTTTTGCAACCTGCAGTTCCATTAGAACTTAAAGCTAGTGGCATAAAAGGGCTGCAGGAGTTGCAACGAATAATTATTACCACACTCAAGCTCTTGTGGAGCTTATTGAATGAATAACAGGTTTGTGTGAACGGATTAGATCACTGATCATTCACCTTGTCTCTCATTTATTAAATCTTACAGCTGTTATTTGTCAGACATTACAGAATGTAAATAAATAATTAAGTAAAGTGAAGTAAGTATTTTTGAGCTATATTTCGTATTATATGCAAGTGGCTAAAAACGCAGATCAGTTTATCGTGCAAAAAGTTGATATTGGTAGAGTATTTTTAACGCGCCTCAATAATTATCTCATAATATCCTAAAATACGTGAAATATTATTACCTATACAAATAATATTATGTCACATACCTACACAATATAAAAATAACATACTTGACTACATTTGTATTTTGTAAGTTTCTGGTTCTATATTTAGTGATATTTTACTACAAATTGCGATAAAAACCTACAAAATTCTCAAATACTGATATAAATATTGTCCTGTAAACATGGCGTTTATGAGAAGCAGCTTTGAGTTGCAACTTCAACCTCAATGCTTCCTCTCTGCGCGTCAAAGCGTTAAGTTTCACTCTTCTGAAGGTCCAAGTAATAACTGGACCACTAATGCAGTTCAAGCCTTTACAATAACTTTTATTCCATACTTACTGCAGCTATGGAACTTCATTAATGGTTACTTGATTAGAGATCCGTAAAACTCGTTGCAAACCCTAAAATACGATGATCGTTTGCAGCTGCTTCTATAGTTTTCGCCCTTTGAATTGTTTAACTATGTCATACTATGTTTTCAGAATGAGTATATGCATTGTCCATTACGTTTCGTCTGCTTCTACTGTAAAGCCTTAATGCCACTATAAGTAACACAGTTGATCAAATTGCTACTTAAATCTGCGCAAAAGTGCAAATAACTTCTGCAATGAAACTTTCAGTGGCAGAACAGTGATAAATATATTTTTTTACAGTTCCGTCAAAAAGTCTACAATTACAGTCTTTATGCAGTTATGAAGCGTACAACGGCGGCACTAGAAGCTTTTTAGCAGCTTTAAGCTGAAACATACATGTTTGAACTCTCTTTTAAAGCTAGAGCAGTAAATGGGTTGTAAAATGAACTCTTGTAAAGCCTAAGGTGGCATTTGGTTCAGCTTCTGCTACCCCTAGTGATATTTACAGCTATGGGCAGTAACGGAAGCAATAGTAGAACTTAAAACCCTTTTCTGAACCCCTAAAGCGCTACTGTACAGCTGCGCGTTGCAAAATAGGCTGCTATTTCCACTAATGTGCTAGTTGGGCGTCTGGTGTAGTGGTCGAAAAATCGCCTACTACGCAGCGGGTAGCGGGTTCGATCCCCGCACAATACAAACATTTGTGTGCATGAACATGTCTGTTTGTATTGGTCTGGGTGTTTTCTATGTATGTCATGTATGTATTTACAAACAAAAAGTATTTAAGTATTATATCCGTTGTCTGGCACCCATAACACAAGCGTTGAGTAGCTTACTTTGGGACTAGATGGCGATGTGTGGGAATGTCCAAAGGATATTTATATTTATATCTCGCGTTCGTCTGTACCGATTTTGATGCGATTTTCATTAAAGTCTTTGTTACACTGAGGGTTTCTTCAATTTTTGTTCAACCAAAAAAAGAAGTACATTGAATTTAAGCAATAACTAAAATAGTCAAAAAAATAGATAACAATTGAACCGCCTTAAAAACAAACTAAAATAACGCTAATAGGAGAAACAAACTCATTTGAAGTCAGTGCATGATGTCAACCTTAACGGCAGCAGAAGTCTACGCACGTACATCATGCACCGACTTCAAATGAGTTTGTTTCTCATAATAGCTTTATATTCTTCGCGCTATGTGCCCTGCTCATTGCCACTTGAGCTTACTGATTCTCAAGGCTATGTCCGTTACCTTAGCACTTCTACGTATCTCCTCACTTCTGATTCGATCCCGCAGAGACACACCCAACATAGCCCTCTCCATCGCTCGTTGTGTGATTTTGAGCTTCTTCATAAGGCCCATAGTTAGAGACTATGTTTCGGATCCGTATGTCATCACTGGTAACACACACTGGCTGAAGACTTTCGTCTTCAGACACTGATGACCGTTGGGGCAGGAAAGTTCTAGATTAGAGACCAAAAACGCAGCGTAGGACGTCCACCAACAAGATGGACAGACGACCTTGTAAAGATCGCAGGATCAAACTGGATGCAGACCGCTAGAGATCGGTCGCTGTGGAAAGCTGTGGGGGAGGCCTATGTTCAGCAGTGGACGTCCTTTGGCTGATGATGATGATTAGCGTTGTTTTAGTCCTTTTAGTGTTTGTTTTGTAAGGCGGTTAAATTTTTATGAAAAACAATCTTATGTCAAGGTTATCTAAAGTACCTACCTGCTATACTAGGTACACTTAACCGGTGCATGCATCTTATAAATACATCGATCCGTATGACAATGTTACATACAAACTATTAAATACTCATGATACTGTCATGACTCCTTATTACGCTCATAAACATAGGTCTCGCATTATCAGACCATTCATGAAATGACCGGTCGCCTTTTACGTACTCACAATATTACGGTTATGTCTGTTACGGGGTAAGTGGGAAAGTAGTACTTCTTCGAAATGACTAAAAAAATAAAATGCAGTTGTTTCTTTTAATGAACACTGGTTGCGATCTGCGGTACAGTCCGTATTTTATTGATCGCATGCGGGCAATTGCGTATGGACTGGACCGCAGACCGCAAACAGTTTGCCGAATACTTTACAAAATAAAATGATTTCATATATTAAACTTCGTCCCAGCGAATTTCGTTTTACTCTTGGCCCCGTCAAACCCCGCTCCTATTTTATTATCCTATTCAAAGCCAAGACGAATCGAACAAAGTAAAAGTTACGAAAATCTGTCCAACCATTCCCGAGTTTTGAGTGTTGTACCTAACATATTTAATGGAATCAGGCGTTACTTTGCGGAAATCCATTATTGAGTTGAAATTTATAAAATTATTTTGCTTTAAATTTCCGCTAAGCGACGCCGGCGCAGGCAACTAACAACACAAACCGTCACCGCGTTTAGTATTAGTTCAGGCAAATGCAGGATGCACCACCCGCCCTCCCTCACGAACAGCCGCAATCACATACATTCTACCCTCGCGTCAAAAATTTATCTAATGTTGAATTGTCCAGTGATGAAGTTTCATTATTAAATAAAGGTTTAAAATATAATTTAAGACCGTCAATTAATCAAAAAACTTTAGAAAGATTGGCGGTTGACGTGGAAATTGCTGTTGTATGTAGTAAAAAAGAACAGCATGTTAAAACCTTAGCCACTAATGTAACAGCTGATCAGATTAGAACGGCTTTGAGACAATCAAATCATAGGTCGCCTAATCAGGATTTTCATATTTATAAATCACTGTCTGCTAAAATTACTGAAAACAATTTGATTGTCTCCAAAGCTGATAAGGGTAACACGGTGGTGGTTATGGAACGTAACAATTATATTCATAAAGTAGAAGATATAATTCAGAGTGACGATTTCTTACTATTACAATCAGACCCTACCAAAACATTCGCATCCGAGATAAAGGAAGCAATTAATTCAACTCAATTCTTGTTTCGGGATGGCCCGTATAAACATAATAACAAATTATTAGAAATGAATCCACGTAGTCCATGTTTATACGGGTTACCAAAAATTCATAAAGAAAGTATGCCGATGCGTCCTGTAGTTTCATACATCGGCGCACCGGCATATAAATTAGCTAAACAACTAAATACAATATTAAAGGAGAAATCGTCATTCAAACCAAAATATTCTTTAATAAATAGCTTAGATTTAATTAAGAAAATACAATCTGTCTCTCTCCCTCGGAATGCAAAGTTGATATCATTAGACGTAGAAAGTTTATTTACCAACGTACCTTATCAAGAATGCCTTGATATTTTAAAGAATCACTTGGAAAAACAGCGATTGCATCCGGGGGAGATAGAAGATCTCATATCATTAACTTTATTATGCATGAAACAAAATTATTTCCGGTTCAACAATCTATATTACAGACAAAAGGAGGGCTTAGCAATGGGTTCTCCTTTAAGTCCATTAATGGCAGATATTTTTATGGATTATTTTGAAAATAAATACTTAATACAAGAAAGGATCCTTTATTATTATAGATACGTTGATGATATTTTGATTTTTTGGACCGGAACTAATAGACAGTTAGATATTTTTCTTACTAAAATTAACAACATCCATCCTAAAATTAAAATTAAATTAGAAATAGAACAAAACGATAGTATTAACTTTTTAGATTTAACTATAACAAGGGTGCAGGGTAAAGACGACTTTCAAATATATCGAAAACCAACACATACTGACACTGTCATTCATGCATCATCTTGTCATCCGTAGCAACATAAGATGGCCGCGTTCAATTCATATATTCATCGTCCCTTCACTGTATCACTTAGTAAAGACAATTACCATAATATGATAATATTTTGTATCATATCGCCATATCAAACGGATAAAAGAGATGCATTATTGACAATTTAATAAAAAACAAGACTAACAAAATCATAACTAGTTTATTATACTCTGTCCCTGAAGAAAGGGTAGACAGGTATAATTCTAGTTTGATTTACTTAGGAGCGGTGTCGGAGCGTATTTCTAAAACATTAAAACATCAAAATATTCCCGTAGCTTTTAAAACTAATAATTCTTTGAGATTAGTTTGTAACGGAAAAGATAAGCTTGATAAACACCAAAAATCTGGTGTTTATAGGCTTAACTGTAGTGCATGTAACGCCATTTATGTAGGACAGACCGGCCGTAGCTTCAACACACGTTATAAAGAGCATATTTCCGCTTACCGAAACAACCATCCTGAGAAGTCTCATTTCGCCAAACATCTTTTAGATTCAGGACATAGTATTCCTGATAATCATACGTTTTCTATCCTTCATACTTGTGAAAAAGGCTTGAAACTATCCGTTTTGGAACAATTAGAAATAATAAAACATAATAAAGATAATACGCTTACATTGTTGAACGAACAGGTCAGTTATACCGCCTCTCCACTTCTAAATATATTTTCAAATCAACAATCTATTAATAATAACCGTCAACTACCAACGGATTAACTTCATTTTCAAATTTCCGTTACAACGATTACGTCACCTCATTAGTGGACGGAAAGTATAAAAGGCCTGTTCGCCAGTCGACACAGCTCAGTCGTCCGTGCTCCGCCGAGGCGACAACATCTCCTGAGGATGCCACGTGTAGTGGCGAAACGCGTCGAGGTATTTTGCACGTTGGTGTTGGGTACTAATAATTGCATCAGCTGTGCCGCATGCGTATTGAGGGAGGGCGGGTGGTGCATCCTGCATTTGCCTGAACTAATACTAAACGCGGTGACGGTTTGTGTTGTTAGTTGCCTGCGCCGGCGTCGCTTAGCGGAAATTTAAAGCAAAATAATTTTATAAATTTCAACTCCCTAACATATTTTTTTTTACTTACCTATTAGAAAAGAAGATTGATTTGTTCTTGTCTCGTACTCTATTTTAGACCAGACGTGGCATAGACAGGGATAACAATCGATAATTATTTTCGGTTTTGATTTGATATTAGCCCCATCGTGTTTAAATTCCCATGTTGAGATATAGCAAATTTGTAAACTTCAAAATACGAGGAACGGACTTTCTGGATTAGCTCATTTTATCGTCGACTTTATAGTAGTCACATCTAGACTGGATGAGCTCACTCTATTCTCGACTTTATATTAGTCACATCTAGACTAAACAAACCCATTACATATTTAAACAAGCTTAGATAATGTTTTATTCTAAGCCTTTAGCTAAACATTTAACCAAAAATCAAGTTCGTAGTTTCACCGCAACATATCGATCCGCTCTCAACGTTTAGATAGGTAATGGGTGATATAATCAACTGGGCATACTTCTATTTGTCTAGAAGTCCCAATAATAATCGGCCTCGCCCGGATAACCTCGAAATTTTCCGGCTTGGACGATTTGGGTCACACACTGCTACATTTGTGCTAGTCGTAAAATAATAAAGGATGGTTTTTAGAATGTTTTTAACATTCACAGTGTCATATTTTGTATTCTTAAAGATGAACTAAGAAACCAACAATTAATTAGTTCAATTGGTAGAGCGTTTGACCCGGTTAACCAAGAAGTTGCTGGTTCCAGACCCCGCCCGTGCGCAAATTTTTGGTTTCTTATTTCATCTTTAATCATAAGGGATAATTTATTTCCCACCAGATTTTTTATTAAACAAACACTTGACATAATTGTACTTTATAAGCCTCTAAAATCTATATGCGATATTTAAAAGAACCATTTTGTGTATTGCTTAATTTATTGAATTAAATACACAAAGAAACAGTGACCTCGTTATTCTAAAACGCTTGAATAAGAATAGTGAGTTGATATCTATAGGCACAGTTTGTTAAAAACTACATTAACAGTGGGTCAAGCACTTAGTCCTCAGAATTTTTGTTGAAAATATAAGCTGAATATGTTAGGCTGGCTATGGTAGCGTAAAATAATGTTTTCCGCCACATCATACCTGAAATTGTACCGAATATTTAACTTTCTTTAGTTTTATCCTTGTTTCTGAAACAAGATAAAAAAAACTATATTAGGCCTACTAATTTACCTATATTATTATGTGTATCGTTTACAATGAGTTTACGTTTTACTCGCTAAAGACGACGTAAAAAAGGGGTCTACCTTGTTTCGCATAATTTTTATTGTCATAACGCACCTTCAGAATTAGATAGACCCAATCCGAAATTTTGACTTTGGGTCATAAACGCTATAAACAACCACTTTCAGACTTTAATTATTACTTATTTTAATCAAACCCAATATTCAGAGTTTGGGCAAATAAGTAAACTTTTAAGTACAATAAAAAATATTTCGATATATCTATACCATAGCTGATTATTTCTAAATAAATACACATTTCACAGACTTAAAAATTTTTTTTTTATTAGGTCTCTCTAATTCTGAAGGTGCGATAATTTTATTTGGCATATAATCAAATAGCATAAACTTCCTTTCGCAGAACATCAATTAGCATTCACTTATTTATCAGACGTTCAAAACGCATAATCGTGTAAGCTAGAATCATCTTTAGGCAGAAATTTAATATCCATAATAGTCTTAAAGCAGAATCATCTTAACGCAGAAAGTTCACAGATAGAATCGTCTTGTAGCATACAATTCGTATATATAGTCATTAATAGGCAGAATCATCCTATCGCAGAAAGTTCACAGTCCGAATCGTCTTTTGGCATATTTTTCATATTTAACATTCTCCTATAAAACTTAATTTCTCTGTGTATCCCAAGTAGTTCTATCTCAGCAATACTAACATACAACATGCATGGCAAATCAAACATGCAGCATGCAAGCAAGCATTCAGCATGCAAGCAAGCAAGCAAAGCATGCAACAAGCAAGCAAGCATGCAGCAAGCAAGCAAGCAAGCAAGCATGCAGCATGCAGCATGCAAGCAAGCATGCAGCATGCAAGCAAGCATGTAGCATGTAAGCAAGCAACAGCTTGCATGCAGCATGCAACATGCATGGTTTCTGTCACGGCTCCGGCGCTGCGGGGCTCCGGCAGTCCCACGCGAGCTTATCGTCGCAGATGGTTTTCGCTCACCACCGCAGCTTCGGCTTGCTGGCCGGCTTCGCCGGCCAGCCTCAGCCGCGGCGGCGAGCTTTCAAACCACCTGCTCCTCAGCTCGCGGGCTGCCTCGCCCCTCCGCGCCTACGCGATTTTGAATTACACTCTAGGGGTGGGGCAAACATGACTGCGTGGAGTCGGTTTCCCGACCGAACCGTTTCTGTCACTAACTTTTGTACCACAACTTAATAACTTTTTAATTCAATCTTAGGGTAAAATACTATTTAAAAGAAATAGCAATATGAAATTATTCTAAAGGAAATTCTGCTTTCTTCATAGTATGCCTAGTCAAATTATGCCAAATAAACATCGTACTTAATAAACATTATGCTTAGCGAAAATATGCAAAATAAAATTTTGGCAAAGGTAATTATGCCTTATAAATTTCTGCTATCTGTCGCAGTCACTCCCGGCTAGTGTGGACAAAGGGTGTTTAAAAGGTACTAATATTCGAATGAAATAAAGAAATCCGGGTATAGCATTTGGCAACAAAAGTTTATTCAAATTTGCTATTTCACAATTACCTTTTAACACCTACAAAAAAAATCAAATACAAAACTTAATAGCTCAGAATTCAGTAGAGACTAGGTTAGGTTCTAATTTAGTTATCAATATCTATACTATTACAAATCTTAATGTTCACAAATTTCTAATTAAATAAAGATAAACCACCAATTTAAGTTTTTAATTTCCTATTTAATTCCAAAAATTTATCCTCAAAGGGATTCCTAAATTATGCTTAAATTAACAGCTAAATTATCCCACTTTTCACTAAAGTTAAAGTAATACAAGGAAAACCAACCTTTGATTTCAACGGAGGTTACTATTTCAAATCTTTGTTGCATCAAACTACAAACAATTCTGCAACATTACCCCAAAATTTCACCGATACCGATCCATCCTCAAAACAGCAGACGAGAAGCAAATCAATCCATAAGGAAGTTCTGACTTCAAAAATTAATCCAAATGAGGTCTTAGTAAGGTCTAAGTAAGGTTTTAGTAAGGTCTAAGTAAGGTTTTAGTAAGGTCTAAGTAAGGTCTAAGTAAGGTCTAAGTAAGGTCTTAGTAAGGTCTTAGTAAGGTCTAAGTAAGGTCTAAGTAAGGTCACTGAGGTTACAACATGATCACCAAATTGTGACTGTTCAACTTACAGACACATATCAAAAGCGAAACCTGCAAAAGCTGGCTCGCCATATAATTTCTGAATTGATTACTAAACATTTATGCTAATTATTCTATTTGAGACCATTTTTCCAGTCATTTATATCAAATCATTTTCGAAATTAATTCATCCAAATTGACATGTTGGCGGCGTCAGGAATAACTATCAAACTACAAAATAATTGGGGCGTGCCCCGTAATCACATTTCTTTAATTAATTACATCTTAAGACACGTTCCACTCCGACGCACGACCAACAGTCCGGAACCGGAAAAAAAACAGCTGTCACACTTGACAAATGTCAGTGTCATCATATCTATGCCAAAATATGGACTGGAGTCCTACATCCATTTAGCTTTTCGTTTCTCGCGAACTTATTAAAATATACAACGTTACATAAAAGTATGCCATTGCAAATTCGGGCATATAAATATTCGACCAAACAATAATTATGCTAACAGAAAATTCTGCCTGATTAATATTCGACTAAAGAAAATTATGCCAAGTGTGTTATGCCAAGTGACTTTCGGAGCAAAAAGATTCTGCCAGATAGAGGGAACCCGTAAAAAAGTCTATGGAAAATTGCACAGCGCCTCTAGCGGTCGCTGGCAGAACTAAATTTTTCCATACAAAAAGTTACGTCGTCGCTACAGAATAAAGCCGCCGTAAACTGATGGTAACGGTACGGCAATACAGAGTCATTGTCAACCTTCACTCTTCACACAATAAAACAATCAAGTTTTCAATAGGTTCTACATATTTAAAGAGGCGGGCGCGTTAGACGGAGCGGTTCGCACTTAAATCAAATACATATATGGCAGTTTTTCATGCATACATATTAGGTGTTACTAATTTACTTTATACTCAGATTTTTAATAAGATAGACCAAAACAACAGCTTATATCACACTTTTTTTAAAATAAATCACGATTTACCTGTGTTCATAAACATTTGTTAAAATTAATAATTTGGAATAACGATATAGGTAAGCTGATCTTTCAAATTGACATAGTTACTGATTATCTAAAGATTTTTTTGACATTTCAACTACATTATTATACTTACTATATCATTATTAGACATATTGTATCCTGACATTTGCATGCTGATTTATATTGTCCAAATATGTGATTCTTTTAATTATTGTTTTTTGACACATTGTACTTTAGTTGACGCAAATTAATGACTGATTGATTTAAATTACGATAAAGTGGCATCCCACCAAATGTCATTTTGGTCTATCTAATCAAAAATCAGAGTAAAGGAGGATAAAGTGTTATCATAAAGTGTTCTTATAACTTAATTACCCAGAAGGTATAGCAATTTGAGGGCAGCTTAAAAGTAAGTAAATTAAACTACATGTTATAAAAATCTAATATTAGGTACTTAATCTCGTGAGGTTTCGGGCTCGATTCCCGGTTGGGTCAATATAGAAAACAATCTTTTCTATATTGTCTCGGGTCTGGGTGTTGTGGTACCACGTTGTTTCCGATTTCCATAACACAAGTGCTTTAGCTACTTAACTTGGGATCGGAGCAATGTATGTGATGTTGTCAAATATTTATTATTATTTATTAAGAATTAAAATATAGAGCAGAATTTTTATTTTCTTTGTCATTTATATAAATATTCATTTAATTTGTAGTAGTATTTTGTTATTAGATATTTTTGCAGGGACTTTTAAAAGATTTTATGTCAGGCTTACTTTGGGTATGGCATGGCAATTTACTAAATCATTTGACTGCCATATAATACGGGCTTGTATTTGACATTTTTATACGTGAGAGTGGCAAATAAAGTTTGTTTTATTTCTCGTGTTAACATTATGTGTATCTTTCAGCTTAGTTAATTATTTTTTGGATATTTATGAAGATCGAGTTTACGCGTGGGACAACAAAGACCGCTTCACGCGCGGCCTCTCTTAAAACGATAAATACGCCCGACGCACCGCGGAAAACCACGCCGCACTCTTATATCAACGCCCCCGTGTCCTTAAAAGAGGCCTAAGGCTACTTTACTAGTTGGGAAAACACTGATTATCATTTTATCAGCCTGTGTTACGGGGTGTCCCCGCGACTTCCCAGCCAAGTATTCGATTTCCAAAAGGAATCATCCATCCATCTCAGAGAAAAAGGATCCATCTCAATTTTCATCCTCTTCAGAGATGATTTCCAGGATCAAAATTTTTCTATGCCCTTGATTCAATATAACTAAAATATCTATTTTTGATTTTTCAAAAGTCAGATAAGAAATATCCGTCGAACTAAAAACAATATGGCTGATTTGAAAATTTCAACTAACTGTCAGCAATAATAGGTTCCTGTCATTTTATTAAATCTGTCTTTTTATAATTTATCAGTCTGATAAGTTTTATCTGACCATTGAAAAATCGGTCCTAAATTAACTAAACCGGTGAAGGCTAATTTTTAAAATTAACATGATACTTCACAATTTAATATCAGTGGGGATAAAAAGTAAATTCAAAATAGAATCTTTTCTCACCTCAATCCCTCATCGACATCAGTTTTCGTCTGCTCACTGACCATACAATCCACCATAGACTCGGATCTCTTCGATGACAACTCCGTATCGGTGCACTTGCTTTTCTCTGACAGTGTGTACGACTCAGACATGTCGGGGTCAGACTCTATATCGTATACGTGCTCTATGGTCACCGTTATATTGTTTTTGAGTTCCTCTGTAATATAAAGTGTTTTATTTTGTATCATTATTGAGAAAAAAACTATTAAGGTTGAGGTTTTGCACGAAAATCTCTTTAGCACTAAAACGGTTCACAATCCATTTGCATAAAAAAAAACTATTACATATTTTGGCATATGGTTATTTAGACTAATGGTATTTCTATATTTTTTTTCCACGACAATTTTATCATTATTGTCTTAATCATAAATGATATTAGCATAATCATGTTTAAACATAAAATTTATAAGCATAGCTTTTTACAGGCACACAAGAGAGAAGGTAATCTTTTTAAATATTTTTATATGTACCTATGTTTTTTTTACTTATGTCAAATAATTGAAAGGAGGCTAAGGGGGAACCTAAACGTACTTTGACACTATACTATAATAAAGGAAATACTGGTTAAAGTACCTTTTTTATTTTTCAGATTCAAACAACCATAAATAAAATAAAAGAGGATGCAAAATCAATTCCAAAATTCCAACTAAAAGGCCAATTCAAGTTAATGCTAATACACTATGCCTAAAAGCAAAATAAAACTATACATAAATATATTAGACCGAAATATAATTATTCCACAGTACATATGCTGCTAAAAATCAATTATGAACAAGTATAATTATGCCAAAAAAGTACCTATGCCAAATTCATGGTGCCAAAACATTTAAGCACGACATGGCACCAAAACTGGCTCATTTCAAACAAAAAAGGTCACAAGCTGTTACTGATTTTGACTTTAAAAGTGGTTAGGTAGGCGGCATCTCGATAGTGCCTACGTTATATCACATCAACTGACTTCCACTACGGATCATAAGCTCTAGTCAGAAATGAAGAGATACGTAGAAGATTTAATGTGACGGACAAAAATTAAGCTCATGTGGTAAGGTGAAGAGCTGATAGATAAGAAAACTTTTAGATTGGAGTTCAAAAGCAGCATGACATCCACAGGCAAGATGGACAGAAGACCTTACAAAATTCTAATGATCATACTGATCTTTTGCAACCGGACGCTTCATAAAACCGTGTGGTTGTTTATCAACATTATCATCATTATTAGCTAAAGGACGTCGACTGCTGAAACATAGACTACTCCATGTCTTTCCACAGCGAACAAACGGTCTGCATCCAGTGTGATCCTGCGGTATTTTCAAGGTCGTCTGTCCATATTGTCGAAGGTTGAAGGTCAAAGAACTTGACCCTAACGACCATACGTTCTTCGCGATATGTGCCCTGCCCATTGCCACTTAAGCTTACTGATTCTCAGGGCTATATCCGTTACCTTAGTTCTTCTACGTGTCTCCTCATTTCTGATATTCGATCTTGTTGGCAGAGAACACCTATAACGTTTGCGATGAAGATATTGAGGATAGCGCTAGAACCACTTTAAAAATAATGAGGGAGGCCCCGTTGCCATAGTCTGTTGAGAGCGATGGAAGTCTGACTATAATGATGATGATATAGCAATCTACTATTCAACATTGAGAAAAATACTCGTAATATAACTTTTCAGCACGTTCTGAGCTTACTCCGGTCCTGTAAACAAATTTAAATAAGACCAGTAGTTCATTCAAACAAACAAATGAACAATCCCAAAGGACGTCCACTGCTGAAACATAGGCCTCCCCCACGGCTTTCCACAGAGACCGGTTGTGTGAGTGAACATCCAGTGTGATCCTGCGATCAAGGTCATCTGTCCATCTTGTCGGTGAAAGTCCTATGCTGCGTCTTTGGTCGAAGTTTGTTTGCGCCTAAGTTATATCCTCACCTGACAGACGGTCTTCCAGACAGGAAGGGCAGGGGCATATACTGGATATATCAGGGCTGGAGATCCTAATATTTGCGTAGGAGTGCTTCAGGACGAAATTCTCGTTGTCGCAGCCACATTTCCCGCAGGAGTCTTTGCGTTTAACCACCTCCTTGGTGGTGTAGAATCCTGAAATTACTTTTTTTTGTAACCAACCATTACAACCCTTGTTTCATAAATAAAGGATTTCACCTGATGATAACTGACTATGCAGGTTAAGATGTTCTATGATTGACTAGTACCAGTTTATTTACACTGATATTAAAACACCAAAAGGTGCCAATTAAAGGATGAATAAACGGCTACTAATAAGAGCCGATTGCATCAACGTCAGATTATACTTATCCGCTGTTTTCCTCTTGCTACAAACCACTGAATCATCCACTATTTGCATAATAATATGTATTTTCATACACAACATCCATCTTTTAAAAATTATATGCCTTCTTAATACTAGTAAAAAGTCAATTACGAAAGTCTTTCGTACCTTTACCTACTCGCGTGAACGACGAAAGTGGTACTTCAACTTTGTTTTGTCCCCGCACTGTTCCCCTTTGTTCGCGCCCGAATGGGCTTCCTTGTTTCCCCCCTAGCGAACCGAGTGCCCTCTTGATAGATTCTTTAAATCCTTTCTTTTTCTCTTCTTCAGGAGGCGCTAGTATCGAACACAAGCATTCGTCAATAGGCCCTGTCCCTTCAGTCAACTTTTTCAAGGTCTCCTCATCTAGCTTTTTTAATTGACTATAATTCATATTTAAAATATCAGAAACCAAACATGACTGAGGGATGAAAAGGATAGCAATTTAATCAATCCGGTACAAATTTGAAGTGAGCAGTTGCGAAAGGGAATCGGTCGGGTTGAAAGTTAATCGGGAGGAACGAAAGTGAATCGGGCTGGATAAAAGCAAAGCGTATGTTAACGGAAGGGAAAAGTCATTGCAAGCAGTGCGTTTTAAATTGTGGAAGTAAGTTTTCGCTCTAGGTACGGCTGTTGATATCTTTTTAGCTTTGTAGTACGAGTAATAGTAAACCAACGCAAAGCATGTTGAATTGACAAAAGCTATACATAAGTTTAATAGCATTTTAGAACGAATAATATTAAACGAAACGGTACATTCATTAAGAATGTCATTGAAGATTTGTGCAGATATTTACTAGAGATTTGTTAAAATGTCGCAGTGTATTAAAGCAAGCAAGCAACTCTGTAATTTTCTGAAGGTCTTAGGACATGCGTATTGTGTTGTAAGCTGAAAATAAATGGAGTAAATTCAAGTTAAATTACATTAAAAATATATTAAACAAAAACAGAATTCATTAACAAGCATTGTCAGAAAAAAAACAATAAACAGAATAAATAATTTAGTAGGTATCTACATAAGAACCCCGCAATCTAGTTGATGCACAGTTTCGGAAGTTTCGACATAGTTCCCTGTAAAACTACCAGGTGGCGCTCGGAAAATGCCGTAACAAAATTAGTGTTTTCGTGTATTTATTGATCGAGAAGAATTTTCGAATGAAGCTTAAAAATTACATTTTTTTAAAAAGATTTATTAAACATACAAGCTACATAAGTTAAAATGATATTTGATGAATTAGAAAATCATAAAATTGAAATTGTCTACGCGAAATGTCAAAAATGTTGCATCAGACTTCGCCCGCAGGTCCCCACCACCAATCTCACTGCATTGCCGCGTCGAATGTCAATGGAGACCTGCTAAACCAACCAGGAACCAGAGCAACCAGAGATAAATATAAGTTATATGAACCAGAGCGGGGATCATTTCCCTTGGATAAACTTTAGTACGTGGACCGTTGATTTCGGCGACCACAATTTTTTGGAGAAAGGTCTAGGACTAAATAGTCTTCCTGAAAACTTTCAGCTTCAAGCTGAAATTTTTCAGAAAGACGAGCCCATAGTTATTTTACAAAAAAAATAATGAAAATGCAAATATTTTACGGCTTGCGGTAATTTATTGGCCATGTTTTTCTACTGCTGTCAATTGCCTTCCGTTTCAAATGAGCATTGTAAGTTCATAAAATATTTAAGTGCGTTTTATCCTACTTTATACTTTAATATTAATAAATATATAGTAATTTATATGTTTATATAAATACATTATAATCTTTGTTTTTATATTAGTTTTTTTATTTTCTGTTCAAAAAAATATTACCCCAAAACGAATCGCTTAGGTTAGGTAAGAACTTGAAATCCCAGTAAAAAAAGGCCTCAGTCCATAAGTTTAAGGCACAAAGCCCCTGAGGCAAAGTTCCCCCTTCATGTGGGGGCCCCCCTTGCTTCCTTCCCCCTGATTTGTCGGTCCATGAACAAATCTTACATCCTTTTAAGTTTTGAGGTCAAGTTAAAGCCTAACCTCAAAACTTTAAATAGATTTTTATCGAAAACCTTAAGGTCGTTGAGCCGCTCCCTTCCAGGGGTTCCCCTCACCCACCCTCCTCTCCCCCTCCCCCAACACCCCTTAAATCAGCGGTCTACGTAGTAAATTTTTACCGTTTCGATAGCTAACGAAATCAAGTCGTTGACTCCAAGTCCGAGTACTTTCCTTGCTTTAACTTCGCAATTTTCTGCCTGCCTGCCGAACCCACCGTCTGCCTCAAATGAGACGCAGCAAACATTGTAACACAATAAGTAGCAAGAGGCAACGATTCCTCCGGAATCAACGTAAGACCGTCTGAAATCTTGCTATCCGTATGAGAATTGAGTAAATTACATATTTAGATCATCTTACCCAAATTCTTCTGCTTTTAATTTATACTCATTAATTTACTTGAATGTTTCTTTGTATTTATTTATTACCTGGAATTTTGGTAGATATAGTAACTGTCAACTATTGATTGCTGTCAACTTTGATTTGAAATGTCAAACCACGACAAAATAATCGGTGCATTGTAAGGATTTTGCCAAACTACTTACTACTATAACCCAGCTAAAAAAAAACAGCCAAGCACAAGTCGGGCTCAGGCACTAAGAGGTTCCGTTCCAACTTTAACTGAATAGGGGAAACCACTAACTTCCATTCAACTAAAATACCACAACATTTTGTTGACAGCAAATATAATTTTGCTTTTCATAGGATTTGCATGAACAACAAAGTTATGTTTGCGGTTAATGAAAATGTCTCTATCTCAAAAACTACTAGTTCAAACTCGTTTAAACAAAATTTCGTTGAAAGAACGTTGAAGAAATTTAAAAAAAAATACACTCGCTAAGTTTAAGTTAGAGGGGGTCGCCAATATTACCACTTTGGAAGCGTCGGTCTATCAAGTGTTGGACTTTAAAAGAAAATGGTTTTAGGAACATCTATGTAATTTGAAAAGTCCTATCCATAGACACCCCAAACTTATAGGTATAACTACAAAAAAGTCGGTTTTCGTTTCGTAGTATGATGCTTATAGTTACAGAATAAAGTGACTGTGGCATCGGATGGACAGACAGAGAGAGAGACATCAGACTTGACGCAACTATAAGGGTTCCGTTTTTGTTATCGCCTACGGAACCCTTAAAACTCAAGCTATTTCCCCATTTTAAAAATATAAAAATTAAGTGGCCTTTCAAGTTACCGTCCAACGCACTAACCACAGCGCTGTTAAGTAAAGTAATTTTATTTCATACATTTTTTAATAAACTTATAAAAGCAAAACCTATTTTTAAAGTGGTGCATTTTGTATTAAAGTAAACGTGTTAAGAAAGCACCGATCAAATGTTAAAGTTAACAAAATTATTGTAGGTAGGTAAGTATTTTTTAGCGACTACAAAATAAAGGGGTATTTAATTGGATATGTACTTATGAAATTTGCGTTGCTGCCTTAAGGCTTAACACGTGTGCAAAATTTCGTAAATGTATGTATGTTCTAAAGAAAGAATGAAATAATGAAATTATTCGCTCCTGTATAAGCTTATAGTTTTTACCTTTAAGTTCACTAGTTAGTTCCCAATCTTCCTCCCAGGCAATCCTAAGATCTGATTTGGGAATAGTAGCAGATAGGTCATGGCAATAATTTTTATATGGCCGTTTTTTTATTTTTTGTTTAAAGACTTTATTGCACAAATCATAGTGTAAAAAGGTGGACTTAATGCTAAAAGCATTCTCTGCCAGTCAAACCTTTAGGTCATGCCTCTGCATGACCTAAAGGTCCATCTCTCTAGATGGCAAAGGGTGCAGCGAAGAGAAAAACAACAAAATAGTAATTTATATTCAATAAATATACTTAAACTTACACAAAATAAATACAATATATAAAAATATACATAAATAATATACATAATAAATAAGTATTATTTTGCAATTATCTATTCTTTAAGAAATTGTCGGACTTTCCTCTTGAATGATACCTTCGACTCGGCCCTCCTGACATCCAAAGGAAGAGAGTTCCACAGTCGTGTTGCCGTCACTGAAAATGACTTGGAGACGTACGTGGAGCGGTGTGCCAGCGTGCCTAGCCGGAGATTGTCGGAGGAACGGAGAGACCGATCGTGACTTTGGCATAAAAACGGGAACATATCTTTAAGATAAGAAGGCGACGAGGGGTTATTAAGAATAGCATGTAAAATGCAAAGGATTCGAGAGTCTCTACGTGATGGATAGGGAGCCAGTTAAGCTGTGCTCTAAAACTGGAGACATGGTCATATTTACGGAGGCCGAAGATGAACCTGATGCAATTGTTGAGGAGACGTTCAAGCTTGACGATAAGGGCTTCAGTAAGATTAGTGCAGCAAGAGTCTGCGTAGTCTATGATAGGGATGACAAGAGTTTGCATAAGCAGAAGCTTCGTCTTAAATGGGAGAAAGAATTTTAAGCGGTAGAGACTTCTCAGACAGACAATCACCTTACGGCTGACCTCAGCTATGTGAACAGACCAGCTAAGCGTAGTGTCCATAGTTAGGCCCAAGTTCTTGACACTAGTAGAGTAAGGTATAGTGGTACCTTCAAACACTATTGGGTCCAGATCCATTACATTAAACCTAGAAACAAGTCCCGGACTACCCACAATAATGGCCTGACACTTAGTAGGGTTGACAGAGATTCCGAAGTTTTGTGACTACGATGAAATATAATTTAAATTTTCGTTCATAAGTTGAATTGCAGCAGGTAGTTCTGCAATTTCACTTTGCACATACAATTGCAAGTCATCAGCATACAGATGATACGAGCAGCGAAGATTAAGGGTGATAAGATTTATAAAAATAGAGAAGAGCAAAGGAGAGATTATGCCACCCTGTGGTACACCAGATGACAGATTGTACCAGTCAGAATGGGCGTTAGGAGTTTTTTCATATCCGATTCCCGACCTATCTGTCGCGAGAGCCAAAAAAAGAAAAAATAAGTTAAATCTGGTGTGTTTCAACTCAGGAAACAGTGTAAGTTTCATAAATATCAGTTCAGGATATCTAAAAAATTTACCAAAAATTATAAAATAATTTAATTATACGAATAAGAATATAGGGTGTTGTTTTGGTCAATGACATCCAACTCAGGGATGATAATATGAGTTATGCTTATTCTAAAAAAAATGATTTCCTTAAATTCTGAACTAGTTTAATACAAGAAAACCTCTTCACAACATTCAAAAAATTTAAAAAACTAATGGGACAACTGGCACCCCAGCGCGTAGCTAGCGCTTATCTACGAAATACTACGCCGTAGCTAGTATATAAGCTACGAAGAGGCTACCTGGTGTTAGTAGTTTTAACTCGATCGCTGTACCGCATAAAAAAATGATTTTGTGGGCTTTTTCCATTTCAAAAAAGTTTATATATATATATTTTTTGGCATCAGTATCGTTTGTACAGCCACACCTGAGTCGCTCGTCGCTGACCAAAACAACACCCTGTATTTAAGAATATGAGTTAGGCCTCTTAGATGCCTTACATTTTCAATACGAGTATTGAGTTAACTTTTACGAATAGATAAAACAAACTCTTATAATCTTTAATTTCCCCGAAAAATTTGAGCATTTTCATGGTTTCATCGTATTTATAAAGTCGAACAAACATCAGACAAAACTTGATACTGAATCCGAAGTAAACGAAAGTTTTTGTGTATGTCTGTGAAATATAATATTTCTTTCACTTTGACATTAAAGGTGATCGTAGCACAGTGGTAGCAGCGCTTTGGTAGTGATACCGAAGTGAAGCAACCTACGGCGCGGTCGTGTTTGGATGAGTGACCATTCCGACCATATAAGTGACGTACATCACGAGCATCTCCGTGCTTCGGAAGGCACGTTAAGCCGTTGGTCCCGGCTAATATCGGTTGATATAGGTCTTATGGGCGGCTTGATAACATCTGACAGCAAGGTTAGTCGCTTGCCTTGCAAAAAAAACCCCTCCACCAATTCGCACTGACCCCGCTTTGTGGAGTGAGCTCCAACTACCTCATAGTTGAGGTAGTTTGAACCCAATGCCTTTGCCCAGCAGTGGAACATTACAAGCTAAATATTATTTTATTTACCGCGCCGAAAATATGTTCTGATACTTAAATGCTACTGAGTCTTACAGCCTGTTTCACAATAGAGCTTTGGTTAGTGTGATCTGCCAGATTCTTCATACAAAATGACGTTCTGCCTTTGAATTATTCGTTGTTATTTAGTGCTTATTTGGTTGATTAGAAACAAGCCCTAAAGAACAAAAAGACAAATTAAGAACTTCACAAAAGTAAATTCAAGTTACAAAAACAAAGTCTTTAAAAAAGTTGCTTTCACCAAGATAGCACAGACAATAAAGATTAAACGTCGTCAAGAATCAAACTCTGCGGCAAACAAGACGGTTAGTTTCACAAACATTACGTGTAGATTGAAGTTAAGTGAGTTAGAAAACTCCGTAGTTATTGTACAGTCATCACATCAGGTTACCCAATTTTTGTTGCAAACTAGCTCTTATTACAACGGCAAAAGACACCGCAGTGTTTACCTTGACGGGCTGATGTCTGTACGTTGCTAGTTTAGGTTGGTTGATCTGACATTAAAAACTTGTCGCTTCCAATCAAATGATATCTTATGACGATATGTGTGGCGTAGTGGTAAGCGCTCGTGGCGTAAACAGCAGTCGCGGGCTCGAGCCCCGCAAGGGTCAATGTGTAATGAGCACGGAACATGTACAACGAAGCCATGGATGTCGATATGAGAGACGCTATCATGATCGCTGTCTGGTATTCGCTACACAAGGAAGAAAAATCCTGACTTCGAAACCAAGTGTCTGGCGCATTTATTTTATTTACTTTAACGTCAGTAATTGTTAAAGTAAAATAAACCGGGTAAGTGCGAGTCGGACTCGCCCGCTGAAGGTTCCGTGCCAACTTTAACTGAATCAGGGATCCACTTACTTCCACTTAGTAAAATACCACAATATTTTGTTGACGGCAAATATAACTTTGTTTTTGATAGTGTTTGTATGAAGAACAAAGTTATGTTTGCAATTGTTGAAGAAGTGCTATATCTTAAAAACTACTAGTTCGATCCTGTCCAAACCAATTTTCGTTAAAAGTATTTGTTAAGATCTACATTGCATTTTTTTTTCAGAATTTACACTCGCTTAGTTTAGAAGTTAAAAGGGGGGGGGGGGGGGGGATTTTGGAAGCGTATATCTCGCAAACGTTAGACTTTTAGAGAAAATGGTTTTAGAAACCTCTATTTCATTTTAAAAGACCTATCCATAGACAGCCCACACGCCCAACTTAGGTTTGTCTATTTTTTTTTTGTTTTAGTTGCACGTATGGGAGCCCCCTCTTAAATATTTTTTTTTCTTATTTTTTGTTTAAGAAACGTAAAGCGGTTAACAGGATACATCTTTCTGCCAAATTTCAACAGTGTGATGCTTATAGTTACAGAATAAAATGGCTGTGACATACGGACGGACAGACAGACAGGTTCCGTTCGCCATTCGGCTACGGAGCCCTAACAAAAAACATGTCTGACGTTCACAGCTAAGATGAAACTTAGATTGTGCAACGGTGCCTACAAGCTTAAGCTTATGCGATGATTGATAGTGCTTGGTTGTTACCAGTTACCAGTAAAAAAAATAATTTGAAACAAAACACACATGTTATACTTTATCAACACTTTATTATCAATCAACTAGTGCACCCAGCGACCTTCAATTGGCCCCCGGTCTCGTAATGTTGACGAATCCAAAAAGTAACAATTTTCTTTATTTTTTCTGTCATAAGAACCTTCTTTTGACTATAACAATCGCAACAAAAAATAGCGAAATCTGTCCAGCCGTTCACGCCTAAGGAAGAGCAGTCTTCTGGCACAGGCTTTATTAATCTTAAAAGGAGATACTAATCACAATTAGTAAGCTGATTTTTACTAAAGGAAATACATATTTTGTATTTGTAATATCCTGGATTCTTTTTTTATACCTCCAAGGGCTGATTTTTCAATAGTCAGATAAGAAATATTCGTCGAACAAAATACAATATAGGTAATTTGAAAACGTCACCTAATTGTCAGCAATCATACGTAACTGTCATTTAATAAAATCTGTCGCTTTATAATTTATCAGTCGAATAAATTTTATCTGACCATTGAAAAATCGGCCCTAAGTACATAAAGATTGCCTGTCATATGCTTAAACAACCATGAAATTATATCAAAAAATTGACACCAATATGCTTAAATTAACCATGAACTAAGTGTGAATAAATAATCTAAACAGTTTGTCAAAATAAACATAAACCTATTTTTCTTTTCTACATCATTTATAACCCAAAATTCTGGCGATTGATTGATTTGTGATTTATTCCAATACACTTGTTTTTGAAATAGATTTTGCAATGATCCGAAAACATCAAGTGTGAGTGATTGAGAGATGTTTGTTGTGGTGTAAATTATTTATGTAAGTAGCTTTATCATAGTTTTTACGCTTCCATGGTTTATGTTTATGTATGTTTACGACGACGCGTTTGGTGTATTGGTTATAGCTCCTGACTATTACGCCGCCGTCGCGGGTTCGTTTCCCGCAAGGGGCAAATGTTTGTTTGATGAGCACAGCAACATTTGTACCTAAGTCATATGGATGTTTAATATGTATTTAAGTATTTATGGGAGACGCACTCATCATAATCGTTGTCTGGTATTCGTAACACAAGAAAGTGAATACCTTAATTCGAAACCACGACGATTGGTGTGTTGTCTGTCGCATATTTATTTGTGTTTGGTTCTACCGTCTTACCTATATTTTAACTAATAAGGTAGGTAATTACTTTAGTTGTTCTACGTATCTCCTCATTTCTGAATCGATCTCATACAATGTGTTAATTTTACACTTGATCAAACTTTTAGGGAGTGCTCTACTCACGGTTTGAACAACTTTTATTATGGGACCAACTTCAAAATCGAGAAAAAAACGGCTGTTCCATACATTTTCTCCGAGATGAGATAAGTTTTTGTATGGAACAGCTGATTTTTTTATTTCGATTTCGAAGTTGGTCCCATCGATCGGTGAGTCCGGTTCAGAGCACTCTCTAAAAGTTTCATCAAGTGTAAAATTAACACATTGCAGCCTTCTCCATCGCTCGCTGTGTGATTTTGAGCTTCCTTATAAGGCCCGTAGTAAGGAAACACACACTGGTTGAAGACTTACGCCTTCAGACACTGAGGTTATTAAGCCGAGAAGACACTCTTGCGGCAAACAGTATGCTTAAGTGACAATGGGCAGGGCACATAGCACGAAGAACTGATGGCCGTTGGGGCAGAAAACTTCTAAATTGGAGACCCTTCGACCAAAAACGCAGCGTAGGACGTCCACCGACAAGATGGACAGACGACCTTGTGGAGATCGCAGAATCAAACTCGAAATAGACCGCTTGTGATCGGTTGCTGTGGAAAACCGTGGGGGAGGCCTATGTTCAGCAGTGGACGTACTGTGACAGATAATGATGATGATAACTTAGTTGAATTCCAATAATAATAATAATATTGGCGCCCCCCCTCAATAGAGACGGGACAGGTACGGAGAGGAAATAGTATAGTAAAAAATGCACTGGAAAAAAACAACTTGCGAATGCAAGATTGCTCTTACAATATCCGAAGGAAATACATATTCAACAGGCTTGCCAATGTGTCGGTGGCCGAGTGGTATAGACAAACGCCTGGATAGCGTCTAACACGGGGTTTGATTCCTCGTCTGACACAATTGCTTTTTTCAAATGTATTTTTTATTTTTATTTTTTTATAGTGACAAAAGACTATAAATCTGTTTCTTCACTTATTAATTCAGTGAGACCGATAAAGGAATATATAAGTATAGTTTTGAGTGTTTTAATCCCTAACACTGAATTAAAATGTTTTCAAACGTGTCAAACAAAATAGTGTCTTGAGCTTTTACCTTTTTATCAGAAATGAGGAGATAACTAAGGTAACGGACATAGCCTTGAGAATCAGTAAGCTCAAGTGGCAATGGGCAGGGCACATAGCGCGAAGAACTGATGGCCGTTGGGGCAGGAAAGTTCTAGATTGGAGACCCTTCGACCAAAGACGCAGCGTAGGACGTCCACCAACAAGATGGACAGACGACTTTATAAAGATTGCAGGATCAAACTGGATGCAGACCGCTAGTAATCGGTCGCTGTGGAAAGCCGTGGGGGAGACCTACGTTCAGCAGTGGACGTCCTTTGGCTGATAATGATGATGATGATGAGCTTTTACCATAAAAAGTACCAATGCTACATTTCTTACACAAAACAACTTATCTATTCACTTCCTCTGCCATGACCTTTAGAATATAATTATTGAAACAATGGTCAAGTGTGACTCGAACACCAAAAATATATTTGGTCAACTTATTTTTATAATAATCTACGTTAATTTTATTTCTGTCTTAAAGACACGACATTTTATTACATAAAAATAATATTGGACACCAATCACATGCACAGATCTGAATCCAAGGTACGAGCTAATGCACTTGTGTTATGGAAAACATTCGCAACGGTGGTACCACAACACCCAGACCAGATACAATATAGAAATTTTGATTTCCATATTGACCCGACCGGTAAATGAACCCGGGACTACGAGCGGCGATGCCTTGAAACCCAGTGTGCTTAGCCACTACACCACGGAGGTCGTCAGATTCTACTTGTTACAGGCAACTGTGTTAGACAAGAAATCGAACCCTTTGCTCCTTATAGCGGAAACACGCGTACGTCCAGATAGCGTACGAAACAAGGTTCGATTCCTTGTCTGACCTAGTTGCTTTTTACAATTGCGATTTTTAATCCTAGATGGATCGTTATAAGTAGGTAACTTTACTTACATTTGTCAAGATAAGCTTAGAATGATGATTTAATTTAAAACTAAGTTACTGTTTAGAATGTTTTTAACACTCAGTGTCATAATTCTCTCTTTCATTTGGTTCCTTATTTCATCTTTACGAATATAAAATAAGACACTGTGAGTGTAAGAACATTCTAAACCATTAGATAGCGAAGCGTCATTAATTTCCAAGTTGAATTTATTCTGTAATAAATAACTACTTAGCTCACTGTTGCATAAACAGACGGGTAGATGGCGCTAAACGTCACGCGTAATGACGTATCCATATGACACAAATTTCGCAAAGTCGGACAGACAGTACGGTAGCTCGCTTGGTAGAGCGTTTGGCCCGGTTAGCCAAGAAGTTACTGGTTCGAGTCCCGCCCGTGCGCAAATTTTTGGTTACTTATTTCTTCTTTATGAAAACTAAGTTATTCCTAACTTGTGCAAGTGGATCTTATATACTATTTCACCAATGAGACTTACCTAACCCGCTCCTTGTAGTTAAATCAAATTAAGCAGAAGTGTTATTTAACTTCCTACGGATCTCTAATAATTTGTATGCGCAGAAGGAACTGTTGACGTAAGTGAAAGGCTATTTTCTCGTTTCCTTTTAAATTATGATTGTTTAATAATGACTTATTGAGTTTTGCGTCTCGACCTTGCGTTGGTATTGAAAACTAAGAAAGTTTAATATTTTTTTTCTTTTAAGCATTTTTAGCATGAATCTTTGTTATAAGGACTTTTGACATATGGGCTTAAATAAGCTTAGCTTCAATAAAAAATACCTACACATATTTTGAAACCACGCAAGAAAGCTGATTGTGTTACAATGTTTTTTACTCGACTGCGTCAGAGCGATATGGAAGTATTTTGTTAACTTATTATTTTTATTATTATTATTTTTACATCATTATCATATTTTTTAGCCAAAGAACGTCCACTGCTGATCAAAGGCATACCCCAAGGATATTCACAGGGATCGGTTGCTTGTTTGCAAGATCGCAGGATCTTACTGAGTTCAGTACGCTGAACTCAGTAAGATCCTGCGATCTTTACAAGGTCATCGTCCATCTTGTCGGTAGACGTCCTACATTTCGCTTTTGGTCGAAGAGTCTCCAATCTAGAACTTTTTCTATATAGTGGTTAGTGCTCCTGACTTCAAATGCGGTCGCGGGTTCGAACCCCAATGGTAAACACTAACTTTTGTACCTAAGTCATTGTTGTTTATACAAGATGTTGTTTAAGTCAGCGACGCCTGATTCAGGGGTCGATGTACTAACTTGGATAAATTAACCACTGGATATGAAACGCAAGAGCGAATGTATGAAAACATCATTAGCCAGTTTCTGCGGGGCGGGGGGAGCTTGTCGTGTAAATTTTTGACATTTAGTGCATGAAAGTGTCGATATTTTTTATCGATATGTGTGGAACGAATGAATGAACGAATCTTTTGTAAAAATAAATAATTCTTTTATCACCAAATCAATAAATTACATTATGGACATGTTTAATGCACAAACCATCAAATGAACAACTGAAACATAGAACGTTTATATGAACGGTCTGGCGAGTAACACTAACTAGAACTTCTTAAGACATTGTGAAACCGCCCATAAGTACACACAGCCCAGCACCATTGAAATCCTCCTATGGGATAACTAAGCAGTAGATTTTTGCGTTGGTATTAAATCACACTGGTGTTAAATGGATACAACATATTCGGTGATGTTTTGTGGGGATCCATTTTGTATTACTTCGACCCACTTTATATTCCTTAATGGATCCACAGGAAATCTGAAATTATATTTTAAGGATGTATTGTCATAAAATATGAAGTTTAAAATTTTAAAGCAAACTTGTATATTTAAGATTATCTTAATCTACTCTCGAGTGAAACATTTTATATATTTATAATTTTATAAGATATAAAAAAATATAAAAATTTCATTTTATAAGATAAAATGATAAATCTAAGTAAGAATTTATATTTAAAAAAAAGTTTATCGATATGATGTATCGACAATTGTCAAGCACAATTAAAATTAAACTGACAAGAGAACGAATGATAAACATACGACAATCCTATCGTATAAAGTATACGTTATCTTGTTGATTTTGCAGTAACTGACCACCAATTTTTTAAATGGCAATGTTGCTTTTCTCTTGGAAAACACATTTTACTATTTTCATAGAAAATAACAGCTTTTTTGGGATAAAACGTTACTTACGGATGAAAACAATTATTTTTTGTGTTTGCCGCTATAATTTTTACACAAAAATATGACACATTTACCCAATTTTTGCGACAATGTTTCTCACTGAGCTCTATCACCATACTGACAAGACGTCACCTGTAAGTGAGGCCAAAAAGCCCGCTTCGTGGCTAAGGGGGAACAAGCGAAATGGCCCGTCATTGCGCGTCCAGTGGTTTATTCGTCCAAGTGTACTAACGATACCTACTTATGCCAAAAAAGTCACAATCAATATTTTTTTTAAAGAAAAAACTCAGAAAATCAATTTATTAATGCGATACTAGCAAGCGAATTAAAACGCCAACACGCCAGTACCGTTACCATGAGTTTACTCGATAGCGACGATGGTTTTATTCGCTAGCGACAACGTAACTTTTTGTATGGAATTTTAGTTCTGTCAGTGACCGCTAGAGGCGCTGTGCAATTTTCCATAGACTTTTTTTACGTCCTCGCTAGCGAGTAAAACCGTCGCCGCTATCGACTTAACTCATGGTAACGGGACTGGACGCCAGAGGCCGTAGTGCGAGTCGGAGCAAGACTTACTCGATGGAAATATGGGATTGTTTTAGTAAATTAATGGAAGCAGGCGTTACTTTGCGGAAATCCATTATTAAGTTGAAATTTATAAAATTATTTTGCTTTAAATTTCCGCTAAGCGACGCCGGCGCAGGTAACTAACAACACAAACCGTCACCGCGTTTAGTTTAAGTTCAGGCAAATGCAGGATGCACCACCCGCCCTCCCTCAATACGCATGCGGCACAGCTGATGCAATTATTAGTACCCAACACCAACGTGCAAAAAACCTCGACGCGTTTCGCCACTACACGTGGCATCCTCAGGATTGTTTTAGTGTAAACATTGGCCACTAGACGGCGCTGCTACAATCCCATATAAATTCACGTTAACGCGCTCGATGCGTTTGATCGAGTAAGTATCGCTTTGACTCGCACTACGGCCACAGGTCGCCTCTTCGTAGCTATGCGCGAGCTACGCGCTAGGGTGCGAGTTTCCCCATTCGATTTCATTTTTTTAGAATGCTGTTAAGAAATTTACATGTATAAAACTTGCCTATAATTAGTTTAATTTATAAGCCTGACTCATATTTTCATCTCCAAGTTGGATGTAACTGACCAAAACAAGACTCTGGATATCATCATCATCATTAACAGCCAAAGGACGTCCACTGCTGAACATAGGGCTTCCCCAAGGCTTTCCACAGCGACCGATCACTAGCGGTCTGCATCCAGTTTGATCCCGCGATCTTTATAAGGTCGTCTGTCTGTCTTGTCGGTGGACGTCCCACGCTGCGTCTCTAGTCGAAGGGTCTCCAATCTAGAACTTTCCTGCCCCAACGGCCATCAGATCTTTGCGCTATGTGCCCTACTCACTGCCACTTGAGCTTACTGATTCTCAAGGCCATGTCCGTTACCTTAGTTCTTCTACGTATCTCCTCGTTTCTGATTCGATCTCGTAGAGAAACACCGAGCATAGCCCGCTCCATCGCTCGTTGTGCAATTTTGAGCTTCTTTATGAGGCCCATAGTTAGAGACCACGTTACGGATCCGTCCGACTCTAGATATGTTTTCTCTGTATACTATGTGCTAATTTTACACTAGATCAAACTTTCAGGAAGTGCTCTACTTACGGTTTTGAACAAATTTTACTATGGGACTAACTTCGAAATCGAGAATAAAAACAGCTGTTCCATACATTTTCTCCGAGATGAAATGGGTTTTTGTATGGAACAACTGTTTTTTTTTCGATTTCGAAGTTGGTTCAATAGCAAAAGTTGTTTAAAACCATCATAAGAGCACTCCCTAAAAGTTTGATCAATTGTAAAACTAACACATTGTATGTGTCAATATTGTTGTCTGGTAGGTATTCGTAACACAAGGGAGGAAACTCCTTTAGTCCGAAAAGCAAGACAATTGGTGTATTGTCAGACAGCATATTTATTTATTTAACATTGCCTTTTCTTGTTTGATCACTCAGATGTATTCTACACAGTACAAAAATGTTCACGGGAACAGTACAATCTTCCTTTGATAAAATCTGTGAGTCCCCGGATGTTTCCTTCATTAAGAGGGATTAGCCTAAGTAAGTACACAGAATCAAAATAGATTATTTGTTTGAACTGTAAGATAAATCTGGAACACGTTTTGTTACATTAAGTAAGCCTCAAAAAAAGCGCACCCGCAAGTTGCTATGAACGCTCGAACAATGTCAAATTAATAACCTCAAAAACTTTTTCGCAACTAAAAATTTGCCTTCGAAGAATCGAATTCTCTTTTTTTATTATATTATTCAGTTCTGTAGCCGAATGGCAAAAACGGAAGCCTTATAGTTTCGTCGAGTCTGTCTGTCTGTCCGTCCGTGTGTCACAGCCACTTCATTCTGAAACTGTTGGTATTACACACTTGAAACTTAGTAGGTAGATATATCCTGTTAGCCGCTTTACGGTTCTCATAGAAAAAAATAAAAATAATTATATTTAAGGGGGGCTCCCATACATTAAACTAAAACCCTAGAAATATATTTTCTTTAAAAGTCTAACGTTTGAGAGATAGACGCTTCCAAAGTGGTAAAATGGACGTCCCCTCCCCCATCTAACTTTTAAACTAAGCGAGTGTAAAATTTGAAAAAAATACTTGATATAGATCTTGACAAAGACTTTGAACGAAAATTGGTTTGAACGAGATCGAACTAGTTGTTTTTGAGATAGAGCACATTTTCAATAACCGCAAATAGAACTTTGTTATTCATACAAATACTATGAAAAACAAATTAGTATGTGCTATCAACAAAATATTGTGGTATTTTGGCTAAGTGGGAGTAAGTGGATCTCTTATTCAGTTTAAGCTGGCACGGAGCCCTAAGTGGCCGGTTTTACTTGTAAAATACTTCACAATATAAAAACGTTTTATTTCAATTTTTATTTCTAATGGACCTTCAGGGCATTGTGTGACATTTGTTATAAACCATTGTTGTACCTACTATCTAATGCGTAGGTATTTCTAGGATCAAACCCAGGTATTCTCTTAACTACTACTATTTGACCTGATCTGACGACCTCCGTGGTGTACTGGCTAAGCACGCTGGTTTCAAGGCGTCGCCGCTCCGAGGTCCTGGATTCGATTCCTGGTCGGGTAAATACAGAAATCAATATTTTCTATACTGTCTCGGGTCTGGGTGTTGTGGTACCACCGTTGTGTCTGATTCCCATAACACACGTGCAATTAGCTACTTACTTTGGCATCAGATCAATGTATGTCATTGGTGTATTTTGATGTCCGTTAATGACTGATGGTCTTTGGGGCAGAAAAGGTCTAGATTGTCCTCGACCGAAGGCGCAGCGAAGGACGTCAAGACACTCCCAAGACACTGACAAGATGGACAGACGACCTTGTAAAGATCGCAGGATCACATTGCATGCAGACCGCTTGTGATCGGTTCCTAAACTGTGGGCGAGGCCTATTTTCAGCTGTGGAAGACCTTTGGCTGATAATGATGATGATGAATGATGACACTATTTTGATAGCGCACCAAGTCGCGGGAAGCCACTAGTCTTACTTTAATTTATCATAAAAAATATCATACTAAAAAAATCGTGTTTCCATCTAGCTATTTCAATCTGTCTGTTTTCTTTTAATTTTTCCTTGATCGCATGTCTCGTTATTTTTTTGCGTTTTAAGCGTTTAGAAATATTGTAGCAATATAGATGAGATTCAGTAGACTACATACAATATTATTTGATTAATTAGAGTCGATTTTACAAACGCCAGATAAGGGGTGCGATTGTGTAATCCAATCGTATTCATTTGACAGTTCAAAACGTACGGTATGGTCTGTCAAATGGCGCAGAACAAAGGGTTTGACAGATCATATCGTACGTTTTGAACTGTCAAATGAATACGATTGCTTTACACAATTCCACCTCTGACTTTACAACACAACCGAATTTTAAATGACATTTACAGTGATTGCTGACAAATAGGTGACGTTTGCAAATTAGGCGTATCCTGGTTTATTCGAGGAATATTCCTTATCCGATGTTGGAAAAAATCTATATATCATGTCAAAACGGCTTAACCAATTATGTAAAATATTTTTTTTTTAAATAAATATTGAACACCAATCACATACATTGCTCTGATCCCAAAGTAAGTAGCTTGCACTTGTGTTATGGAAATCAGACACAACGGTGGTACCACAACACCCAGACCCAAGACAATATAGAAAATTATGATTTCTACATTGATCCAACTGGGAATCGAACTCGGGACCTGGGAGCGGAGACGCCTTGAAACCATCGTGCTTAGCCACTACACCACGGAGGTCGTCAATCAATCATTTATTTGCCAGAATACACAAAAAAATACAAAGTAACAATCTCCAGTTCTGAAAAGTAGGAAGTACAATCCGTTTCTCTTTGCTAGTCGAATATTGTGAATACTGAGATATTTTTAAACAAAATAGCTAATTAATTTTATTCACTGATATTATTTTAAAAGTTATGAAAAGATTTAGCAAAGAAAAACGGACTTTCGGTAGTGTATTCTGACTGCACGCAGGCGTGCAAATATTAGTAATAATATTTGATAATATATGTTATAATATATATTTACTCCTTCAAAGGTATGTATAACATAATTATCTAGAGCGGGCGGAAAGCTTCTCCTTACATTCGTACACCCTAAGGGCACGTCAGTCATTTTTGACTAAGCCGAGCATCGAACACGAGCAAGCGATCGGTTAAGTCTTAAGTGGCGCGGAACATTTGCTAGTAATAGTTGCATTTCATTAACGCTGATAGTGCGTAGCTTTTCTGTGGGCGCCGGGAAAGCGCGGCGGGCGGTCCGAACAGGAGCGGGGCGGAGCGGACAGAGAATTGTTTTTGTTACAAATATTCGTAGGTATTACTACACAAGAAATAAAAAAAAGAAAAGTACTTTACATGACCAAATTAAGCAATGCAAGTGAAATACAAACAATTAAATAACATTCATAAGAAATTACAAAACAAATTGAATTAACCTAGATACATTTGGGTCAAAAATAAATCGTAAAAAGAATCAACATTAGTCGTGGTACCAGCAAAATGCATAGCAGCACACTGATTTCCAGCGAATGCTTTAAGGTGCCAAAAATACTGTAACAAGTGTAAAGTCTTTACTTTGCTTGTCGAATTTTGTTTACTATCTTTTATAACTTTTACAATAATATCAGAGACTAAAATTAAATTCCTTTAGGATTTATAAGGATCTCAAGATTAAACGATGAATTACCCACGTGGGTTGTAAGTTTTAATCATATTGTTTAAGAGGAATATCAAGATTTTTTACAATAAAAGCAAAGAGAAATTAACTTTGGTCGACAAGATATAAAATAACAAATCTATTACTTGAACTCAACAATCAGATTAAAATCCGATACTAGCAACAAAAATGCATTTTCTTTTTACTAACCCATCTAAAACTAAAAAACAATTTATCAATTAAACCGTAGTAGGTAATAGCTTTTCTTTTCGTTAAGACTTTACTTACTATTTTGTTAGCAAAAGGTTGTTTTATCATTAAAATTGTTATAACTTACGTCTGCCTAATCCCATCAGCTATCAAATTGCGTTCATTAAAAACATAATGCATCTATAGATACAAGGATTAACTATTAAATACTAGTTAGTAAAATAAAATAACGAAGCAGACAATTAAAAAATCTTCAAACGAACATTTTTTGTCGACTCCACGCCACCCGTATTCCCCAGAACAATCTCCCTATATAACAGCGCGTGGTCCCACAGGCCTGCATTCAGTCTTTGCAGTCCAGGTAAGTGGTCGTTTGTCCCGCTGGTCCCACTCGTCCCATAAGTGTCCACACGGGTCCATTTAGTCCATCACTGGAACAGGGTAAGTGATATTTTGTGGTGTATTTCTTTGGTTATTTTTTTAGGTTTCCAAAATATTTTAAGATATTTTGCAACGATTTTCCGAAGCAGTTTTACAGAAATTCTATTTTAAATCGCTCGTAAAATATATCCATGTTGTAACTAGTCATCTTTTCTTCAGTTATTAAATCATAAATATAAATAACATTTATAGATAACATTAAACCAATTGAGTTTCCTCAGTCTAATATTAATTAACATCGTATTTAGAGCAAACCAAAACCTACTAAAGATTATAATGATGAAATCAGAAACCAAAAAAATGACACTGAGTGTAAAAAACATTCTTAACCCCTACAAAAGATTACATTACAATACTTATATAATAAAACTGAAGATTTTTTTTGAACGCGCTCATCTCAGGAACTACTGGACCGATTTGAAAAAATATTTGTTGTGTTGGATAGCTTATTTATCAAGGAAGGCTTTTGTCCATAAAACATTACGCTGCAACGAGAGGGGAGGGCGAAAAACCAAAACGCGCGGACGAAGTCGCGGGGGACTGCTAGTAAGTGCATTATAATTACACCACGACACATGGCAGACACCTGACAAGGCGTGGTAAGTTTAATATGGTACAACAAACATAAATCAATTTAAATTTAAGTGTGAAATAATTTTTATTTGGCGCACCGCCCACAATCATTTTTGGTGAGCCCGAAGGTATGACTGGAGTTAAGTCCACCTTTTGCACAAATTTTGGTTGTGCAATAAAAAATATTAAAATAAAATATGAGTAGGTTATCTTTATTAATAAAAGTGGTCCCCGCGATTTCGTCCGCGCGTTTTGAGTTTGCTCTCTCCTTTCCCGTTGCAGCGTGATGTTTTATAGCCTAAAGCCTTCCTTAATAAATAAGCTATCTAACACAAAAATATTTTTCCAAATCGGTCCAGTAGTTTCTGAGATTAGCGCGTTCAAACAAACAAGCTCTTCAGCTTTATAATATTAAGTATAGATTGTAGTAGGCCCCATATTTTAGCTAACCATAATTATTTTAAGAACAAAGATTTATCAATCAAATGTTTCATTTCACAACATTTTTAGGGTTCCGTAGCCGAATGGCCCTCATACGTCTAAACTAAGCGAGTGTAAATTGAAAAAAAACATGTAATGTAGATTTTAGCAAACTCTTTCAACGAAAATTGTTTTTCGTTGGGTTTTCGTTGACGGGATTGAACTAGAAGTTTTTGAGATATAGCACATTTTCTACAACCGCAAACATAACATTGTTCTTCATACGAACACCATCGTCGTCGGTTTTTTATAATAATAAAATCATAGAACTATACATTTATAATAATAACATGTTCTCTTAACAAGTTAAACATGCACTTCCGTCGATGCATTTCGTTTTATTCAACGACGAGAAAACACGAAAACTCCATTAATATAACATGACATCTGCACAGTCACTCTATTTTCTCTATGGTGAAGTTTCTAACTAACTAACTTGTAGTAAATTCAGCAAGTTTTAGCTGCCTTCCGATTTTAAAGGCATATTCTATTAACCTTTTGAGCTTTAAGCAATAACGTTGTTATAATTTAGCCGCTTAGATGATGCTATTTTTAATGCTAGACGACCCGTCTGGTGTAGTGGTCGAGAAATCGCCTACTACGCAGCGGGTTGCGGGTTCGATCCCCGCACAATACAAACATTTGTGTGCATGAACATGTCTGTTTGTATTGGTCTGGGTGTTTTCTATGTATATCATGTATGTATTTACAAACAAAAAGTATTTAAGTATTATATTCGTTGTCTGGCACTGGCATAACACAAGCTTTGAGTAGCTTACTTTGGGACTAGATGGCGATGTGTGGGAATGTCCAAAGGATATATATTTATGTTGATGTTTTCAATTTTGACAGAAAATGTGTAGGGAAATTGCCGAAGTCAGAGTTTGAAATCCTTCCATACGTTTTGTGACAAACTTGAAAATTACAAAATAGCATTCTCTGAGTGCTAAACTTCAAAGAAGGAGGTTCTCAGTTTGACCTGTATGTTTGTCCGCGAATATCTCGCGTTTGGCTGGACCGATTTTGATGCGGTTTTCAGTAAAGTATTTTTACACTGACTGAGGAGGTTTCAGTAATTATTTGAGTTCAATCAGGTAGATTGTTACTTAAACAATGACAAAAAACGACGAAATTTCACAACAAATTGAACCGCTTTAAAAAAAATCACTCAAAGGGGTAAAATAAAGCTAATAAGAGAAACAAACTCATTTGAAGTCGGTGCATGATGTGCGCACGTAGACTGCTGCTGCCGTTAGGTTGGACATCATGTACCGACTTGAAACGGTTAAATTTTTGTGAAAAAATGTTAAGTGCGTCTAATAATAGGGTAAAAGAAAGTCATTTAATAACGTTTGTGTTTTATATAATCGATTCGATTGGACATCATGTACCGACTTGAAACGGTTAAATTTTTGTGAAAAAATGTTAAGTGCGTCTAATAATAGGGTAAAAGAAAGTCATTTAATAACGTTTGTGTTTTATATAATCGATTCGATTGGACATCATGTACCGACTTGAAACGGTTAAATTTTTGTGAAAAAATGTTAAGTGCGTCTAATAATAGGGTAAAAGAAAGTCCTTTAATAACATTTGTGTGTTATATAATCGATTAGATTGTTTCGATTCCCGGTCAAGTCAATAGAAATCATAAGTTTCTATATTGTCTCGGGTCTGGCTGGGTGTTGTGGTACCACCGTTGTGTCTGATTTCCATAACACAAGTGCATTAGCTACTTTGGGATCAGAGCAATGTATGTGATTGGTGTCCAATAAATATTCATAGCATTCAAATATAACTATGATAAGACTCAATTTAGACTCCATAAAGTCATTTATATGTGAATTTCATCTAAAACATTGTCATTCGGTAATGACCTCTCGAGTAGGGGCTAAGAACGCTGGCGCTGCCGCTCAATTTCCATTCCCGGTCGGGACAAAGTAGATATCACACGATTATTGACAACATCCGGAGTAGTGGCTAAACACGGTGGCGTCACCGCTGTGAGGTCCCGGGTTCGATTCCCGTTCAGGACAATATTTAAATCATAATTTTCTATATTTTCTCTGGTCTTGGTGTCGTGGTGGTACTACCCCTATTGTTTTATTCAGTTAATTCTGATATCCATAACACTATGTGGAACACTCACATAAGATCAGTACCGTTACCATGAGTTTATGAAGGTTTTACTCGCTAGCGACGATGTAAAAAAAAGTCTATGAAAAATTGCACAGCGCCTCTACCGGTCACTGACAGAACTAAAATTTTTCATACAAAAAGTGACGTCGTCGCTAGCGAGTAAACAATTTGGTAACGGTACAGAGCAATTGATTTCATTTATTTATATACTTTATTGCACAAAGCAAGGTTGACTTGTCAAACAACCAAATTGTGATTGGTGACAATATTAATTTATTACCCGGATGATTTATCTAAATAGTTTTTAGATATTATCGCATTTTACACTTTTTTTCTTTACTTAAGTGTTTACTTAAGTATAGAAAAAAATGCACAAGAAAATAAAGCCATTATCAATTTTACTATCGTTGAAGGTTCCTACTTCTGGACTTAAATTAAGGAGATGGCAAAACTAAGAATGTATAAAGATTATTGATTAACACACACCAAAAGTGTCTAGGGATCAACATATATTTTTGCAATAACTTTTCTCCTGATTGATATTAATTAAAATTTTCTTTAAGGATTCATCAAATAAAGTGTTTTCGTTTGTCTACAGTAACGATAAACCAAGTCACGTTAATAATGAAATTTGCTATTTTCCTAATAAAGGGATTTTTGAAATTTGAACCACTAACATTAAAGTTCGAAAAAAAGACTGAAATAACAGTTTTCTTTAAAATTTTATTGGGTAACTTAAACAATTAATAATCCGTGTTTCTACCGCGAACACTAACAACACAAGAACATCGATTTGGCAAACTCAAAATGAGTTCATCCAAATCACGCTGTGGAATGGCCGCCCATGTTCGTTGCAACAACAAAAAAAGGTCTTCTTGCGTCTGGATACCCTCCATATTCGGCAGAGCTCTTCTCTGTAGCATATCCCATGCATGCTCAATCGGGTTCAAGTCTGGTGACTGAGCCGGCCAGGGCAGGAAATTGATGTTAGCTGCAGCGAGAGTCTGTCTTACAACTCTTGCGGTGTGCGGTCGTGTATTATCATGCATTAACTGAAATAAGGGACCGATTTGCACTTGTAGAGGAACGATAACGTCTGAACAATCATCTCAGCATAAATTTGAGCGTTGAGGTTGCCTCTGATCCGAATGAAATCAGTTCTTCCGCCGATCCAAATACCCGCCCATACTATGATGGTTTCACCACTATAAGGATGGACTTCCTAGCAGGATTTTAATCGCTGTTGGCGTCCAGGGGTTCTCCAGTGTCGTATACGTCTTGTATCCGGTCTCATACCAAAACGAGACTCATCAGAAATGCACATGTTCAATGCCATTGTTCTTCTGCCCAATTTCTGTGTTCAAGAGCCCATTGATATTGAATCCTACGATTGTGCATTGCTATAGGTGGTACCCGTAGCGGTCTTCGGGAATGAAGGTTCACTTCATGCAAGCGGTTTCTGACTGTTTGGTCGCTAATTAAGTTCCCTGTAGAGTGATGAAGCCTCACGGCTAACATCATGGCGGTTATTGTTGGAGCTCTTCGAGCTGTGATTTGAATGTATCGGTCTTGTCTCCGTGTGGTGCAGCGATACCGTCCTCCATGGCGCTCAGCCACGGTACCAGTGCTTCGGTAACGTGTCCAAAGTCGACTGATAACACTCTGACTTGTATTCAGAGCTAAAGCCACAGTACGTTGCCGGGAACCAGCTTCTATCATTCCCACGGCTCTGATCATTTCTTTCCTGCTTAAATGACGTCGCCGCTTTATAATAACGATGGTTTATGATATTGATTTTTCGACAATAATGACCTCAAAAAAGAAACAAACAAAAGGTATGCGATAAAAAATGACGTCACTCGATCGTGCTCACTGTTTAATGGTTTATTGTTAGTGGATTCTTTCTTTTTAAAAGCATTTTTTGCCAAATTTATTTATCAATAAAAGTAGGAATTACCACGATTTAATTTTTAAGATTGTTGGTTTTTGAAAGTTCCAGAAACTTTTTTTACAAAATATTAATATAAATCCATTCAGCATTATACTATATAACACTAGGTGTCATATTTATTATACATTGTTAGGGCAGTCGCCCGTACTTCTATTTAGCCATGTCTTTTTACAGTTTTTTGATACTAACAGGTTTTTGCGACACCCTATATTGTCAAGAGTACTTTTGAAAAAGCAACTAGGCCCTTACGTAATTAATAATATATGTGCGCTCTTAAACCTTTGATAAGCAATTCTTTTGTGTTCTAATGAGTCCCCGAGGGATGAGTCGATCTCAAGTTTATACAGGGTTACAATGGAAATGGTTTTCAGGTTTTTGCGTGATTTGAAGATTTATTCATATTATTAGAAAATTAAAATTGTTTTATAAATATTTTTTAATAATCATACAACGAATTACAAAACTAAAAAAATGATTGATTAAAACTTAATTATACAGACATAACGCCTTAGGGCATTTTCTGCCAGTAAATGCCATAATATCAGTTTAATTGTGACCAATTAATTACTGTGGTAGGAAATTGAGATTTATTTTACATTATAGGTATTATATTATCTGGGTTAAAAGCAATTGTAAAGATTTTCTTATCCGTAAACAAAAATTTTCTGTGACCTCCCTTTGCGTCGCTTCAGAAGTTTTTTTCATTTTACCACCCTATTCCTTTTTAAATTATCAGTTAAAAAATGACCAGTGCGTCTCTTAGGCTGCAAGTCCTAAGCCATCTTTTAAAATACGTGACATGTTTTAGATACGTGTGGGTCTGGGTGCTATCTTCATCTCCCGAGATAAAATCTTTTGCTTTCGGACAGGATTTCTGCGAATTCTTTCCCTTACTGCTTTGACCACCTTTTTCGTACGAACACTACGTGGACGGCCAGATCTTTTTCTGTCACAATCAGAGGAGGTCTCATTGTACCTATTGATAGCCCGGTACACAAACATTTGACTAATACCAAGCGTATGGAGAGTTTTAAAAATTGCATTTGGCTCCATACCAACCTTGTGTAATGAAATCACAGCGATTCGGTTCTCTTTATCACCCCACTCCATTTTAATATCGCAAAATATTATAAAATGTATTGGCGCCAAAATTAGAAAACACAATGAGCAATCGTATAAAATGTCAGATTCCAAATCCAAATGGTCTTTCTAATTTTTAATTGTAACCGTATTTATGGCCAGACTGTGTATACCTCTACCACTCGGCCACCGACAGTGGCAAGCAATTTTGCAAGTAACGCGTAAAGGCTACGTGACGTCATCAATGTCAAATTGCCAATGTACCGGTGGCCGAGTGGTACAGGCATACGCCCGGATAGCGTTAAGACACACGGTTCGATTTCTTGTATGACGCAGTTGATTTTTTCAAGTGCAATTTAAAGTTTTAAGTTATGTAAAGTGACAAAACACTATAAATACAAAAATAAAGTTAATACAAAAATAATAGTCCCCCTAGCCGCTATCGACTACGGTGGCGAGTCAAAACAACTAACCGACTGTGCGGGACATTTTAATATTATGGTGCACAAGTGTGTGCGCAAACACACGTGCACTCTCATATCCCGATGGGCCAGCAGTCTGACACGACTAGAGATAGATCAGGCGCAGGACTAACGGCTTTACGGCTTTTAAGTGTCACGTGCGCACCGAGGCACGGGAGTAAACCACAAACCCTCGAACTCCGTGCTACCCTGAGAATTTCTGAACAGAAAAATCCAGGTACATGTTTTTGGCCTGACCCGGGAATCGCGCAGTCAGTTTAAAGTGCGACCCTATAACCGCTGCGCCACCGAAGTTATGTGTCAATGTTTGAAGAAAACTATACCGTCTTGTTGCACGCATTTTCTCATTTGCTGGCACAATCGCTCTGAAATGAAATATACACATTGGAATTGAAATGCAATAATGAGGAGTTATTGTGTTCTCTTTCGCTTTAAATCAAATGACAATAGCTCAAGGCAACTTCATATCACAATGGAGTTATACCAGAAGACTCGAAAATTTATCACTTTTGTAGAGGCGTATTATATTATCTGTGGTAGAGGCAGATAACTTTTCGCGTTAATATAGCGTGTGATTTTCTGTGAATTTATTCGTTTTACAAAAGAATATCAATTGATATAAGACCTTCTGTAGTGACAAGTTTATTAATAACAAACAAGAAACGAAACAAACTAAGAAATACATCCTTAAAAATAAACTTAAAACCTACCTATTCAAAAATTAAACCATTTCCTTGCGGCAAGAAGGCTATGATGCTGGCTGCGTTGCTCCGTTAGATAGCTATGCTAATCCTTTGAGCTAGGAACCAGCCAGCTTTATTATTGACCGTAACAGAATTTATTTTTAGAGGAGTTTTGCTAAACAACAATTTAGCAAAGGTTCCCACAGCCCAAATGTTTCAACGCCAAACGGCGCAAACCCAACACTTGCAAGTGAGACGTTGGCGTTTTCGGCGAGCTCCAATTCTGCTCAAACTCTAAGCTTTAAAAGTTATCTTAACGTAACTAATTTTATTTATAACTAGTGCGCTTTAGTGGTATATTATTAAATTGTATCCGAACCAATATAAAAACTTAACATTGACGCTAGTAATTCAAAAATAGGACCACTTTAACGCTTACAAGAATTCGGCAGCACTGAATTATCACTGACCTTTACCACATTACGCTTATGTGGCAGTGGGCAGGGCACATAGCGCGAAGAACTGATGGCCGTTGGGGCAGGAAAGTTCTAGATTGGAGACCCTTCGACCAAAGACGCAGCGTAGGACGTCCACCAACAAGATGGACAGACGACCTTAAAAAGATCGCAGGATCACACTGGATGCAGACCGCTAGTGATAGGTCGCTGTGGAAAGCCGTGGGGGAGGCCTATGTTCAGCAATGGACGTCCTTTGGCTGATTATGATGATGATGATGATGATTCTTTTTTAAATTATCAGTTAAAAAATGACCAGTGCGTCTCTTAGGCTGCAAGTCCTAAGTCATCTTTTAAAATACGTGACATCGTTCTGGGTGCTATCTTAATTTCCCGAGATAAAATCTTTTGCTTTCGGACAGGATTTCTGCGAATTCTTTCCCTTACTGCTTTGACCACCTTTTTCGTACGAACACTACGTGGACGGCCAGATCTTTTTCTGTCACAAACAGAGGTGGTCTCATTGTACTTATTGATAGCCCGGTATACAAACATTTGACTAATACCAAGCGTATGGAGAGTTTTCAAAATTGCATTTGGCTCTATAGCAACTTTGTGTAATGCAATCACAGCGATTCGGTTCTCTTTATCACCTCACTCCATTTTAATATCGCAAAATATTATAAAATGTATTGGCGCCAAAATTAGAAACACAATGAGCAATCGTATAAAATGTCAGATTCCAAATCCAAATGGTCTTTCTTATTTTTAATTGTAACAGTATTTATGGCCAGACTGTGTATACCTCTACCACTCGGCCACCGACAGTGGCAAGCAGTTTTGCAAGTAACGCGTAAAGGCTACGTGACGTCATCAATGTCAAATTGCCAATGTACCAGTGGCCGCGTGGTACAGGCATACGCCCGGATAGCGTTAAGACACACGGTTCGATTTCTTGTATGACGCAGTTGATTTTTTCAAGTGCAATTTAAAGTTTTAAGTTATGTAAAGTGACAAAACACTATAAATACAAAAATAAAGTTAATACAAAAATAATAGTCCCCCTAGCCGCTATCGACTACGGTGGCGAGTCAAAACAACTAACCGACTGTGCGGGACATTTTAATATTATGGTGCACAAGTGTGTGCGCAAACACACGTGCACTCTCATATCCCGATGGGCCAGCAGTCTGACACGACTAGAGATAGATCAGGCGCAGGACTAACGGCTTTACGGCTTTTAAGTGTCACGTGCGCACCGAGGCACGGGAGTAAACCACAAACCCTCGAACTCCGTGCTACCCTGAGAATTTCTGAACAGAAAAATCCAGGTACATGTTTTTGGCCTGACCCGGGAATCGCGCAGTCAGTTTAAAGTGCGACCCTATAACCGCTGCGCCACCGAAGTTATGTGTCAATGTTTGAAGAAAACTATACCGTCTTGTTGCACGCATTTTCTCATTTGCTGGCACAATGGCTCTGAAATGAAATATACACATTGGATGAAAATAAGAAACCAAAAATTTGCGCACGGGCGGGACTTGAACCAGCAACCTTTTGGCATACCGGGCCAAACGCTCTTACCAATTGAGCTACCGTGCTGTCAGTCCGACCCGGCGAAATTTGTGGTTTCTTATGAAAACGTCAATTGCGTGACGCTTAGCGCCATCTAGCCGTCTGTTTATGAAACAGATGGCCCAAGCAGTTATTCTTTACAGAATAAATTCAACTTGGAAATTGATGTCGCTTCGCTATCTAATGCTTAAGAATGTTTTTAACACTCACAGTGTCATATTTTATATTCATAAAGATGAAAATAAGAAACCAAAAATTTGCGCACGGGCGGGACTTGAACCAGCAACCTTTTGGCATACCGGGCCAAACGCTCTTACCAATTGAGCTACCGTGCTGTCAGTCCGACCCGGCGAAATTTGTGGTTTCTTATGAAAACGTCAATTGCGTGACGCTTAGCGCCATCTAGCCGTCTGTTTATGAAACAGATGGCCCAAGCAGTTGTTCTTTACAGAATAAATTCAACTTGGAAATTGATGTCGCTTCGCTATCTAATACTTAAGAATGTTTTTAACACTCACAGTGTCATATTTTATATTCATAAAGATGAAAATAAGAAACCAAAAATTTGCGCACGGGCGGGACTTGAACCAGCAACCTTTTGGCATACCGGGCCAAACGCTCTTACCAATTGAGCTACCGTGCTGTCAGTCCGACCCGGCGAAATTTGTGGTTTCTTATGAAAACGTCGATTGCGTGACGCTTAGCGCCATCTAGCCGTCTGTTTATGAAACAGATGGCCCAAGCAGTTATTCTTTACAGAATAAATTCAACTTGGAAATTGATGTCGCTTCGCTATCTAATGCTTAAGAATGTTTTTAACACTCACAGTGTCATATTTTATATTCATAAAGATGAAAATAAGAAACCAAAAATTTGCGCACGGGCGGGACTTGAACCAGCAACCTTTTGGCATACCGGGCCAAACGCTCTTACCAATTGAGCTACCGTGCTGTCAGTCCGACCCGGCGAAATTTGTGGTTTCTTATGAAAACGTCAATTGCGTGACGCTTAGCGCCATCTAGCCGTCTGTTTATGAAACAGATGGCCCAAGCAGTTATTCTTTACAGAATAAATTCAACTTGGAAATTGATGTCGCTTCGCTATCTAATGCTTAAGAATGTTTTTAACACTCACAGTGTCATATTTTATATTCATAAAGATGCACGCAATTGACGTTTTCATAAGAAACCACAAATTTCGCCGGGTCGGACTGACAGCACGGTAGCTCAATTGGTAAGAGCGTTTGGCCCGGTATGCCAAAAGGTTGCTGGTTCAAGTCCCGCCCGTGCGCAAATTTTTGGTTTCTTATTTTCATCTTTATGAATATAAAATATGACACTGTGAGTGTTAAATACATTCTTAAGCATTAGATAGCGAAGCGACATCAATTTCCAAGTTGAATTTATTCTGTAAAGAATAACTGCTTGGGCCATCTGTTTCATAAACAGACGGCTAGATGGCGCTAAGCGTCACGCAATTGACGTTTTCATAAGAAATCACAAATTTCGCCGGGTCGGACTGACAGCACGGTAGCTCAATTGGTAAGAGCGTTTGGCCCGGTATGCCAAAAGGTTGCTGGTTCAAGTCCCGCCCGTGCGCAAATTTTTGGTTTCTTATTTTCATCTTTATGAATATAAAATATGACACTGTGAGTGTTAAATACATTCTTAAGCATTAGATAGCGAAGCGACATCAATTTCCAAGTTAAATTTATTCTGTAAAGAATAACTGCTTGGGCCATCTGTTTCATAAACAGACGGCTAGATGGCGCTAAGCGTCACGCAATTGACGTTTTCATAAGAAATCACAAATTTCGCCGGGTCGGACTGACAGCACGGTAGCTCAATTGGTAAGAGCGTTTGGCCCGGTATGCCAAAAGGTTGCTGGTTCAAGTCCCGCCCGTGCGCAAATTTTTGGTTTCTTATTTTCATCTTTATGAATATAAAATATGACACTGTGAGTGTTAAAAACATTCTTAAGCATTAGATAGCGAAGCGACATCAATTTCCAAGTTGAATTTATTCTGTAAAGAATAACTGCTTGGGCCATCTGTTTCATAAACAGACGGCTAGATGGCGCTAAGCGTCACGCAATTGACGTTTTCATAAGAAACCACAAATTTCGCCGGGTCGGACTGACAGCACGGTAGCTCAATTGGTAAGAGCGTTTGGCCCGGTATGCCAAAAGGTTGCTGGTTCAAGTCCCGCCCGTGCGCAAATTTTTGGTTTCTTATTTTCATCTTTGTGAATATAAAATATGACACTGTGAGTGTTAAAAACATTCTTAAGCATTATACACATTGGAATTGAAATGCAATAATGAGGAGTTCTTGTGTTCTCTTTCGCTTTAAATCAAATGACAATAGCTCAAGGCAACTTCATATCACAATGGAGTTAATACCAGAAGACTCGAAAATTTATTACTTTTGTAGAGGCGTATTATATTATCTGTGGAAGAGGCAGATAACTTTTCGCGTTAATATAGCGTGTGATTTTCTGTGAATTTATTCGTTTTACAAAAGAATATCAATTGATATAAGACCTTCTGTAGTGACAAGTTTATTAATAACAAACAAGAAACGAAACAAACTAAGAAATACATCCTTAAAAATAAACTTAAAACCTACCTATTCAAAAATTAAACCATTTCCTTGCGGCAAGAAGGCTATGATGCTGGCTGCGTTGCTCCGTTAGATAGCTATGCTAATCCTTTGAGCTAGGAACTAGCCAGCTTTATTATTGACCGTAACAGAATTTAATTTTAGAGGAGTTTTGCTAAACAGCAATTTAGCAAAGGTTCCCACAGCCCAAATGTTTCAACGCCAAACGACGCAAACCCAACACTTACAAGTGAGACGTATCTACTTAAGACGCTTGGCGTTTTCGGCGAGCTCCAATTCTGATCCAACTCTAAGCTTTAAAAGTTATCTTAATGTAACTAATTTTATTTATAGCTAGTGCGCTTTAGTGGTATATTATTAAATTGTATCTGAACCAATATAAAAACTTAACATTGACGCCAGAAATTCAAAAATAGGACCACTTAAACGCTTACAAGAATTCGGCAGCACTGAATTATCACTGACCTTTACCACATTACGCTTAAGTGGCAGTGGGCAGGGCACATAGCGCGAAGAACTGATGGCCGTTGGGGCAGGAAAGTTCTAGATTGGAGACCCTTCGACCAAAGACGCAGCGTAGGACGTCCACCAACAAGATGGACAGACGACCTTAAAAAGATCGCAGGATCACACTGGATGCAGACCGCTAGTGATCGGTCGCTGTGGAAAGCCGTGGGGGAGGCCTATGTTCAGCAATGGACGTCCTTTGGCTGATTATGATGATGATGATGATGATGATTCTTTTTTAAATTATCAGTTAAAAAATGACCAGTGCGTCTCTTAGGCTGCAAGTCCTAAGTCATCTTTTAAAATACGTGACATCGTTCTGGGTGCTATCTTAATCTCCCGAGATAAAATCTTTTGCTTTCGGACAGGATTTCTGCGAATTCTTTCCCATACTGCTTTGACCACCTTTTTCGTACGAACACTACGTGGACGGCCAGATCTTTTTCTGTCACAAACAGAGGTGGTCTCATTGTACTTATTGATAGCCCGGTATACAAACATTTGACTAATACCAAGCGTATGGAGAGTTTTCAAAATTGCATTTCGCTCTATAGCAACTTTGTGTAATGCAATCACAGCGATTCGGTTCTCTTTATCACCTCACTCCATTTTAATATCGCAAAATATTATAAAATGTATTGGCGCCAAAATTAGAAACACAATGAGCAATCGTATAAAATGTCAGATTCCAAATCCAAATGGTCTTTCTTATTTTTAATTGTAACAGTATTTATGGCCAGACTGTGTATACCTCTACCACTCGGCCACCGACAGTGGCAAGCAGTTTTGCAAGTAACGCGTAAAGGCTACGTGACGTCATCAATGTCAATCTTCAAATTGCCAATGTAAGTACCGAAGGCCGAGTGGTACAGGCATACGCCCGGATAGCGTTAAGACACACGGTTCGATTTCTTGTCTGACGCAGTTGCTTTTTACAAATGCAATTTAGTTTTAAGTTATTTAAAGTGACAAAACACTATAAAATACAAAAATAAATTCATAAAGATGAAAGAAGAAACCAAAAAATTGCGCACGGGCGGGACTTGAACCAGCAACCTTTTGGCAAACCGGGCCAAACGCTCTTACCAATTGAGCTACCGTGCTGTTAGTCCGACCCTGCGAAATTTGTGGTTTCTTATGAAAACGTCAATTGCGTGACGCTTAGCGCCATCTAGCCGTCTGTTTATGAAACAGATGGCCCAAGCAGTTATTCTTTACAGAATAAATTCAACTTGGAAATTGATGTCGCTTCGCTATCTAATGCTTTAGATTTAGCTTTTGCTTTATTCTAAAGCATTACAAAAATAAAGTTAATACAAAAATAATAGTCCCCCTAGCCGCTATCGACTACGGTGGCGAGTCAAAACAACTAACCGACTGTGCGGGACATTTTAATATTATGGTGCACAAGTGTGTGCGCAAACACACGTGCACTCTCATATCTCGATGGGCCAGCAGTCTGACACGACTAGAGATAGATCAGGCGCAGGACTAACGGCTTTACGGCTTTTAAGTGTCACGTGCGCACCGAGGCACGGGAGTAAACCACAAACCCTCGAACTCCGTGCTACCCTGAGAATTTCTGAACAGAAAAATCCAGGTACATGTTTTTGGCCTGACCCGGGAATCGCGCAGTCAGTTTAAAGTGCGACCCTATAACCGCTGCGCCACCAAAGTTATGTGTCAATGTTTGAAGAAAACTATACCGTCTTGTTGCACGCATTTTCTCATTTGCTGGCACAATGGCTCTGAAATGAAATATACACATTGGAATTGAAATGCAATAATGAGGAGTTCTTGTGTTCTCTTTCGCTTTAAATCAAATGACAATAGCTCAAGGCAACTTCATATCACAATGGAGTTAATACCAGAAGACTCGATATCACTTTTGTAGAGGCGTATTATATTATCTGTGTGTCTATAGAGGCACATAACTTTTGGCGTTAATATAGCGTGTGATTTTCTGTGAATTTATTCGTTTTACAAAAGATAATCAATTGATATAAGACTTTCTGTAGTTACAAATTTATTAATAACAAACAAGAAAAGAAAAAAACTAAGAAATGCATCCTGAAAAATAAACTTAAAACCTACCTATTCAAAAATTAAACCATTGTCTTGCGGCAAGAAGGCTATGATGCTGGCTGCGTTGCTCCGTTAGATAGCTATGCTAATCCTTTGAGCTAGGAACCAGCCAGCTTTATTATTGACCGTAACAGAATTTAGTTTTAGAGGAGTTTTGCTAAACAGCAATTTAGCAAAGGTTCCCACAGCCCAAATGTTTCAACGCTAAACGGCGCAAACCCAACACGTGCAAATGAGACGAATCTACTTAAGACGCTTGGCATTTTCGGCGAACTCCACTTCTGCTCCAGCTCTAAGCTTCAAAAGTTATCTTAATATAACTAATTTTATTTATAGCTAGCGCGCTTTAGTGGCATATTATTATATTGTATCCGAACAAAAGAAACTTAACATTGACGCTAGTAATTCAAAAAAGGACCACTTACGCCTACAAAAATTCGGCAGCACTGAATTACTAATCAAATACCTAAATAGTATTACATATACCTTTACCACATTATGGTGGTTTATTTGACACCCCAGCTATCTTCATAGATGTAAAGAAAAGATAATGATAGTCCCCTAGCAAATTTCGACTACGGTGGCCAGTCACAACGACTAACCGACTGCGCGGGACATATTATAGTGCACGCGTGTGTGCAATCTTTCCTTTCACTCTAATAGCCCGATGGAATAGAAATCTGACACGACCGGAAAGACATCAGGCGCTGGACCAAAGGATTTACGTGCGGAGTGAAAAACCGCCAACCCCAACTACTACTCTTAGAAATTGTAAACAGGAAAAACCTGTCTATTTTTGACCCGACTCGGGGATGGTAACTCTGACTAAGTCATCGCTTTAAAAAAATAGATGTATATTTCATTTGCAGTACTTACCGTACCAACTTTCGACTATTCTATCTTACTCTATGTATTTTTATTGTAAATGCAATATTTCTCTCTTTAAAATGCGGCGTGCAATTGCTAATACCGATGAGTACATTACAATATAATTAAAAACCGACCAAGAGCGAGTCGGACTCACGCACTGAGGGTTCCGTGTCAACTTTAACTGAATTTGGGAATCCACTTACTTCCACTAAGTAAAATACCACAATATTTTGTTAAAAGCAAATATAACTTTGTTTTTCATGGTATTTGTATGAAAAACAAAGTTATGTTTGCGGTGGTTGAAAATGTGCTATACCTCAAAAACTTCTAGTTCAATCCCGTCCAAACAAAATTTCATTGAATGTATTTGTTAAGATCTACATTACACATTTATTTCAAAATTTACACTCGCTTAGTTTAGAAGTTAGATGGGGGGGACGCCCAATTTACTACGTTGGAAGCCTTTATCTATGAAACGTTTTCGACTATAGAAGAAAATGGTTTTAGAATTGTCTGTCATTTTTAAAGACCTACCTATAGAGTACACGCATAGGTTTGATAAAAAAAACGGTTAAGGATTCATGTATGGAGCCCCCCTTAAATATCATTATTTTTTATTTTGTGTGTAAGAATCGTAAAGCGTAAACAGGATACATTTGCCTACTAAATTTCAAAATTTCAATAGTGTGATGCTTATAGTTACAGAATAAAATGGTTGTGACATACGGACGGACAGACAGACAGACAGACTTGACGACACTATAAGGGTTCCGTTTTTTGCCATTCAGAGCTCTCGTGTATTTATAGCGGTCCCCCGTGACTTGATTCCCGCGTTTTCTGCTTCCTATCCTATCATCGCAGCGTGATGTTTTATAGCCTAAAGCCTCGATAAATAAGCTATCCAATACAATAATATATTTTCAAATCGGTAAAGTAGTTCCTGAGATTAGCGCGTACAAACAAACAAACTCTTCAGCTTTATAATAATTAGTACCTAAATATGTGTATAGAGTTTTTCACAACTTACGATTCGTTCGTAAAAGCTTACGAATACACCTTGTAGTAAAACCGAATTACTGCCGCGCCTCGCCGTAAAAAGTATTATTATGGCAATTGTCATCATATTATGGACGGGGTGTAGGTAATATGTAATATTCGGAAATTACTCTTGTAACAATAGTTTACGGCACAGGCGTGGTTAGGACCGCTTCCTAACGGCAGTCCAGTTTTTTGGGATTACTGCATTCCTGGATCCCGCAAAAAACTTTGACACCAAAGTTTTCTGCGGGATCCAGGAACAGTAGATCCTAAAATTAGCGCGCTCAAACAAACAAACTCTGTAGCTTTATAATATTAGTATCGATCTATCAATTTAGAAGTTTTACAGCCTATTTTTATCTCATTGAGGCCCCGTGACTTTATGGCGAAATATTTATTTTATTATCCATTATTATTTCAATGCATTATTAGAGGTTCGATCCCCGGGTCGGGCCAAAAATATGTACCTGAGTTTATCCATTTAGAAATTCTTAGGGCAGCCCGGAGTTTGAAAGTTGGCGGTGTTTCAACCCTGTGCCTCGGTGCACACGTAAAACCGTTGGTCCTGCGCCTGATCTCTCTCCGGTCGTGTCAGATTGCTGTCCCATCGGGCTAGGAGTAAAAGGAAAAGAGAGTGCACCTGTGAATGCGCACACACTTGTGCACTATAATATGTCTGTCCCGCGCAGTCGGTTAGTCGTTGTGACTGACCACCAAAAATCGGCAAGGGGGACAATTATTTTGATATCAAGAATAGACACTTTTTTTTTTTTTTAATGCAAATTACCTTTGCTGGTAAAGTTACAAATTGCTACGTGTATACGTCTCGGACAGATAGATTTCAACAAAAACTTTCTCTAACGAATCAACATCGAGTTAACTGAAGTTAAGTGACTGACAAGTTTTTAACTCTGTTACTAGAGTTAATTACACTACCTGCAGACTATCAGTTAAACGTGTTAAGAGTTTTGTTCCCGTTAAATGAGTCGAATTCGTTTCATTTGTGCGGATGATCGAATTTCGCTCTGTAAAGTTATTTCACGAGTTAGTCGGTTCTTCTGAGTGACGTCAAAAGTATTTTTAGATGATCTTAAAGTTGTATGAATGTAAAAAATGTAAAGCTGAACATTTTGTTCGCGCTCACACACAGGAGCTACTGAAAATTAAAAAACGTCTACTCTACGGATCACTTGGCCGGAGGTAATATCTAAACCAAGGTTAAATATTTTTTTTAATCTCGTCTTTCTGTTTTTGCAAACTTCATGGAAACGAATGGCAACAATTACCCATACAAGTAATTTAAAAAACCGGCCAAATACGAGTCGGACTCGCGCACTAAGAGTTTCGTGCCAACTTTAACTGAATTAGGGAATCCACTTACTTCCACTTAGAAAAATACCACAATATTTTATTCACAGCAAATATAACTTTGTTTTTCATAGTGCTTGTATGAAGAACCAAGTTATGTTTGCGGTGGTTGAAAACTTTTCGTTCGATCCCGATTGAACCAATTCTCGTTGAAAGTATTTGTTAGGATTTACATTAATTTTTATTTTCAAAATTTACACTCGCTAAGTTTAGAAGTTAGATTGGGGGGACATCCATTTAACCACTTTGCAAGCCTCTAGGTATGAAACGTTAGACTTTAAAAGAAAGTGATTTCAGGAACCTCTATGTTATTTTAAAAGACCTATTGATAGGCACCCGACACGCATAGGTTTGGCTAAAAAAAATTTTGGCTAAATAACAATAATAAAATAAATATGCGGTGGTTTGAGCCATCCTCCACCACGCGCTCAGTGCAGATTGGCAAAAGGGTTTTTGCAAGGCAAGCGACTAACCCTGCTGTCAGATGTTATCAAGCCACCCAGAAAACCTCTGAATATGCTTAACAACTAATATCAACCGATATTAGCCGAGACCAACGGCTTAGCGTGCCTTCCGAAGTACGGAGATGCTCGTAGTATACGTCACTTATAAGGTCGGAATGGTCACCCATGCAAACACGACCGCGCCGTAGGTTGCTTAAATTCGGTATTAATACAAAGCCCTGCTACCACTGCCCTGTGAGCACCTCCAAAATGACCTAATTATTATATCGAATTAACCTCTCATACTTTTTCTAAAAATAAACTAGAAATCACATCTTTCACACCCTTTGAGATATCCGCTTATTAAGGCGACTGCTGGGAACGCCGCAGGGTGCTGTTTTATCACCTTTTCCTTTCTTTATGAGAAATTAATATCTCCTAGTCTGTGTAGAGGTTCTTATTAATTTTCTACGATATTATTAGTGCGTACTCGACTTTGAATTGTGTTCAAATGAATTTAGAATTGCTTTATCCTATATATTATTTATTTGAAGATTTCATTCCACAAATTACGGTGTACATAAGGCGGACATAATAGAAATAAAAATAGAAATAGAAGCGTTTATAGCCTTTATTGCATTTAAAAAAAATATGGTACAAAACATGGGCAATTAAGAATGATAAAGGAGCTTTCCGTTGCAAAGGGCAAGTGGCTCAATTTGTGCTGATATGGGACGTGAAGATGGACTATTTCAGTCCCTTGGGATTAATAGATCTAAGGGCCGATTTTTCAATGGTCAGATAAAACTTATCAGACTGATAAATTATAAAGCTAGATTTTCAGAAATGGCAGGTACCTATGATTGCTGACAATTAGGTGACGTTTTCAAATGAGCCATATATGTATTTTATTCGACGAACATTTTTTATCTGACTATTGAAAAATCAGCTCTTAGTAGGATAAATCTTAATTGCACATCAAATATTTCAGTAAAAAAAAAGGAATATGATAAAGAGGTCTCTTCCAGACAACCTTTGGTCGAGTAAAATTACTAAAATAAATTGCAATTTTGACTCTTTTTCAATTGTCAGTATTTATTTTAGTTGAGTTCTGAAAATTACAGTTAAAAAATAAACTCAATTGTATGCACAATACGTACATTATAAATTAATATTTTTATATAATAAAGAAATAATTTCCTGATGATAATTCTTGAAATGTGTGTTTTTAACTTAATTCTTCTAATAATACTCCTAAGTTAAATTTGTTTTTTGAAATCTCCATACTAGAATTAATTACTAGAAATTACCAACCAACGTTGGGATTTGTTTTTAATGGAAACTATTGTTGTTTATCGAAGCTCTTTTCCTCTTTCCAGGTCGGCCATCTTTGTTCGGTGACAGCCGTCAGATTTCCCGCCATGGCGCCCGTTTCCCGCGTCTGCGTTATGTTTGCGGTTGCTGTTATTTTGGTCGACTGCTGCTATGCTGCTACGGTATGTTACTTTAAATTTTTGGATTAATAGTAGATTGTTATACAAGGGGAGAAAGTGACCCAAATGGGTGCTTTCACTCGAGTTAAACATACTATTTTTCATTTCGACTGTGAGGAAAAATAAGTAAATTTAGCTGTGTGATTGTGTTGCGATGATGAGAGAGAGAGAAATAGCGAGTGCACCTGTGTTTGCGCACACACTTGTGCACTATAATTACAAACGTGACTCATAAAAGTCCATATGATATGTAATTATGATGATACTACATGATCTGTTTACCATTTTAACTTTGTATATAAAAACAAAACATATTATTATTTCCAGATTCCAAGGAACTTTGACCCACGGCTCACAGACGAAATGGTGATGACTCCGAAGAAGAGGCCTTTCTGCAATGCTTTCACAGGTTGGTCCATGAAACATGTTTAACACGTGTGTAGAGTCCATTACTATTCTACTCTATTTTTTAATTAAATAAACAAAAATGACAATTGGTGGAATGCCACTTATTCGTAATTTAAAAATAGTGATGTCCCTAAATAATCGGAAAATTCAATTTTTATTCAATTCAATTCAAGTTGTTTTAAATTGATTATAGAAGAATTAAATACTTGTAGTATGAATTTCTATTGTGCAAAGTATAATAGTATGAATTATATTGTTATACAAAAAAGAAACTGTATAAAAATATGAATTTTCCTTTAAATATTATCATTTGTTTTTATAGAATGTAGTCAAAACAGGTAAAAATCAGACAATAATGTGGCTGTTGTAAGGAAAAGAACTTAGATTTTTTTTAAAAATTACGAGTTAAGTTTTTCATAGCACTTTGCGACATATTTTATGTATTATTTATCCTTATGAGTAAAATAAAAAATATGAAACTCATATGATAAATTCAATTAATCGCACGTAATTGAAATGTTACAACACTATTGCAATACGCTTGCAATAAATAATAAAAAGTGCGATTGTAGCTGTCATCCTGGTGTATCAAATTAAAAATCACTGGAACTGACACCAGTATCAAATTTCATGCTCAATAATGAGCAGTTTTCTCCCATCACTTTATAGATCTTACCAGATGGCGTTGGGATAGCTTTAGGAACTTTTTTCACGTTGTCGGAAAACCAAAGACAAATAACAAAATGTGCGTAAGTAAATATTTTATACCTTAAGATACTTATTTGTGTCATTATAAAGTCATTTATTTACTAAAGTTACATGTTAATATTTTTTTACTATTTATCATGTATGTTGGCGAATAAAATATTGATAACTTATTATTCAAAAAAAAAAAATTCAAAAAAAAAAAAAAAACATATTTTTTTTTAAATATTTTCTAAACTGACGCTAACGCCATCTTTCGATGATAAGTATAAACATATAATGATAAGAAAACTGCTTAATGACGCCACTTGTTATCAACTCATACAAACAGTTTCATATTAGAAATTAAAATTTCAAGGAATACGTTTTTTGTCGTGGTATTTGCGACAATTGTTTTGCTTGGCAATCACTGTACTCGTTACTATGAGTTTACAGCGGTTTTACTCGCTAGCAACGACGCAACTTTTTGAATGGAAAATTTTAGTTCTGTCAGTGAGTCCGCTAGAGGCGCTGTGCAATTTTCCGTAGACTTTTTAGGGTTCCGTAGCCGAATGGCAAAAAACGGAACCTTTATAGTTTCGTCAAGGCTGTCTCTCTGTCTGTCTGTCTGTCTGTCTGTCTGTCCGTCCGTATGTCACAGCCATTTTATTCTGTAATTATAAGCATCACACTGTTGAAATTTGGTAGGAGTATGTAACCTGTTAACCACTTTACGATTCTCATACAAGAAATAAAAAAATATGACATTGAAGGGGGGGGCTCCCATACATGAAACTAAAACCAAAAAAAAAAATTTTTAGTCAAACCTATACGTGTGGGGTGTCTATAGATAGGTCTTTAAAAATGACACCGAGGTTCCTACAACCATTTTCTTTAAAAGTCTAACGTTTCATAGCTAGACGCTTCCAAAGTGGTAAAATGGGCGTCCCCCCCCCCCCTCCCCATCTAACTTCTTAACTAAGCGAGTATAAATTTTGAAAAAAATGTATAATGTAGATCTTAACAAATACTTTCAACGAAAATTGGTTCGGACGGAATCGAACGAGAAGGTTTTGAGATACATACACACACAGATAGCACATTTTCAACAACCGCAAATATAACTTTGTACTTCATACAAACACTATGAAAAACAAAGTTATATTTGCTGTCCACAAAATATTGTGGATTTTACTAAGTAAGTGGATTCCCAATAGCGTGATTTGAACTGTGAAACATCCACTTCTTAAATCTTCTACTATGTAATAACAATAATCTTGTTGTCAATAAATATTTGTATTTGTATTTGTAATTTCAGTTAAAGTTGGCACGGAACCCTCATTGCGCGAGTCCGACTCGCACTTGGCCGGTTTTTTACGTCGTCGTTAGCAAGTAAAACCGTTGTAAACTCACGGTAACGGTACTGGTAGAGTCACTGATGTAAAGTCAAGCTTTCATTTTATTGACAAAATGCGTGGTGTAGTGGCTTTCTAAGTGCGCATATACACAAAAAATAATAATAGGAAGAATGATCTTGCTATTCCACTATTTAGGCTACGAAAGGTTGGTAATTCTTTCATAGGGAAATGATAAAACTTTTCAATAAACGACCAGAACAATCGCGCTGACGTCACGCAAACTGACGTATCCATAAGCGATCAGAAATTTTGCGCGGACCGACAGTACGGTAGGTAGCTTAATTGGAAAGAGCGTTGTCCTGGTTAGCCAGAAGAGGCAGGTTTAAGCGCCCATGCGCAATTTGGTTTCTTATTTAATATTGCTAATTACTCTGTAACCAGAGCAATGTATGTGATTATATAGCTAGCGTATCCAATATAGCTCTACAAGCCCTAACAAAATCAATCAACCTTAGTCAAAATGTATCTTGCCTATCAGCAAACGGGGACCCTTTTGTTTGCTTTCATCATCATCATCAGACAAAGGACGTCCACTGCTGAACACAGGCCTCTCCCACGGCTTTCCACAGCGACCGATCACTAGCCGTCTGCATCCAGTTTGATCCTGCGATCTTTAAAAGGTCGTCTGTCCATCTTGTCGGTGGACGCCCTACGCCGCGTCTTTGGTCGAAGGTCTCCAATCTAGAATTTTCCTGCCCCAACTGCCATCAGCTCTTCGCGCTATGTGACCTGCCCATAGCCACTTGAGCTTACTGATTCTCAAGACTATATCCTATGCTGTTTGCTTTAAGTTTTGGTTAATATCTGATTCCAGGATGCGGGCGTAAGAGGTCGCAGAACGCGCCAGGCATGCCGGTTCAAGAGCTGATGAGGCAAAGACAGGTAAAAATCATTGATCTATTATTACAAACGTATGAAAGTGACACCACGAACAAATTTCGTGCTCCGTTAATAGATGACACAGGAATCAACTCTTAGACTTAGTACAAACAATAATGATGAAAAAAATTGAAAAAAAAAATGGAAAAAACCCACCAAATCAATTTTCGAATTGCGATTGCGAGCTTCCTAGCTACTGCGTAGTATTTCGTAGATACACGCGAGCTAAGCGCGAGGGTTCAAGTTTCTCTATTTGTTTTGATTTCCATAAGACTGTTGTAAAGAGGTTTTCTTTTATAATCCTTGCATATTTTTTTTAAAAAAAATAGATGATGCATAACTCATATTATTATCCCTGAGTTATCTTATCTCGTGACTACTGAACCCAGGGTTGGAAAAAAAACAGTTTTTTTTAAATTTTATAAAACAAACAGTTCAAATTGTTTTAAACAAGTGTTTGTTTTGTTTTTTTTTTGTTTTTTTTTTGTCCTTTTTAGTTTAGGGCATTATTTTAAATTAATTCGACCTATAATGTTTCATTTCCAGACTAGATCTTTTGACTTTTCAAATTTTCTATAGTAAAATAAATATTGACAAAAAACGATCAATGGATAAACATTTATTTTATGTTGCGTATCTCTAATCACTACTAAACGATTTACATTCACCCTGAATGTTTCCTAGCAGGACTATACCGGCGGGGAAATACCTATAAACTATAAATTCTATTCTATGAATAGGGGCACCCCCAATATTTATTAATTAGTGATGGGCCGAATGTGGTTTGAACCGAATACGAATTTCGGCCGAACATTCGGTAAAAATCAAAAATGCCGAAGTTCGGTTTTTATTCTGCACTTATATGGTAACAACTAACAAACAACAATAAAATATACCTATAAGTAATTAATATATTGAATTTTCAAAAAGTTTATTTGATTCAAACAAATCATAAGACTTCCTAATTTAATAAGAACTTATTGAATTTGATTTTTTAATTCTAAAACTTAAGATTGAAATGTCGAAAAAGGAAACTGATAATGACAGTTAGTTACTTGATTAATAAATAAATTACCATGATTTTAAATTATGTAAAAGGAAAGGCTTATTTATTTAATCAGGTATGAGTGAGTATGACAGATTTGATTTTTTTTATGTTTTATTAATCTTAAAATCAAAATTGTGCAACTATTTCACTCTTTTCTTATACCGAATGTTCGGCATTTCAACCGAATTTCGGAAGAATGCCGAAGTTAGGCCCATCCCTAATATTTATATTTAAATGAGGGGAATAAAATAACCACTATTCCATTCGACAGCCATCCATTAGGGACTTTCCTAACGGGACTTTACCGGCGGGGAATTACTTAATATGAATTCTATAAATACGAGTGCCTTTCTTTCTCACATTTCATTTCATTATTAATTCTGCGACTGATAACACCTCATAAAAATGTCAACTCCAGGACGCAAAAAGCATGCAATTTGGGAACAATTCACATCGATCCCCCAAGAAAATACCACACTGAAGACCAATAGGGTGCGTTGCAGAAAATGTAAGAAAGAACTAGTTGGACTTGTGAAAAGAATGGAGGCACACTTCCAGCAATGTAGCACCACCACCGGTTCTAACACTGACGCAAATCTTGACGCGGACAGGGACGTGGAGGAGGAGTTGTTGAGTGATGCTGGTTCTTCCCGATCTTCAGATAATTCTTCTGCTACACCCACATCTTCTGTTACTACTCTTCAATCTAAAAATGCCAGTACCAGCAGCAGCGCGAGCGTGAACATTTCAATGAAAAGATTTATTATTGCTACAAGTCAAGAAGATAAGAAGAAAATTGATTTACAATTATCTCGTTATATGTTTGCTACTAACACGCCTTTTAACCACGTAGAACACCCAGAGTTACTGAAATTAATGGAAATTTTACGCCCAGGATATAAACCTCCAAACCGCAAACAAATTGCTAGCAAGCTACTCGACGAAGTCTACAACTCGACTCAAGAAGCCGTAAAAAATGAATTGAAAAACAAAGTTGTTAATCTGGCAATTGATGGGTGGAGTAATGTCAGGCAGGACTCGATAGTTTGTGTCTGTGTTACCGATGTGTTGACAGACTCAACTCATTTAATTGATACAATAGAAACAGGAGCCGAAAGCCATACAGCTGACTACTTGGTTAAAGTTACTACTGCGGCAATAAAACAATGTGAAACTTACAAATGTACGGTGCGAAGTGTAGTGACAGACAACGCAGCAAATATGAGCCGTATGAGACGAGATTTAGCCCAACAGGAAGAACTAGCTTCTCACGAGGATATACTTACATACGGCTGTTCATCACACATATTAAACCTTCTAGCAAAGGATTTGAATGCAGAAGATATTACTGATAAAGTTAAGTCGATAATGCGGTACTTCAAATACACTCACTTTGCATCTGCCAAATATAAATAAAGAAGCTGGTGGAAAAGCAATTGTTATACCACAACAGGTACGGTGGAACACAATGGCTGACTGCTTAAAAGTGTTATTAGAAAATTGGCATATAATGTCAGATATATGCTTAAATCATTCAACTGCTATAGATCTGTCAATTTCATTGAAAGTAAATGACATGGCGCTGAAGCAACAAGTCCAGGCTCTCTACAAAAAACTGGAAAACATCGCAGTTACACTTGACATCTCCCAAAAGACATCCTGCTGTATTGGCGAAGTGACTGAAGCATGGATAGAGCTTAAAAATATGTTTGAGGGAGAGAATGTAAGACTGCGTGAGACCGAGTATTCATTGGATGATTTAAGGAAGTTCAAAGCTCGTTATGAAATGGCAATGTCTCCAGCTCATTTTGCAGCAAACTTACTACATCCTAAGTACAGGGGTGAAAAACTCACGAGTGAAGATATTTCTGAGGCTTTATTATTTATAGAAGCTTATCACAAAGAGGCGATGCCCTATGTTGTTAAATACAGGGCAATGACAGATCCCTTTCATAACTTTCTATTTGAAGATCATGTAGTAAATCAGGTCGGACCTCTCGAATGGTGGCAGTCATTAAAAAAACAAATTAATGGTCAAACAATGAACTTAGTGGCTCAGCTTCACACTGCTGTAGCTTCAAGTGCTGGAATTGAAAGACTGTTTTCAACATTTGGATTTATTCATTCTGACGTACGAAATAAACTGGGTACAGAGAAAGCTGCAAAACTTGTTACAGTTTTTAAATACCTTAATAAGGAAAAGAAGAAATAATTGTTATCTTGATCTTGTCATATTGTCTTACTCTCCTGACTGACAAACAATTTTGATTTTATAATGTTTATTAAATATAGGTAATTTTGTTTGTTATAATTTTGTTTTTGATTGATTTTAAATTGAAATTTTTAAATTTCAAAAATACGTGTTATCTTATCCCATTACCCATATAAATCCTGGTACTTGGTAGGTACTTAGATCTTTGTTTGACTGAATAAATAACTTATCAAAAAAATATTACTTTCATTTTATATCATTCATTCGCAATGAAAAGTAGTTTTAAAGCTTGTTTTTTTCTCATCGTTTTATACAATGTTTAAAACTTGTTTTAATCTGTGTTTTTAAACGTGTGATAAAAAACACGGTTTAAAATCAAACTGTTTTAAACATTGTTTTAAACATGTGTTTTAAAACCATTTGTTTTAATCATGCCAACCCTGACTGAACCATCGGTCGCAGGTTAGAATCTCACAAGGGGCAAATGTGTGAGAAGCACAAACATTTGTACTTAAGTCATGGATTTTATATAAATTGAAGCACTTATATGAGATGCCCCGTCATAATCGTTGTTTGAAAAGTCTTTGTTAGAAAACACAAGGAAAAAAATCTTACTACGAAACCACACAATTACTGTATTGTCTGGTGCATATTTATATTGAAAGCATTATGTAAAACGCGTGTAAAAATACTTAAAATCTGTCACTTATTTGTTTAAATAAGTTTTACTGTTAATATTTTTCCAGTTCGTCGACGACGATGCCCTAAATTCATTCATCGACTCCGAAAACACAATTGAAGAACTTTCCCGCCAAATTCTATCCGAAGCAAAACTATGGGAAGCTATTCAAGAGGCTAGTGCTGAAATCGCCAGACGAAAACAGAAGGAAATAAATTACAACCAATAAACAATTAAAAAAAAACCGCTAATCTTATAAATGATGACACAATTGGCTGTATAATGGCCGTAGCGTTCTGGCTCAAGTTTTTTATAAGTAATCTCTAAAAGGCTGTACGGTTGTATTACTTTTCTTATTTATTTTTTGTTGAGACGTATGTAACCTTTTTCACAAAAGAGTTATTCAAACTACTGTCAAAAAGCGCGCCTAAAGTTTGACGTTTGCGTTCTGTTCCACATTAAATGACATCATTAGAAACTGAAATCTACTAAATTGTTATTATTTATTTGATATTGATTGTTAAAATAAAATATTGTTTGTTTATCATTGAATTAGTCTTAATTTAAGTCTAGGAGGTGACATAAGTACTAATATATGTAGATAATATTTAGTTTTTAATTGTAAGTTCCTTGTTAATGGACTCTTATAACTTATAACATTTGTAACTGAAAAAATCTCGTTGTCCTATGAAATTACTAGAAGTGGCGATCAAAATAAATATTTTAGTGAAAGCACAGTAGCTTCTTCTTGAAAAGAACAAAGAATTCACAATTACTATTTTTCACACAGATATTAAAAGTGTCAACTATTAAATTTCATAAAGTTGTTTAAGTGCTTATCAAACAATGAAATAATTTGATTCTAATTAGATGTCAAAAATAGTTTTTGAACCAAAAGAGCTATATTTGTCCATTATTTTCTAGTCGTTAGCAATTTAAGACTATAATAAATGTTTCAATCGTGGAAATAAAAAGATTTCACAATTCCAGGGAGTTTTATTCCTTTTATTTCATTTATAACATTTTTTTTAAGTTTAGGATTTTGCATTTCTGTCCAGCCAACATTAACGCAAAATCTTATTTTGTTTTTAGTAAGAAAACATGAAATATAGTCTTCTTTATTTTGCAGTGAATGCAATCATTGCTGGAGATTTTTTTTTTGTGGCTTTAGTTATATTTTTTCAGAATACTTTACATTTCTTATTATTAGGTACTACTTAGGTGCTAAATGATACATAATAAAAATATACTTTCGTGTGATTCTCGTATAAAATTGACAAAGGTCAAAAAGATCTCTATTTTTTGCCAGAATGTTTTATTAGTAGAGATATACTTTATAACAGTTAAAATATACCAGTTTTTTTTTAAACATCCTCACTGTTTTTACAAGCCTACCTCTCGACTTAGCCCGTTTTTGCGTCAATAGAGATTTTTTTAACAGTATTACAGCCTTTTCTACCAAAAATTAGAACTTAAGCATCGTAAACAATCTGCAAGTGATTATCGGCCGTATCTTCAAAGGGGTAAGGTTTGAATTCGCTGGAGGCGAGGCTGGCATACCAAGGCTCTGGAACACTCTTGACGATGTAGAATGGTAGCTTCTCCTGCTGGTTTTCTTTCAGGTCTTGAGGGTTGGGAGACCAGAACTGTAAAAACAATTTAGGCATGAAAAAAATGTTGGATGACATCTCTTTTGATTAAATTGAGCGGGGACCTTTTTGACACATAGGTACCTATTATTTCAACTGTTTTTGATATCTAATAATGATGTTTAAATTAATTAATTCATTTATATATTGATTACTTTTTTAATAACTATTTTTAGGGTTCCGTAGCCGAATGGCAAAAAACGGAACCCTTATAGTTTCGTCAAGTCTGTCTGTCTGTCTGTCTGTCTGTCTGTCTGTCTGTCTGTCTGTCCGTCCGTATGTCACACCCAATTTATTCTGAAACTATAAGCATCACACTTCTGAAATTTGGTAGGGAGATGTATCCTCTTAACCGCTTTACGATTCTCATACAAAAAATAAAAAAAATAATGATATTTAAGGAGGGGCTCCCATACATGAAACTAAAACCGAAAAACATTTTTTTAGTCAAACCTATGCGTGTGGGGTGTCTATGGATAGGTCTTCAAAAATGACATAGAGGTTCCTAAAACCGTTTTCTTTTAAAGTCTAACGTTTCTTAGCTAGACGCTTCCAAAGTGGAAAAATGGGCGTCCCCCCCCATCTAACTTCTAAACTAAGCGAGTGTAAATTTTGAAAAAAAATATATAATGTAGATCATAACAAAAACTTTCAACGAAAATTGGTTCGAACGGGATCGAACGAGAAGTTTTTGAGATATAGCACTTTTTCAACAACCGCAAACATAACTTTGTTCTTCATACAAACACTATGAAAAACAAAGTTATATTTGCTGTCAACAAAATATTGTGGTATTTTACTAAGTGGAAGTAAGTGGATTGCCTAATTCAATTAACGTTGGCACGGAACCCTCAGTGCGCGAGTCCGACTCGCACTTGGCCGGTTTTTTATTGTACGTGACTTATGTGTCAAAAAAATTTCTTAACACTTCTAAAATCTTGTAGCACTATAGATAGAACGTGTTTAAGGCGAATGTGACGCATCTGTTTATAATAGTTAATCTATTTACTATTTAGTAATTAAATTCAGGGTGAAACTTAAGTTTTACATTAGTAACAAGGTTTAGAATGTTTTAACACTCACAGTGTTATTTTTATATTTGGTGAAATAAGAAAAACTAAAATGCACACGGTTGGGACTCGAAAAAAACTGAAGTACGCGTTCAAGTAAATTGTTGGTTTCTTATTTTATCTATATATAAATCTAGCAGACCCAGCGAACTTTGTTTCGCCCCCATCCTCGTCTTGCCCGGCCTCGTCCCGCCCAGCCACGTAATTAAAGAAAAATGTTAAGGGTGGACAACCCTTATCACTAAGGGGTATGAAAAACTAATGTTGGCCGATTCTCAAACCTACTGAATATGCTCACAAAATTTCATGAGAATCGGTCAAGCCGTTAGTCAATCGGTCAAGGAGTACGGGAACGAACATTGTGACACGAGAATTTTATATATGAGATATATTCTAGTTTCTTTAGTTATAAAACTAGAATTACAGAATCAGGTTTTACCGAGATTAGCCTCACCTTAACCCCTTCAGATCCTCGTTTCTTCCTCAGATAGTTGAAGCAGCAAGACCTGAAGTGCCTGGTGCCGCAGGCCGAAGCGCATTCACTTCCACACGAATCGCAGGATATACCTGCCGCCCAGAGCGTGCTGCCTGTAGAATTTATATAAAAAAATGGATAAAAAGGTAAAAAAAAGTTTTAAAACATTAGTTTTTAACCTAAGTGATGACATACGGATCCTAAACATGGTCTCTAACTATAGGCCTCATAAAGAAACTCATAATCACACAACGAGCGATGGAGAGGGCTATGCTGGGTGATTCTCTACGGGATCGGATCAGAAATGAGGAGATACGTAGAAGAACAAAGGTAACGAACATAGCCTTGAGCATCAGTAAGCTCAAGCGGCAATGGGTAGGACACATAGCGCGATGAACTGATGGCTGTGACCCTTCGACCAAAGACGCAGCGTAGGAAGTCCACCGACAAGATGGACAGACGACCTCATAAAGATCGCAGGATCAAACTGGATGCAGACCGCTAGTAATCGGTCGCTCTGGAAAGCCGTGGGGGAGGCCTATGTTTAGCAGTGAACGTCCTTTGGCTGATAATGATGATGAGTTTTTAGACACATAAAAAAATATAAAGCTGAAGAGTTAGTTTGTTTAAACGCGCTTATCTTAGGAACTACTGGACCGTTTTTTTTTTTTTTTGTTGAATAGCTTATTTATCGAGGAAGGCTTTAGACTATAACACGTCACGCTGCGAAGAGAGGGAAGGGAACAAATTCAAAATGGGCTGATGAAGTCCGCTAGTTAGCCTGTAAATCCCAATGCTGGGGAAAGGCCTCACCTCAAGTATGTAGTATGAGCAATACTCAACCACGAAGGCTTTGCAACGTTGTATATTTTTGTCTAAGTTCGCGTGAAACGAAAAGCTAAATGGAAGTAGGACTCCAGTCCATAGTTGTGAAATTTTGGCATAGATATGATGGATGCTGACATTGACATTTGTCAAGTGTGACAGCTGCTGTTTTTTCCGGTTCCGCCACTGTTGGTCGTGCGTCGGAGTGGAACGTCTGTTAAAATGTAAAAAAGTAAAAATTTTGATAACGGGGCACGCCCCAAATTATTTTGTAGTTTGATAGTTATTCCTGACGCCGCCAACATGTCAATTTGGATGTATTAATTTCGAAAATGATTTGATATAAATGACTGGAAAATGGTCTCAAATTGAATAATTAGCATAAATGTTTAGCAATCAATTCAAAATTTATATGGCGAGCCAGCTGTTGCAGGTTTCGCTTTTGATATGTGTCTGTAAGTTGTACAGTCACAATTTGGTGATCATGTTGTAACCTCAGTGACCTTACTTAGACCTCATTTGGATTATTCTTGAAGTCAGATTTTCCTGATGGATTGATTTGCTTCTTGTCTGCTGTTTTGAGGATGGACCGGTATCGGTGAAATTTCGGGGTAACGTTACAGAGTTGTCTGTAGTTTGATGCAACAAAGATTTGAAATAGTAACCTCCGTGGAAATCCAAGGTTGGTTTTTCTTGTATTTACTTTAACTTTAGTGAAAACTGGGATAATTTAGCTATTAATTTAAGCATAATTTAGGAATCCCTTTGAGGATAAATTTTTGGAAACAATTAGGAAATTAAAAACTTAAATTAGTGGTTTATCTTTATTTAATTAGAAATTTGTGAACATAAAGATTTGTAATAGTATAGATATAAATAACTAAATTAGAACCTAACCTAGTCTCCACTGAATTCTGAGCTATTAAGTTTTGTATTTGATTTTTTAAAGGTGTTAAAAGGTAGATGTGTAATAGCAAATTTGAATAAACTTTTGTTGCCAAATGCTATATCCGGATTTCTTTATTTCATTCGAATATTAGTACCTTTTAAACACCCTTTTGTCCACAATAGCCGGGAGTGACTGCGACAAATGGCGCCCAACTTTAGAAATAGTTATTAGTATAATTTTGAGCACTTTGTAGTTAGATTTTTTTTGGGAATGCTAATTAACCACCATATTATTTAGCTTAGGTTTAATTTTGCCTGTGTAACTAACTGGTTAGGAATTATCCCACAAGTTTAGTGTTCCATCAAACAATTTGTATTTACTAACCAAATAAAAGTTATTGTTACGGTGTAAACCTTATTTTGTGAAATCCCAAAACCTTTTGTTTGCTTTTACCTAGCATTAATGAAATACTCTTAACCTGTATATGTATTGAGGTATATTTTGTATTTGTTTTGATTGTGATATTTTCACACCTTATTATAACTTTGTTGTAAAAAGAAAACTTTTGCCGTGACTGTGACTGTGACAGCTTACGTGAGGATTGAAAGAAATACCGAGCCAAATTTAAGTTAAATTAGCTGATGGATTTTATTTTTTAGATGGTTAGGGTTTTTTATTCTTTACATCCAGGTCTATCCAAATATACCATATTTATGATAGACATTTTTTAATACTTATTGAGGTTTGTAAAAAAAATAAAACTTTTGTTAGTCTTATTTTTAGAGAGCTCATAATTTAATCTGAGTAAATTTAATTTATAAGGGCCATACTGCAATACAAAAAACCGACCTAACACCATAAAAAGTGAAGGATTTTTTTCGTTGAAATTTCTCAAAATTTGTGAAAAAAATATATCTCGAAAACTACGAAATTTCGGCTAACATACATACGGTATATTTGATAGCCCTGGATGAAAGGTATCCAAAAATTTTTTGGACGTCACTGTTTTGGCCACCCTGTATGTATATATACATATGCGCCAGACAAGACACCAATTGTCGTGGTTTTGTACGGACACAGCACGTCAAGGTAAACACTGCGGTATCTTATGCAGTTGTAATAAGTGCTAGTTTGCAACAAAAGTGGGTAGCCTTATGTGCTCTCGACTGTACTAAGGAATTTTCTTCAACAACGAATTTGACGAGGGAGCCTCCCATTAATACTTAAAAACACATAAACATCCATGACTTAGGTACAAATGTGCTCATCACAGAAACATTTGCCCCTTGCGGGATTCGAAACCGCGACGGCGGCGTAATAGTCAGGAGCACTAACCACTCCACCAAACACGTCGTCGAGTCAGTTTCATTCAAGTAAATCTAGGTATATAGATTTAACATTATTGTAAGAAACAATATATAGATACAAACTACAAGAAAATCTGACCCTGTCTGTCACAATAACGGTAAGTAGAAAAGAAAGGCGAGCCACACACACACACATTTTTATTTATTTTACATGTGTCGTAAAATAACCTGGTTTGCGGACAGTGGTTTTTGTTATTATATTCAAAAAAAATGTTTAAACAGAAAAAAATCTACATTCACATGCTTTTAACACGATTTATACAATGTAAGTTAAAGATTCGAAGTCAGTCTCATAGACCTTAAAATGTAGGTATAGAAAGGCCATGCAGAAAAGAACACTACGATTTCACTAGACTAGCACTAGGAAGAATAAGTGTCAAGTCTAAAACATCGAAATTTTATCAGATTACCTGGCTCATAATCTTCGGAAGCCGTGGCGTCCTTTTTGTGTTTCCTAGAGTCTGCCTGCGACCATGTCGCTGATACAAAATTCAGTTATTTTTTTCATAAAACAAATCTATAAAACTACCATACACACAGTGCCTATTAATTACACTTAGATATTAAAAATCTAATATTTACAGTAAGAAAGGTATTTAAAAGGTAGTGGCTACTGTGCTTTTGCTAAAAAACTATTAAAATATTGCATAATTCTTAAACCATAAGCCGATTTAATAAGTTGTAAGAAAAAACTAAAATTATTTTTAAATAAAACTACTTACCAATCAGCATGAGCGAAACGATTGCTGCAATCTTCAACATCTTTGTTAAAAAAGTAAAACGTCAACTTTTCGCGCCAAAATCCCAAAGATGGCAGCTGGAGAGTTGATGTTGGAATGATAGATGCCAGCGAGCTACCCCTTTTATATGGGGGAAAGTTTGCTTAGATATTATGCGTGGGATGGAAAGGGGTGAAAAGACACGGTAGGGTTTTTAGGTCCTTTGTAAAAGCAAAAGCTTGCATGAACTTGATACTTGCAGGTTTTTGGCTTCATAACGATTTCCATTGGATAGGTAAGTGAAACTAATTTGTACATTTTTCTTAGCTTTATTTTTTACTAATATAACTTTTTTATTGAAATTTCTTTTCGAATCCCCTAATATTTAAAGCTGTGTTAATTTAACAGTTATTTTATGTATTTTACTAATTATTATTTATCAGTTTAAGAATACCACCAACTGTTGCATTAAATCTTGGTTTTTAAAGAGAATATTAATATGTACTTAGAATTTGCGAAATGCGTTGTAGTTATTTTTTATTCAGTAATATTACCGACACAAATTACTTTGAGTTTAAAAATGACATGAAAGCTGATTATGTTTGAATGGCCATTTTCATTTTAAAACTATAATTAGTATTCAATATTAACATTACTCAGTGTTCAAATAAAGTTAAACTTGTTTTAAAATAGTGTGTTTTTTTATTATTTATAATCTATGCGAGGCAAAAAACGAGTCGCAATTGCAACTCGATCTCAAGATTTGACATGAATTTAATTAATAAATTAAAATTATTGGTACATTTTTTTTTTCAACTTCTAAATATAGGAGGTAATTGATATTTCTATTAAAGCAGGTAGGTTTCTTCTGCCCACTAATCGGAATCTATTTTGAAGCTAATAATAAGTATTCCATCATAGGTCCAAAGTTTTCCTATAAAAATGTAAAAATGATCGTCCGAAGGCAACGTGATTGGAATGTATGGGAGATACCTCTTTGGGAATTGATCAAGGCGCGTCCTCAAAATGTAATAAGTTTTTTGTTATTTATTTAGTATTACTACAGTCCGGTTTTTTTGCAAGTCGAATATTGTAAACAATCGTGACGTTCCTTTTTAACGAAATGATTAATTTTAAATAAGATAGACACGGGTATAATGCTTTTATATTTTTTTAACATACATGGGTAATTCATCGTTTCAAACTGCGATCTTTTTAAATTAAATAGTTTATTTATTTTATTCACTGGTATTATTTTAAAAGTTATGAAAAGATTGTTTACATTATTGAACTAGTCTAGAAAAACGAAGTTTACTACTAGTAGTACGTATTAGTATTACTATCTATCAAATAGTAATACTAATACGTACAATATCTTAGTAAAAAGAAATTATATACAGGGTGTTGTTTTGATATACAACTCAGGGATGGTAATATATGTTATGCTTATTCTAAAAAAATACTTTCTTTAAATAATATCCAAGAATAGGGAAACTCGCACCCTCGCTACCCTACCCTACGAAATATTACGCCTTAGCTAGTAAGCTATTTTAGAGTAGCTCACTAGTGTCGCAATAAGAAATTGATTTTGTGAGTTTTATCAATAAAAAAATTTTTTTTTGGCGTCAGTATCGTTTGAACAACCTGAGTCGCTCGTCGTTGACCAAAACAACATCCTGTATGTTATACTGTAGGTAGACTGTAGGTACGGACAACAGCACGTCAAGGTAAACACTGCGGTATCTTATGAAGTTCTAATAAGGGCTAGTTTGCAACAAAAGTGGGTAATTTGATGTGCTGGCAAACCTACATCTTTAAAAGCTTCAAGATCATGTAGCAAGGCAATCCGCGTCGCCAATTACTTACTGGGCACAACAAGTCGCTTTACCATCAAAAATATGAAGATCACCGTGACATCCTTTAAATACGATCCTTTATAGACGACCTCCGTGGTCGAGTGGCTAGCACGCTGGTTTCAAGCGTCGCCATTTCGTGAGGTTCCGGGTTCGATTCCCGGTCGGGTCAATGTAGAAAAAAAAACGATCTTTTCTATATTGCCTCGGGTCTAGGTGTTGTGGTACCACCGTTGTGTCTGATTTCCATAACACAAGTGCTTTGGCTACTTACTTTGGGATCAGAGCAATGTATGTGATTGGTGTCCAATATTAAACACTGGCCCTGCCGTGCCGGCGGCCATGCCGCTCATGCCGCTGCGGCTTTTTTTTCATAGTGCCTAACATCCTTTAAATCCGTTGTTTTTGTTTTATTTTTATATCGTACTAGCGATAGGTACCACGAGAATGCGTCAACGCTTTTTGAGTTTTCTCCCTCCCCTCCCGTTGCATCGTGATGTTTTATAGCCTAAAGCCTTTCTCGATAAATAAGCTATCCAACACAAAAATATGTTTTCAAATCGGTCCAGCAATTCCTGAGATAAGCGCGTTCAATCAAACAAACTCTTCAGCTTTATAATCTCATATATAAAATTCTTGTATCACAATGTTCGTTCCCGTACTCCTCCGAAACGACTTGACAGATTCTCATGAAATTTTGTGAGCATACTGAGTAGGTCTGAGAATCGGCTAACATCTTTTTTTTTTGTTGTCCACCCTTAACATTTTTCTTTAATTACGTGGCTGGGCGGGACGAGGCCGGGCAAGACGAGGATGGGGGCGAAACAAAGTTTGCTGGGTCCGCTAGTTTTAATATAGATTTATCTACTCCTTATTGATTATTCTATGCACCACGTTGGGCGCCAAATTCTAGCCAAAAGCCTCTATATAGTAATTAAGGTAATTTTCATTTCATTTTGTAGTAATTGTTGTGAAAAAACCAACCGTTTATAATGTCCTTCTTATAATTGCTTTAGAATGTTTTTAACACTCACAGTGTCATATTTTATATTCATAAAGATGAAAGCGCTAAGCGTCACGCAATTGACGTTTTCATGGGAAACCACAAATTTCGCAGGGTCGGACTAACAGCACGGTAGCTCAATTGGTAAGAGCGTTTGGCCCGGTTTGCCAAAAAGGTTGCTGGTTCAAGTCCCGCCCGTGCGCAAATTTTTGGTTTCTTATTTCATCTTTATGAATATAAAATATGACACTGTGAGTGATAAAAACATTCTAAAGCAATAGATAGCGAAGCGACATCAATTTCCAAGTTGAATTTATTCTGTAAAGAATAACTGCTTGGGCCATCTGTTTTTTAAACAGACGGCTAGATGGCGCTAAGCGTCACGCAATTGACGTTTTCATGGGAAACCACAAATTTCGCAGGGTCGGACTAACAGCACGGTAGCTCAATTGGTAAGAGCGTTTGGCCCGGTCTGCCAAAAAGGTTGCTGGTTCAAGTCCCGCCCGTGCGCAATTTTTTGGTTTCTTATTTCATCTTTATGAGTCCTTCTTAAAAGATCAGCGCTGGTAGTCTGATGCAACATTTTTGACATTTCGCGTAGACAATTTCAATTTTATGATTTTCTAATTCATTAAATATCATTTTAACTTATGTAGCTTGTGTGTTTTATAAATCTTAAAAAATATTTGTAATTTTTAAGCTTCATTCGAAAATTCTTCTCGATCAATAAATACACGAAAACACTAATTTCGCTACGGCATTTTACGAGCGCCACCTGGTGGTTTTACAGGGAACTATGTCCAGACTTCCGACACAGGTTAGCATGTCACCTGCGCTGGTAGTCTGATGTTGCAAAAATTTGACATTTCATTATCACAAAAAATAGCTTGCAGTATCACGAAATCTGATAAAATTAACCGTATTCATATCGCAATCTTCAAACGTATACATTTGCCACGAATCGTACCCGATACACACCCTCCCATTATTTGGGGTAACTGTTATAACGGAAGATATTTTTATATTAGAGAGCTTATAGTCCTTACTGTCAAACTGATGGTTTTTACTGTCTATAAATATGCAAAAATTTATCAAATTAAATTAAAGCTGTCTGACTGATTGTAAATAGAGACAAAAAAAATAGCATGAAATCATAATAAAGGTTCAGAATATAATATTATGCAATAAACCTCATCTCAGCACAAAAACACAGCAATAAAACCGGCCAAGTGCAAGTCGGACTCGCTTACTAGGTTCCGTGCCAACTCAAACTCAATTAGAGATCCACTTACTTCCACTTAGCCAAAACACCACAATATTTTGTTGACAGCAAATATAACTTTGTTTTTCATAGTATCTCTATAAATAATAAAGTTATGTTTGCGGTTATTGAAAATACTGATAGTTCGATCTTCTTCAAACCAACATGTACATCATGTATTTTTTTCAAAATTTACACTCGCTTAGTTTAAAAGTTAAATGGGGGAGGACACCCATTTTACCTAGACTTTTAGAGAAAATGGTTTTTGGAACCTTATTGTCATTTTAATAGACCATAGACACGCTACACGCATAGATTTGATAGTTTCGTGTATGGGAGCCCCTCCTTAAATATCATTATTTTGTATTGTTTGTATGAGAATCGTAAAGCGGTTAACAGGATACATCTTCCTACCAAATTTCAATAGTGTGATGTTTATAGTTTCAGAATAAAGTGGCTGTGACATACGGACGGACATACAGACGGACAGACAGACTTGACGAAACTATAAGGGTTCCGTTTTTTGCCATTCGGCTACGGGACCCTAAAATAAGCTTTGTGATAAGGCTATGACGATGCACGAGCCTTATTTTAATAAGGTTTAAGGTTCGCGGTGAATATTAATTTAAGGAAAAATAAAAATAATTCCTGCAACACCGGTAATAAGTAAATCAATACTTTATGTCAGTTTGACATTAGATAAACAACGTTTTGCAAATAATTTATTATTGCAACTATTAAATTAAATTCTACAAGAATTCCCAGCCAATATAGTAAAATACAAGATCAGAAAATATAAAAACACATTATCTTGACTTTCGGTACATCGTTTAATGTAGAGATCGGATAAATAAATAGATTCCATGCATGTAAGTAATAAAATTTTGCAACGTATTTCTATGTGCATAAGAAGCTAGATATTCAGTGTCTGTTTATGGTTTCATGATTTAAATATAATATTCAAATAGTGATTATTAAATGGTCAAAATCCCCGCAAGGTAGCGGTTTCAAACTGAGTTTATTATCGGTTTCTCACTTAATAAGATTCGAGCCCCTCATGTATTGCAGAACTAATTAAAAACAAGTTTTCAGCAGATTACAGTTAAAAAGACTTAAAAGACAGAGCAAGAACTTACAAAACCCGAAAAACGAAACCAAAGCGAGCGCATAAAGATGCAGGGGACATATGAAGTGCATTAAGAATGATTTATAATAGCTTTTTCGATTATTTTCAGGACTTTTTCACGCACTGCAGCAAGCAGTTGAAAGTTTGAACGAGTGACAAAGCAATAATTGCAGTACAATAAAAAATGACAGTGTAATAATTTAATTAAAAACCACACAATACCTTCTAATAAACGATTCTACCTCTCTAATAAACGTTATTCCCTCTATGGTTGTCTGGAAGAGATCGCTCCCAGCGACAAGACCGCCAATATTGTACTTATTATGATTTAATTGAAATGTTTTTGTTTTTTGGATCCTTATTTGTGCAATATTCTTTAATATTATTATTATTATTATTATCATTAAATGCGAATCATTCCAGAATATTTTATTTATCTTTTCTCATACGTTATGTATAGTAACAGGGGCCCTATTTTTGAATCACTCTCTTCGAAATGGCGAGTGATATTCGTTCGACAACGAGTTTTTTTCTATGACTTTTAAATTCATCTTCGAACGAAAATCACTCGCCATCTTGAAGCGAGTGATTCAAAATAGAGCTCCAGAAAGTCGCGTTTGTTACAGTACTAATAACTTCAGAAGGGGGCACAATTTTCATTATTTAGAGTTAGTTGAATTCGTCGTCGCACTGAATAGGACATACGACAGCTATCATCATAAAATGCTTTTGTACTTAATGTTAGTTTGATAACTAATTATCACTAATTCATCGGTGCAACCTAGAACTTTTCTGTCCCAATGACTGTCCTTTGCGATATGTACTCTGCCCGTTGCTACTTGAACTTATGAACCCTTACACACTGCGACTTTTTTAACATTGATGCACTCGCGCGTGTTGAAAATGCGCTTCAGCATCGGGACTCACGCAATGAACAGATTTTATTTAGCATCGATGCAGTTGGCGTTGGTATGGATGCAAACGCCAAAATTCAGTACATAATTTGACAATTTCCAGCGCCTTCATCGCGACTGCATCGATGCTGCATCGTGACTGCATCACTGCTAAAAATCACAGAGTGTAAAGGGTCTATAGTTTCACTGGTCTAAGTCCGTTGCGATCGCAGGATCACACTGGATGCAACCCGCAAACAGTTACTGTAGAAAACTGTGGTGGAGGCCTATACTAGCTTATACAATGATGATGGTGACGTTGAAGTATATTCGCTTAGATAAAAACCACTCAATTCAAAAGGACGAAAATGTCAATTTAGTTAGAATGATCACCCACCCAAATGCGACGGAACCGTAAATAACTTTGGTTTCATAAAAAAATAAACAAGAACTCAAGTGCTTTAGAAGCTGTTATTTATCTAGTAGTCTACCTTTTAGCTGTATTAATGAGAGCCGAATAAGGGTTGCAAATAGTGATCGAGTGTTCTAGTGGTTACCAACTTTCTTTTAAATATATATATATATATATATATATATATATATATAGTGATAGGATAATAAATATAAGAATACCAAATGTAGCATATCGGTGATTAAAATATTGAGGTTAGAACTTAATTATTTCATTATCTTACAATATTTAACGTCAAAGAACTACAGCAATATCCGTTACTACTACCCGGATATGATCTATGATTAATTTTGCCGGAAACACATTTTAATTCGATCATTTACGGTGATAGGAAATGACACTTGATTTTCTGAAATATTAATGTTATTGTAAGATGTCATGATTTTAGATTATTATTATACTTAATTCTGTAAAACATTTATTATAATTAATATTTGCCATAACAGGAAGTGACTTGCGTAGATTTTAATATATTGTACCAACCGGATATCATATTTAAATAAATTTGAACGAAAGCGCTGCCTAGTGGCGCCACCTTTAATTTACTATGCTAAACATTAAAAATATTACGTCCATACGTCACTTCCAGTTGGCAGATATTAAATTACAGGAAGTTGTATTTTTAAATTAAAATCGAACGGAAGCCTTACCTGTGGCGCCACCTATAATTTAGTTCGTTAAAATGTTAAAAACTGTAATAGCTGTACGTCATTTCCAACATGCAAGTATAAAACTAGTGCTAAGACGATAACCAGTGTCTTTTCTCTCTGTAAATTGGAAGAGTAAACAACTCCTCGAAAGTGCTGTGTTTGAATTATCCACCACTCCTAACAATATATATATATATATATATATATATATATATATATATATATATATATTGTTTTATCAGCTACATTACTAATGATTTCGTAAGTGCCTTAAAATTTGAGGTAACGTAGGTAAGAAGGTACGTAAATTAAGTAGTAAATACTTTATCTAATTAAAAAATCAATTATGGAGTTAAATTAGGGAATTCCGACGGGATTTCCTATTTTCTTATTATTCAACCCTCAACACAATTTGTTGTATACATCATTGGAATTGTTATCAGGCTTTTGAAAATGATAATTAAAAATACTGCGTTTTTTCAACCTTATTACCGCACAAATGCGACAACTGGGCCACGAGTATTAAATAAAATAATTTCTAGTTAATTATCTTTTTTCGACGATAGTGAAAATGACATTAGAAAATTGTGCTTGCAAGATTGACATTTGTAAAAATTGCAAGTCCCGACGAATGGAGTTATCGTCGAAATTAGCCGTATTCAAATACAAATCCTAAGTAAAGGAAATGTATGAAAATTATTTAAAAGCATCATAATCTATTAAAAAGCATGTCTCTAGAAGTTAGTTCCTAGAAGTATCCGCTAGAGGCTCTTTACATTCGAAAACAGTAGTAACACCGTATCTAGGAATTAAACACTTGAGTAAAGGTAAAAAATACATAGAAAAATCTTTTGATTTTTTTCTAACATAATTCTAGCATAATTTTCGATTTTTCTGCTACGATGAGCTTTTACACATTTTCATTACCCTTGAAAGCGTTATCGTCAACATCTGTCAAAATTAGTGTGTCGAGTCCTGCAAATTTGCGTTGTCGGCGTATCGACTGTCAAAACACCGTGTCGAGTCTCGCAATTCACGAGTTACTCGAGTTAGCATACGTCACTTCGCGTCGAAACTACCACGCCTGCTAAGGGTAGATTCGAACAAAGAAAGATAAATGTTAACCATGGAATAAATCACTAGTATTCCGAGTGTATACCAAATATCACACCATACTGATTTGGTGCAGCATTGATTTACCGGATAAAGGATGATTCACGCTACAACGTGCCGGGGCCGGCCCGTGCCGGAGCCGGGATAAAATTCCATAGACATTCCAACGCCGTGCCCCGTCCGAGCCCGGGCGGTTCACGTTCAGGCATAAATCACTCCATACAAAATGTATACAATAATGTTCATAAAGATGAAACAAGAAACCAAAAATTTGCGCACGGGCGGGAGTCGAACCAGCTACTTTCTGGCTGACCGGGCCAAACGCTCTACCTATTGAGCTACCGTGCTGTCTGTCCGACCTTGCGAAATTTGTGGTCTCTTAGGGATACGTCATTATGCGAGACTTTTAGCGCCATCTACCCGTTTGTTTATGCAAAAGTAGGGCAAGTAGGCAGACAGCACGGTAGCTCAATTGGTAGAGCGTTTGGCCTGGTCAGCCAGAAAGTAGCCGGTTTGAGTCCCGCCCGTGCGAAAATTTTTGGTTTCTCATTTCATCTTTATGAATATAAAAATGACACTGTGAGTGTTAAAAATATTCTTAATTATTGTATACGGTAATGTTTGTCAGAGCCGGGGCACGGTGTAGCGTAAATCAGGCTTTATAATACAGTTCAATCATTCTTTCTTTTATGAGTTTAGTAATTTTTATATTAAATTTGTTTCAATTGATTTCAAGGCGTCGCCGCTCCGAGGTCCCAGGTTCGATTCCCGGTCGGGTCAATACAGAAATCAAAATTTTCTATATTGTCTCGGGTCTGGGTATTGTGATGCCACCGTTGTGTCTGATTTCCATAACAAAAGTGCATTTACTACTTACTTTGGGATCAGAGCAGTGTATGTGATTGGTGTCCAATATTTATTTATATTTATTCATTTATTTACGTAGAAAAACGACTTTGAACTTGTCGACTATGAAATCGAGGAACAAAATTATCTTTTGTATAATTACGCGCGTGTAAGCCAAAGTTTGGCCGAATCCATTTTAAATGCTTCACACAATATGAAGTTCTTTATTTCAATTATTCGTTGTTTAGTGCTATTTGTCGATGGTGAAATCGGCTCTTTGATTATTTTTTTTATCTATAAAGATTCAATGGCCGTATCCGCTGCTATTGAAGACACAAGCAAAGTTAAGTTGCTTAAAATAGATTGAAAACAAAAAATATTTAACAGATCACCATCTTTATATAAAATTCATATTTTCCTTGATCGCGACATCACGTGTGAACGGCTGGACCGATTTCGTTACTTCTTACTTTTTTGTTGTGTCAGGAGAAGGTTCTTGAAAGAAAAAAATTATGAAAATTAGGCGGATGGACCGATTTTCTTGATTTTTACTTTTTGGATTCGTCAACATGTAGAGACGGCGTGACAGAGTCGGGGGTGGGTCGAAGGTCGTTAGGTTTGCTAATATAACAATAAAAAATATACTATGTTGGTATCACAAATTAAAGAAGTAAATATTCAGACGTTTTAATCTCCAACTAGCTATTTCCCGTTTAAACTCGGCTAAGGAGCGTCGTGAAGTCACGCAAAAGTGTCTTCTCATCTCATCTACCTCATTGTCTAAAGACGAAAGTCATCAACCAGTGTGTGTCACCAGTGATGACATACGGATCCGAAACATGGTCTCTAACTATGGGCCTTATAAGAAAGCTCAAAATCACACAACGAGCGATGGAGAGAGCTATGCTGGGTGTTTCTCTACGGGATCAAATCAGAAATGAGGAGATACGAAGTAGAATTAAGGTATCGTACATAGCCTTGAGAATCAGTAAGCTCAAGTGGCAGTGGGCAGGGCACATATTGCGAAGAACTGATGGCCGTTGGGGCAGGAAAGTTCTAGATTTAGCTCTTTGACCAAAGAAGCAGTGTAGGACGTCTACCGACAAGATGGACAGACGGCCTTGTAAATATCGTATCTCATACAATATCATTGTAGATTTTTATATAGCTTATATACTATTCTAATGTAGGTAGATTACATTCAATCCAGTATTTTTTTCGTAAAGGCGTAACAACGGTACATTTATAACATATGTAAGATTTATTATTTGATCTTTCTCTAACTAGCTTAAATTATACGTAACTATACAATTAAAATGTGCCTACTTAAATCTAAACATATTCCCTGAACTCGTGTCCATTTCGTTTTCATTCTAAGCTTAAGCAGACAATTCGGTAAAGGAAAGTGGTGTTGTAAAGATAAATATTATACAAAATTGTAGGTGTTTAATTTAATTAAGTACAAGAAAATTTTAAGATGTCGATCTAAAGACAAGCAATGTGTTATTTTTCAAGTAAGAACGCCTTTTATAACCTATCTGCAAGTGCCACTTGAGTACTTGCGACAGCGGAACCTTAAACATTTGAAAAATTAAAAAAGAAGGATGTTATTCAAAATAACTGTAAAAAGTATAATAACATCGTTATTTTTTAATAATAAATTTTTCGTTCATCCGATCCTATCTTTATTTTTTAAATATTTTAAATTGTGAATTAATTCTATCAACTTTAACAAATCGTATTTCCATCGGTTAAAAGCTCTTTATAAACTCACTAATATATATTTTAGATTATATTATTTACTACTTCAAAAATTAAAATAAATACGTGTCTGCAGGAATAGCCGACCAACCTCGCCTTAATTAGGTACTTGGTAGAACTCAAAATCGCTAAAAAGACTCAAACCAAGGTCTTAAAATTAGCTCGCACAAGTTCTAAAAACAATTACCAAGAATACGCCACTTCGATCATAAAAGCATCTTGTTTGCCGACACGGTTTCCTCATCGCGAACTATTTCAGTATCATATTACTATTTAAATGTGGGCTTTAAGCTAATGTTTCTCAAAGTGCAGTGCGACAAAACAGTTTCAGAGCTATTTCTAGAAAAACAAAGCCATTTACGTCCGTAACGGGATCTATAAATTTACTAACGGAACAAACAAGAAAAAATAAAATAAAACTAAGACATGCAACATAAAAAATAACTAATATCTACCTATTCAAAAACGAAACCATTTCCTTGCGGCAAGGAGGCTATGACGCTGGCTGCGTTGCCGCGTTGGAAAGCTATGCTAATTCTTTGAGCTAGGAACCAGCCAGCTTTATTATTGGCTGTTACAGAATTTACTTTCGGTGCAAAGAACGGGATTTGAACCCCGAATAAAAAATACAAATGTCAATAAAAGATCGTGGCCAAATGCCTATCTGGCTAATCTGGCATTTTTTTTAAAAATACCGTATTTAAATCTGTTAAGCCCAAATAGCACTTGTACAAGTCGCAATACACAAATGTTACTGATGAAAAAAATGTGATAAGGCAGGGACAATTGTAGTTTGGGAATCACTGACTTCCTCATAGAAATCAGATACCTTGTACGAATATTCTACGCACAGTAACATATTTTAACGAAGAACAGAATGTAGAGAAAAATAGAAAACATACCTACTAAAAGTAAGAGCCGCTTAAGTAATGAGGACTTACTAATAGAGATCGGTCTTAGCTGTCAGCCTGCCTTATATAAATATACATACACGCTGCGACTTTTAGCATCGATGCAGTCGCGCGTTAGTGTCGATGCAGAAGCGCGACAGCATCGATGCTAACGAGCGTTAGCATCGTGACTGCATCGCTGCTAAAAGTCGCAAATAAAAAGTGCCACATTGGAACTCTGTTTCTTGAAAGACCTATAGGATTGCCACTGCCATGCCATTGACTACTGTGCTGTCCGTCCGTCAGACTGTCAAAACCCTTTTTCTCAGGAATGCGTGGAGGTATCCAGCTGAAATTTTAATCAAATACTCAGGTGTACCTACAATCCCTTGGAGCTGAAAAAAAAACTTCTCAACCAACGCTATCAAAAGATACAGCATATGCTGCAAAATTCTGCAAGTTTTTAAAACTCGCAATCGCAAGTGAATCAAAACCTACGGGGTACTTCCCGTTAATAGTTTTAATCATTTTAAAGTAACTACCCAGAGTATTTATTCAAACATTTCACTGTCGAATCATTAGGTACGCTTGTGGAACTCCTTACCTACCCCTGGTAATCAGACAATCAAATTCTTTAACTGCAAAAAACTGCTTAAAGAACATCTACTCTCTTCAAAATTGTTCTATCTACTCTTGTCTCAGTTAATTTTCTTTAATTTCAAATTGGTTTGTGTATACCTAGTCTTGCCATAAATATTGTCACAAAGAAAAACATGTTTTTAAATGCAAATAATATTTACTACTTTTACAGTGTGTTAGTTTTATACATAAATATAAAACAATTTAAAATAAAAAAAAGCTTATTTGAAGTGGTCTCCATTGGCTGCAATACAGTCCTTTAAACGTTGAGGCCAGTTGATCAATAGAAGCACGCACTCTTTCCATGGGAAAATTCTTCACTGCCAATCGTATGGATTGTTTTAGGGACTCCAAATTATCATGGCGTGTAGAGGCAGCCGTACTCTCTAAAACTGACCATAAATCACAATCCAGCGGATTAAGATCGGGACTATAGACGACGGCCAGTCTTCAGCTCTGATGAAGTCCGAAACGTTCGCTTCTAACCAAGACTGCGTGGACCGAGCTTTATGACGCGGCGCCGAGTCTTGTTGGAAAGACCATGCTTGGTTATTGAACATGGTTTTGTTAAGGGGCTTAACTACCTTCTCAAGAATGGTATCTTGATACACTTGTGCCGATGTTGTGATACCTTTTTCACAAAAATATGGCTCAGTCACTCCTTAATAGCTAACACCCCACCAAACCATCACTGAAGGCGGGTAATGCCCACGTTGCACTCTACCGACTAATTGGGAAGCTCCCTTAGAGGTTTGAGCATGAATTCGGTCATTTTGTTAATTAAAATGTTGCTCAATTGTAAAGATTTTTTCATCCGTATAAGAGCGGGTATTACCGGTCACCTAAGGACAAAAACAAATAACTCCTAAAATAATCAACTTAGCTTTCTTAAACTTTTAGAAAAGGAACATAATCTTATCCTCTAACGAATGACTTGAATTAAGATCAATAGTAATTATATTTTTGGTATAATTAACTTTAGAAAAAAAAATGTGTTTGACCGGCGTTAAACTCCATGGAGGACAATTCCGGTCATCACGGTTCTTATGCCGGTCAGCGAAGCCTAAGTCCGGTCAAGCTTTTCTGATACATAAATCACACATGTAGTTTTCAGGTGTGTCACTTCCCGTACATTCAGCATGTGCTCACAACCCACAAATAATACATCTGTACCAGAGCTCATTGTTTCTCCCGTAGTCATCACATCTATGTGATGAACACATCACATCTATGTGATGACTACGGGAGAAACACACTTGTATTGCAAATCATTATTGTCTTCAATATTTGTGTCATCATCTTTATATAAGTCAGTCATCTCTACATCAGATTCCGAACTGCTGCTAGTGCTATTTTTCTCCTGAAGAATGCTTTGTTTAACTGTGTGGCCTGTTTTTTCTTTCCTTTTGGATTTACTTTTCTTTGCCTTTTCTTATCTTCACTTTGCTTTTTAGTGGCTTCTTTCGTAACTTTGCTCTTTTTCTGTTTTCTTTCTACTTTTTAAGATTCTTTCTTGCCTCAGATTTCTTATTCATTTCAGTTTTTTCCTGTTTTCTTCCCTATTTTTTCAGATTCTTTCTTGCCTCAGATTTATTTTTAGTTTCAGTTTTTTTTTTCAGTTTTCTTTCTTCTTTTTTAATCAATGTTTCTTTAAATAGAGTTCCTGTTATGTAGGTGGCATATTATTTCCTGATTCTTTTCCTGTGCTTTTCTTGGGTATGGGCAGAAGATCTTTAACATTTGTCAAACATTTAGGGGAAGTGACAGACAGAAAATAAGACGAGCATGTAGTTGTTGGCAATGCAGTGCTGGAAGAATCAGTGCAGGCAGAATAGCAAGCTACAGTTGTCTTAACTGCAGTGATAGGTGAACCAACAAAAGAAGAGCTAGCTGTGGCAGAAGATGTCATCGATGCTGAAGTGGATTGGTCAAGGATGGTTGAACTAGCTGTACGAATTGATGTTTCTGTCGAGTTTGAAAGGCATTACCCGTTAAACGGTATTTTAGAAAAGTATAGCGGGTAACTCCGGTCAGCGTGACCGGCATTAGGCGACAGAAGATATTTTTATAAATCATACTTTTTTACAAAATTAATAAAACAATGGTGAGAAATAACGATAAATATTATAAAGGCGATAAGTAAGCACTCTAGAAATCAAATAAGAATTGGTTTAATGTAATAAATTAAAGACTTAGGCCTTATTTTCGACGGACGAAAAATTCTAACAAAATGGCGCGAAAACTGACGACGTACATGCCACCTCAGCGTGTAATCGGAACTGAGCGTAGGGACATTCCGATACAAGTAAATACGAGTAGGTATTCGATACTTTTGATTCGATACCAAGTAAAAATAGCATCGTATCAATCTTGCGATACCTACTCGGTATCGAAACAAAAGTACTTGGTATCAAATCGAATCAGCATATCATCTTTTAAAAAAACCTAAGACAAATAAGTAGCCCTAAGTAAGTCAGAACATGATGTCCCGTTTACTGCAACACCTGCATACGATTTTGGGAAACATCATATGGAGTTAGCACATGGGCACAAGAAGAAAAAGAAATTCATAAAGATGAAATAAGAAACCAAAAATTTGCGCACGGGTGGGACTTGAACCAGCAACTTCTGGCTAACCGGGCCAAACGCTCTACCAATTGAGCTACCGTCCTGTCAGTCCGACCTTGCGAAATTTGTGGCCTCTTATGATATAAGATTGTCTCCAAAATACCTTAAACAGATACTGTTTTTGGGCAATCTTAATGCTCAAGAGTTTTATGTTTAAAGTAAGCATGTGACGCAAAACATTTTAAATAAGTAGATTATTTTCCTTCTCATTTTTTTTTAAATATGGACAATATTAAAAAAAAATGAGAAGAAAACATTCAACGTTCATTGTGAGCATCCTCAAAATAAAAAATATATAATAGTTTTTCGTAAAGTATCGATATAAGTAAGTATCGATACTTTAGGAGTATTTGTTGAAGTATTATCGAAAGAAGATTTGAGTACTATCGAAATGAGTAGGTATCGATACTTTGATGGTATCGAAACATCCCTAACTGAGCGGCGATCGGCGGGGCGCGGTCGGGAACGATCACGCCACCTTGTTTTGATGTGTGTGTGCATTTAGCGCGCCATTTTGTATGTAATAGTAAAGTGACCGGTATTATCTCCTGACCGGAGTTACCCGCTCTTCCCCTAAACAAAATTTTTCTGTGACCTCCCTTTGCGTACCACTTCAGTAGTTTTTTCGATTTTACCTCCCTATTCCTTTTTAAATTATCAGTTAAAAAATGACCAGTGTGTCTCTTATAGGCTATAAGTCCTAGGTCATCTTTTAAAATACGCGACATGGTTCTGGGTGCTATATTCATCTCCCGAGATAAAATCTTTTGCTTTCGGACAGGACTTCTGCGAATTACTTACCTTACTGCTTTGACCACCTTTTTCGTACGAACACTACGTGGACGGCCACAGATCTTTTTCTGTCACAAACAGAGGAGGTCTCATTGTACCTATTGATAGCCCGGTACACAAACATTTGACTAATACCAAGCATATGGAGAGTTTTAAAAATTGCATTTGGCTCCATACCAACTTTGTGTAATGCAATCACAGCGATTCGGTTCTCTTTATCACCCCACTCCATTTTAATATCGCAAAATATTATAAAATGTATTGGCACCAAAATTAAAAAACACAATGAGCAATCGTATAAAAATGACAGATTCAAATGTAATATCTTTCTTATTTTAAATTGTAACAGTATTTATAGCCACACTGTGTATAGGTATTATTATTATGTATGATTATTATTGTGTTGGTTAGTATACATATTAATCTGTTAAACTTTATAAAGTATATTTTTTATTATTATTATTCTTTATTTGTATATAATTATTTTTATTTTATTCTACAGATATTTTTCTATTTTACTTATTCAGCTCTTCATTTTCTATGCACAAAATACCCCTTCCCATAGAACTCATAATTTCTTTACTCAAAGGTTATCTGGAATAGATCGCTAATAGAGATAACTATTTGTAAATCAATTTATGTTATGTGCAATAAAGAGATATCTTTCTATTGGACGCGTTGAGGTATTAAATCAAAGACATGGCTAAATAGAAGTATGGGCGACTGCCCTAACAATGTTAAACATGACACCAAGTGTTATATAATGCTTAATAGACTTATATTAATATTTTGTATAAAAAAGTTTCAGGAACTTTTCAAAAATAACAATCTTAAAAATAAAATCTTGGTAATTCCTACTTTGATTGCTTAACAAACTTGTCAAAAATGCTTTTGCTATGAGGTTTTATAAGGGGGTTGTAGTTTCGTAGTAAGATTTTAAAAAGAAAGAATCCACTAACAATAAACAAGACGACAGTGAGCACGATCGAGTGACGTCTTTTTTATCGCCTGACTTTTTTTGAAGTGAAAACTTCTTTAGCGGCGTTGAGCACTTTTGTGGGATGGGGGAAAAATGTGAAACTCGCGTCAGGACACGTGGGCTGATCGAAAAACCGTAAGACGGTTGGCGAAATTATGGATGTAAGTTGATTTTTCTGAGAGATAAACTTTTTAATGAAATTAAATATAATATAAATTGTAATGTTTGTGTACGATAGCGCAATAAATAAATATTGTATTCTATAAAAATATTATATTATCATTATTATTATTATTATTATTATTGTATTCTATCACAAAAATGATAGTACTTTTATATTGATAATAACTATTCCAAAAAACAAAAATGCACAACGTTGACATTCAAGTTTTCACTTCTGCCGGCACTCCCGGAGTGCTTTCACAGTGTTTTTTTGAGGTCATTATTGTCAAAAAAAAGCAATATAAAAACTAAGATATTTTAATTATTTTACTAAAATTCTAGAGAAGTAACAAATACGGAATACTTAAGTAATGAATATTTCAGAGTTATAGGATATTGACAAATCTTTATACATTCTTAGGGCAGCCGTTTAGCCATCTCCTTTAAATCAAATACTCAAGTATATACTAAATACCTTTAAGCTGTAACAAAATCAAACTTCTAAACCAATGGAATCAAAAGAGACAGCCATTTATGCCGCAAATTTACGACACTCGCAACTCGCAAGGGAATCAAAACCAACAGGGTACTCCGTAAAATCGGAATCTTGAAAAATTTAGAACGAAGCATCGTCCTTAAGCACAGATAAAGGACATGTTCCTGAAACTTATTTTTTTTCGTATATAACATCCGATACTTTTAGCTAGCAATTCTTGTTATGTTGATTTCTGCAACGGCTCCAAAGATTTTCATGATTTTTTGAATGAAGCGTGTTTCTGAAGCAATAAATCGGTCTAGTTAGCTTCATTTTCAGAAAATGGTTATTAATCCATGTTTTCAGGCAGTGAAATATGACTTAAATGACAGAATACAAACGAACATTTTGCCGCATTGTTATGATCAAAGTCAAAGTCAAAAATAATTTATTCAATTTGGGACACAAAATGCCACTTATGAACGTCAATAATTAGTGTAATTACAATCAATTATGGCCCGTATGGGGCTATAACATGTCTCCTTATCTCTTGGGCCATACTAGCGCTTCGAGACAAGACACAGACAATTTGGCAAGTGCTGAGATGAAACGCCGGAACAAACTCATAGTTAGGGAGGCGAATAGGGGAATTTTCGGTAATACTCGAGCGTGGAAGTTTAAGATATGAGAGATACCTTGGAACTAATAGAACAACCTTGTAAAGTATTTAGCTCTATATGTAGTGACGCGCGCCTAGGATAGACGATCAGATTAGTAAAAAAAAAACGATAGTCTGTATTACTCGAGCGCGTCAGATTAAGATATTGGGGGTTGATTTTAGTGTTTTAAGACTAAATTTAACTAATCTGACGATAAGTCCTTGACGCCGCCGAGTTATAGGGTCGCGAACTTGTAAAAAAAAAACGTTAATCCGGCATTCTCGAGCGCGTTTTTATTTTTTTATTTTCAAGAATATAATCTAAAACGTACTAAAAATACAAAATCTGCCGGTTTCCGCATGACCAGGAGTGTGGAGGAGCCATTTCGTCTTCCGAAAAACGCGTTGCGGCATATAAGTCGCGAACGATACATTTTACAAAAAAAAAGTTTAAATAAACAAAAAAGGTAATTTTATTTTACACTAAAAAGGTCTCTTTACATTTTTGTCCAAAGTTAAAACTTTTTGACTTGAAGCTTCATAAAAACTCAAACTCCCGGTTTTTTGAGTATATCTTGAAAATTGAGGGTGTTAAAAAAAATGATATGAAATAACGATGATTAAAATATGTAACTTTAATCTCAATTTTTTTTTTTCTAAAGCTTCTCGACAATTTTCTTTCTGTATACAAAAGTATTATTAACATGTACAGTTTCATGTATGTATATTATTCAATAGCCTGTTGATCCTCAAATTGTTTTTTGGACGTACCGTCAGCAAAACGAAGTGAAGAATTATTAAAAAGAAAGAAGAAAGGAAAAAACAAGAAACCAAAAAACCTTTCCGGTCAGATTAAGAGAACCCACCAACATTTTTGTCAGATTAAGAAAATATGCTTTCAGGATACCGAGATGAACCGAATGTAACTTATGGTCACGCCAAAATCGTCAGTTTTTTTTAAGGGAGCTTCCTTGGGGCCTACTTAACACCCCTTCCAAAATTCTGACGCGCTCGAGTAATTTTTTTTTGCATTTTTGACTACTTTATATGCCTACCCCCACCACGCAAACCGGCAGATTAGTATACCGTTGTTATCAGAGGCACTTGGGGCATACGTAGTATGAATATCTGACGCGCTCGAGAATGCCCAAGTAACTGTTTTTTTTTACATTTTTTGAAAAACCGTACACGTTTGGCGTGTGGTTACCACCGCTAAAATGGTTTTTACCATACGAGCTTTTCTTTTCGAAATTATTTTATCTTTCGATTTTGATAGGTCTCGACGACGCCGTTGAATTACGCCATTTAGCTACCTCGCCTCCCTCCCTAACTATCAGTCACCACTAGCTGCATCGAAAATGATACAAATCAAAATAAACAGGTAGGTACACATGAGTTTGGTGCAGGCTGGACTGTCCATACATTCTCGTCATTAAGATAGTCTTAACTTAAATTTAAGAATAGGTAGTTCGATAGTTCGACAAGTTTGTTTTTTATTTCGTATGTTATACGAATGTATGTCACTTTTTTTTCATGAAAAAATCTTAATTTTTGCATACGTACATGATATTATCTAATATGTATTGAGAAGCAACAGTGAGGATGTTAATTTCCTTAAAGAATTCTCTCAGGGATTCGCGGGAACTAAGGCTCTTTTCTGTAAAATATCGATGTCCGCAGCAGAACCCCACAAGAGAAGACCATAAGACATTATACTATGGAAGTAACTAAAAAAAAACACAAGCCTTGCTGTTTCAACATCAGTCATATGTCTAATTTTTCTAACCGCAAAGGCAGCTGAAGCGAGTCTCCCAGCCAGAGCGTCAACATGTGGGGACCACATGCAATTGCACTGCAATTTCGAATCCAATGTAATGCCCAGAAAAACAGTGGAGTCTGATACATCTAATTTTTCACCGTTGAGTAGAATTTCTGTGGTAGCTTGCTTCACGTCGATCGACGATCGACGATCATAGCCAGACGGGTTCAATTCTCGCGGCAATCGAACTTTTTTCGTGTGGTAATTCGATAGCGAGTTTAACCGTTTTACCTAAAAAATCAAGTAAAATGTCTACACGTAAAATAAACTATCGCACGAACAAAATCTCAATACATTGAATTCGTGACCCTTAAAAAAACTATTTTTCTTCGACAAAGAAAATTCGATCACTTTGAACGAACTTTTTTCGTACATGAATTTCACGAGAACTCCCCAAAACGCGGACAACCGGGTTTAAACACTAGTATATCCGATTTTTATGTTTTTTCAGCGTTTAGAACTTTTCCCCCATTTTTAAGCCAATATTTTTTTTATTTACATGTTATCCTCGGTGCAAGAAACCGACTCGCACTGGGTCGGTTTATAATTGTAATAGAATAGGGCTGTTGATTTTCAAATTGAGATGTGTTCAATCACCGTTTAGCTAAATCAACCTTCTAAAAAAAATAGAAGTAATACAGATTATACAATACATTTTAAGAAAAGCAGTAACCAGTGCATACACACACAATAGTACTTCAACCGATTTGGTTCTACAAAGAAACACATAATAAGCAATAATAAGCAATTTTAGTCGGGCTTTTCTGATGGTACCGATCTATCCTGCATCTGCGGTTTCATACCACAAGACATGCTCCACCATCTGTCTTGTCCTGCGTGCCCTGATTCTTGCTCGTTGGAGGACCTCATGTGTGCAAATGACATGGCAATCCGCGTCACCAATTACTGGGCACAACACATTTAAGTCGCTTTTACCATCGTCACGCTAAGAAGAAGAAGAATACATTTTAATAGATTATGTCTTGGCTAATTTGGGTTAAAAACTTTTAAAAATAAAACACACAAAATATATTGGAATGATTTACTTAGTCATACACTAAATCATTTTTATAGTACCTACTTCATTAAAGTAATATTTACAGTTATATAACCATTACAATAGATGTATCATACTTATTAAGGTTTAAGAAGACCATGGAGATTCACTTTGAATATAATCATTAAACAAACTATAGGAGATAAAAAAGACATGTGGCACTCGGAGACTGCCGCGGTACAGCTATTGCATAGCATTTTTTATCAACTTATGCAATTAATATTTAACTGCAATTTTTAATTTAATAACTACTATTACAACCAATGCCACCTAAAGGCGGGTTGCTGAACTAAAGAGAATAGCGTGATATTTCAAAAAGTCGTTAAAAGTTCTACTATTGACGACCCGTCTGGTGTAGTGGTCGAGAAATCGCCTACTACGCAGCGGGTCGCGGGTTCGATCCCCGCACAATACAAACATTTGTGTGCATGAACATATCTGTTTGTATTGGTCTGGGTGTTTTCTATGTATATCATGTATGTATTTACAAACAAAAAGTATTAAAGTATTATATCCGTTGTCTGGCACCCATAACACAAGCTTTGAGTAGCTTACTTTGGGACTAGATGGCGATGTGTGTGAATATCCAAAAGATAAAGGAAAGGATATTCATCGATAGATGAAAAAACTAAAAAGTATCACCGCTGTGACTGTCGGAGTGGGGGGTATTAGGTTAATTTCGATACAGAATTTTTGGATTCGGTCTCCACGCTCAAGGCCCGCGATAGAAGCTTAAAAGTACAAATGTAAAAATAAATTCTTTACTTTCCCAAATCAATTTACAGGGTGTTGTTTTGCTCAGTGACATCCAACTCAACTTCAGGGATGATAATATGAGTTATGCTTATTGTAAAAAAAAAACGAAAAAAATATATCCAAATTTCATAAAAGAAACCCTCTTCACTCAAAAAAAAAGAATGGGGAAAATCGCACCCTCGCACGTAGCTCGCGCATAGCTACGAAATTCTACGCCGTAGCTAGTAAGCTACGAAGAGGCGACCTGTACCGTTACCATTAGTTTACAGCGGTTTTACTCGCTAGCGACGAGACTTAAGTTTTGTATGGAACATTTTAGTTCTGTCAGTGACCGCTAGAGGCGCTGTGCAATTTTCCAGTTTTTTTTTACGTCGTCACTGCAAATAAAACTGGTAACGGTACCTTGGGCCCTATATCTGAATTACTCGCGTCAAGATGGCGTATTATATTTATTAATTAAAGTCCAATTTCTGAATGAAAATCAGTAGAAATCCATACAGAAGGGATTTGAAAAAGGATTTCACAATTTTGTAAGTCAACACAAATACGGCCCCTGGGGCCCTATTTTTTAATCACTCGCGTAAAGACGACGTGTGATATTTACAGGTTTTTGTCCGATTTTCGTACTAAAAATAGTTGTAATCCAAACGATTGTGCTTTAAAAAGAATAAGTCAATTTTCTGACTACTTACGTCTATCTTTTGCGTGATCTTTGTTGTATTTTACTGTGTTGTATCTTTCCGAACGATTCAAAAATAGAGCACCTGGGCCCTTATTTTTTAATCACTCGCGTCAAGATGGCGTGTGATATTAATTGATTATTGTCCTATTTTACACTGAAAATTTGTATAATTCCACGCGAAAGTGTTTTGAAAAAAGATAACTGAATTTTGTTAGTACGAACGTCCATATTTTGCGTAATTTTCATTGATTTTTAATAAGTTTTCGAACTAAATTCACACGCTATATTCAAGCGAGTGATTCAAAAATAGAGCTCCTGGTGTTGGTTGTTTTAACTAGTCGCAAAAATAAATAGATTTTATGTTTTTTTTTCATATATTTTTAAGCATCAGTATCGTTTGTACACCCACTCCAGAGTCGCTCGTCGCTGAGCAAAACAACACTCTATACAATTATTTTATCAACTGAAATACGACGCGTTTGGTGTATTGGTTAGAGCTCCTGACTATTAGGCCGGCCGTCGCGGGTTCGAATCCCGCAAGGGGAAAAAAAATGTGATGAGCACGAATATTTGTACATGAGGTCATGGATGTTTAAAATGCATTTAAGTATTTATGAGAGACGCCCCCGTCATAATCGTTGTCTGGTATTCGTGATACAAGGAAGAAAATTCAATACTTCGAAACCACGACAATTGGTGTGTTTTCTGGCGCATATTTATTATTTATTATTATTATTACTTTTACACAATTTATTTACATTAGGGGAGAATCGCCGCGCATTAAAAAACTATACAATGTGAAACGTTAAATGCGCAAAACCTTAAAAATAGGTTGATAGGAATAACGAGCAGAATCAATTGAACCTTTTAATATAGCTCACATTTTTCAAAAAATCGTATAAAAATGTTGCCCTGTCTATTTATTAATAAGACAAGCCATCACGTATGCAAACCTGCCAAAATACGTAAACAAGCAATTGTTACTTCTTTATGAGTGTAGATAGTAATAATAATAATGTCAGCGCGGCGCAGCAGCCCGGTGATAATAAATAATAATAATAAATATCCCTTGGACATTCCCACACATCGCCATATAGTCCCAAAGTAAGCTACTCAAAGCTTGTGTTATGGGTGCTAGACAACGGATATAATACTTAAATACTTTTTGTTTGTAAATACATACATGATATACATAAAAACATCCAGACTAATACAAACAGACATGTTCATGCACACAAATGTTTGTATTGTGCGGGGACCGAACCCGCAACCCGCTGCGTAGTAGGCGATTTCTCGAACACTACACCAGACGGGTGTAAAAGTAGGTGATATAACTACCGACTCGTCTCTCGACATAGCGTCGTCCGCAGAGCAAGAAATGATCAATACGTTACCATGAGTTGACGACGGTTTAAATCGCTACCGACGACGTAAAAAAGTCTATGGAAAATTGCACAGCGCATCTAGCGGTCACTGACAGAACTAAAATTTTCCATACAAAAAGTGACGTCGTCGCTAGCGAGTAAACTCGTGGTAACGGCAATGAGGTGGCAGAAACAAAAACACCAGTTAAAATCTTTATTTTCTTTTAGAAATAGGTTAATTGAATTAAAATCATTTAGGGTGTCTGAGGATTTGCGCATTTAACATTGCACGTAGTATACGGAGGACTTAATACCAAAAGCATTCTCTACAGTAACGGTCTTAACAGATGATTACAAATCATTGCGAGATTACAGGCTCTAATAATAATAGTATACAGGTTGTTGTTTTGGTCAGTGACATCCAACTCAGGGATGATAATATGAGTTATGCTTATTCTATAAAAAAATGTTTTCTTTACATTCTGAGCAAGTTTTATACAAAAAAACTCTTCACAACATGCAAAGAAAATTTACAAAACTAATGGGAAAACTCGCACCCTAGCGCGTAGCTAGCACTTATCTACGAAATACTACGCCGTAGCTAGTAAGCTACGAAGAGGCTACCTGGTGTTGGTAGTTATAACTCGATTGATGGACCGCAAAAAAATGATTTTGTGGGTTTTTTCCATTAAAATAAAAAAAATTTTTGGCATCAGTATCGTTTGTACAGCCACCCCTGAGTCGCTCGCTGCTGACCAAAACAACACCCTGTATAAGCTCTTAGGCGTGAATGATTTTCCATTTAGAATTTAAATATTGATTTCATACAAAAAACTGTTGTATTTCTTAGAGGTTTTTGCTATATTCAAATTACACTTAAACCACATATAGTTTTATTTACCAGTACTCATATTATTCGAGATCATTAACGCATAGTCTATTAAATCCGATAATTCCTTTTTTTTATCCATGAAATCTAAATCAGTGGTACTTAACTTTTTTTCTATAAGGGCCGCAGAGACGTTTCACACGTAATACACTGTGCCGGAACGCGATATTAATTCACACTTCTTATACAAAAAGTAATTGAAACAACTGCGATTCAGCCGTTCATCGCAAGATATAGTGTAACAACAATTTTATTTTATAGGGAGAGTGTAAGAATTAAGGTAAACGCACATTTATCCGAGCCGAACGCGCCGAACGAATCGAAAGTCAAGGAGGCCTCGCACACATATTTATTTATTTAAAGTTTATTGCACTGTAAGTTGTACAATTGGCGGACTTAATGCCTAATGGCATTCGCTACCAGTCAACCACCAGGTAATAAATAATATCCTTTGGACATTCCCACACATCGCCATCTAGTCCCAAAGTAAGCTACTCAAAGTTTGTGTTATGGGTGCCAGACAACGGATATAATACTTAAATACTTTTTTTTTTGTAAATACATACATGATATACATAGAAAACACCCTATTTAGTAATGCATAGAGTTTTATCAGTGGCGGAAAATTAATAATAAGTGAGAAGAGTGGTAAAAAAAAGAAGTAAAATTAACTAACATAAACATACATACTAATATTACACAAATATATCATAGGATACATAAGCAAAAGACTAATAAACATACATAGAATAAATATACTTTATAAATACAAAACTATGAATGATAAAGGTGATGATAATAACGACATCGAAAAAACAAAAATAAAAGAAAATGTTAGTTACATATCCGCATCTCGACCGCGTCGAAGAAAGAATGAGATAGCGCTATGAGTGACATCTAAAGGTGGGAGTGAGAATGAAGGTTTTATCCGGAGATCCGACCGAATCGACCGAATCGGCCGCTTCGAAGAAGCCATGAGATAGCGCTATGAGCGACATCTAAGGTGGGAGTAAGTAAGTATTGAACACCCGGCGAGTCGTCCGAGTCGACCGCATTAGCCGCGCCGAATCTGATGACGTCATCCAAATTTATCTGGGATTTTTAGGGTTCTTTCCAGATTCGGACGATTCGACGCGGATAAGTGTGCGAGGTTTCATGAGATTTCATATAAAGAACTATAAAATTCGGATAAGTGTGCGTTCAGCTTTAATGTAGCTTGACAGATTAGAAAAAAATACATTTGGCAGTGGCACTAATCTATCATATGCCCTATCATATCAGATTTCGCTTTTTTATCCTTATCATGTCTTTTAGAATGCAACACCAATTTACTCCGAGTCATGAACCGTTTGTTGCAAACTTCACATTCGTACCTCCGATCACCTATATGCATTTTGACGTGCATAACTAAATTATTTTTTTGCGTGAAGCTCTTTGCGCATATTTCGCATGTATGGGGTTTGATTCCTCGGTGAGCTTTCTCGTGGCGATCCAAGTCCGCTTTTCGGTAGAATGATGAACCGCATTCTACGCAGTTGAAGTTTTTAATGCCTGTAGAAGAAAAGGTATAATTTAGAGCTTAAAATACCGAAATGAATGCTTTCTTTTAACACAGATTTAAGCGTATACTCCAGTTTTTAATTATATAGACCAAAGTGCCACAAACACAATGGCAAAAACCGGTCAAGTGCGAGTCGCGCACTGAGGGTCCCGTGCCAACGTTAACTCAATTAGGAAATCCACTTACTTCCACTTAGTAAAATACCACAATATTTTGTTGACCGCAAATATAACTTTGTTTTTCATAGTGTTTGTATGAAGAACAAAGTTATGTTTGCGGTAGTTGAAAATGTGCTATATCTCAAAAACTTCTCGTTCGATCCCGTCCGAACCAATTTGCGTTGAAAGTATTTGTTATGATCTACATTATATGTTTTTTTTTCAAAATTTATACTCGCTTAGTTTAGAAGTTAGATGGGGGGACGCCCATTTTACCACTTTGGAAGCGTCTAGCTAAGAAAAGTTAGACTTTAAAAGAAAACGGTTGAAGAAACCTCTATATCATTTTAAAAGACCTATTCATAGACAGCCCACACGCATAGGTTTGACAAAAAAAAGCTTTTTTCGGTTTTAGTTTCATGTATGGGAACCCGGCCTTAAATATCATTATTTTTCATTTATTGTACAAGAATCGTACAGCGGTTAACAGGATACATCTTCCTACCAAATTTCAACAGTGTGATGTTTATAGTTGCAGAAAAAATTGGCTGTGCTGTGACATACGGACGGACAGACAGACAGACAGACAGACAGACAGACAGACAGACGGACAGACAGACAGACAGACTTGACGAAACTATAAGGGTTCCATTTTTTGCCATTCGGCTACGGAACCCTAAAAACGGAACCCCTATAGTTTCGTCAAGTCTGTCTGTATGTCTGTCTGTCCATATGTCACAGTTACTTTATTGTGTAATTATAAGCATCACACTGTTGAAATTTGGTAGGAAAATGTATCCTGTTAACCGCGTTTCGAGTCTCATACAAACAATAAAAAATAATGACATTTAAGCTCCCATACATGAAACTAAAACCAAAACAAATTTTTAGTCAAACCTCAGCGTGTTGGGTGTCTATGGATAGGTAATTTAAAATGACATCAAGGTTCCTAAAACCTTTTTTTAAAGTCTTACGTATGATAGACGCTTCCAAAGTAGTAAAATGCCCTCCCGATCAGAAGGTCTTAATAGCAAAACGTCCTATATTGCGAAACGTCTAATGAGCAGTAAGCCTAATTTGGAAAAGGTCCATGTAGCGAAACGTCCAACTATCAGATGATCCATATAGCAGAACGTCTCTTTCGCAATTCGACTATTTCAAAAGGTGTACACTCATAACAGAAATTGAAATCATTTGTTAAATACTTTTGTAAATTTGTTATAAAGCACGAGTTTTTTTTGGAATTATAAGGATGCCATAAAGCAAAGGGTCCCCAAAATGTAACCACCTAATATCCTTTTGATATGGCCAATTTTTACCAAAAATTCAAAGGTTTTAAGCTTTTGCAGCTCCCTGCCTTGTACTTGGCATTAAACATTATATCGACTTATCGATATTTCTGCGCTTATTTCCTTCAAATGATATATTCTTGTATATTTGTTATCTTGCCATAAGGCTTTTTTTCTAAGACCTTTGAGGAATAGTAGCATGGTTGGCTTCGATTTTATATTCATGTTAGGCCGCCTCTGCCATCCTTTTAGGGCAGCCATACTCAATCTGCGGCCCGCCGAACCTTTTTGTGCGGCTCTTCAGCCTGCACCAAGACCCCATGCGAGACTTGCTAGGAATTTTGGCATGGAAGCGAAAAGAAAGATCGCTACGCTTGCGTTCACAATATAGTTTCGTAGCTTTCAGCATAATTATTTTTACGAAAGCGCGCTACAATTTAGAATTGTTTTAGCAAGCACTATCTCGTATGACGTTAAACGTTACTAGGGGATAGACTAAGCAGTCGGTACGTACCTACTAATGTGGCTGTTTAGCTCCAGATGAAGCAAATTGAACAAGTAATGATATGTATTTTTATTTATTTATTTAAAGACATTATTGCACAAATTTAGTGTACAAAGGTGGACTTAATGCTAAAAGCATTCTCTACCAGTCAAACCTTTAGGTCATGTAGAAAGGTGTCAACGGGTGCAGTGAAAAGCTTCTAAAGAAAAAAGGATTTTTATGTTGCTGAGTATCCAGACATTTTGCGAGTATGACGATTCGCGAAGTAGACGTTCTGCTATACGGACCATCTGAGAGTTAGACGTTTTGCTACATGGACCTTTTCCTAATTAGCCTTATTGTTCATTAGGGATTTCGTGCTATTGGACGTTTTGATATTTAGACCTTCTGATTGTGAGCCGTAAAATGGGCGTCCCCCCCGATCTAACTTTTAAACTAAGCGATTGTAAATTTTGAAAAAATTCATGATGTAGATCTTGACAAAGACTTTCAACGAAAATTGGTTTGAACGAGATCAAGCTAATAGTTTTTGAGATAGAGGATAGTTCTAGTTTCATGTCTGGGAGCCCCCTGTAAATATAATTATTTTATTTTTTGTATAAAATTGTTTGAATCGTCAAGCGGTTAACAGGATTTATCTACCTAAGTTTCAACTGTGCAATACGAATAGTTTCAGAATAAGGTGGCATACGAATGGACGGACAGACAGACAGACAGACTTGACAAAACTATTAGGGTTATGTTTTTTGTCATTCGGCTACGGAACCCTATCACCTAAGAAATGTGAACTTAGTGATGTGACTTAAAACTTATAACTGCGGGTCTATAAGCGACGCATATTATGAGGTAGTATTGTGACTTGGCCAGACAAAACGGACTATAGCCGAAAGAGTCAAGGAACACATAGCTGCAGTAAAAATTCGGCAGACTAATAAATGGGGACTAATCACTGGATGGAGTTATATGACCCGAAAATCCTTTCCACGGATCGCCATTACCATACTAGGGTAATACGTGAAGCGATTGAAATCAAGAAGTATAATAATTTCAATCGGGAAGATGGGTTTAAATTGTCATCGGCCTGGAATCCAGTGATTAATAGGTGCAAACCGTGTGTGTCGCCTTTATCAATAAACATTAACCCGGATACTGTGAGTGTTGTGTGTCGCACTGAACCTACTGACTCTATTTCACGTGCACAACAAATATCGGATAGTTGGAGGGTAGCAGAAGAACCAGCCGCCCGATGCAGACGAAGACGCCGAGCGCCAGTCTCCTCGTGACCACGACGGTTGCAACGTCGAGGGTGTAAGTAGTAACAATACTACTACATAATATGCGTCGCGTATAGACCCGCAGTTATAAGTTTTAAGTTATAATGCAACGCGAAGTTTAAAAAAATCTTAGTGATGTGAATTGAATGAGACTCAAAAATAATCTCTATAAGAACAGCTGTCATAGTGAATACCTTTATGCGCTAACTGGTGTATGCTCAGGTGCCCAAGTTGCGTGTAAGTCTTCCCACAAGTGGGACACATGTATGGCCTTTCTCCTGTGTGTGTGCGCGTGTGCTTCTTCAACTCGTAACCTGTTTGAAACACTTTCTCACAGACATCGCACTGGTGGAATTTTGTAGACGGTGCCTTTTTTCTGCGCCTTCTGGAAGTTAGATTGGATACCATATTAATGTATTTGAGACATTTAATTATTGTAATGCAGAAAAAGTATAAGGACCCTTTATGACGAAAGGGTATTATAAAGTAGATGATTATTTAAAAGATAATAATGTATGGACTTGCACGATCTCTATAAACATTGTAAACCTTTTGAAAAGAGGCATTGGCAATAGTGACTGAGTTTGTTGCGCAGCTTCTTCTCAGCACTAGCCCACAATTGTCCCGAAGCTGTGGTAGGGTTTATATTGGGACGTGTATAAAAGTGCCCTCAGTGGGCCTATTTGCAAAAATAAATGACTTTTATGACTTTTATAGGACTTTGACTTTGCCATGCTGTGGAACACTTACGACCTTAACAAAAATAAATAAACAAGATTTGAACTACTGTTTAAATTTTATGCAGCTAAGGTGAAATGTTCTGCCCGAACCGTTCGTGCACCGACCAGGTCAACACTTTACAAATCATCTTAGAGCAAGCATCAGAATGGCTAAGGGTAGTTAACCTAACATTTGTAGACTTCGAAAAAGACTTTGACACGCTAAAGTGGACAAGTATTTGGTCGCGACTCGCTGACATTGGTGTCCCGTCGAAAATCATCGACCTACTAAAGATTATCTACAGAAAATATAGTTGCAGAGTCACTCACGCCGGCCTTATCTCTGAAGACATCGAGGTACACGCGGGCGTCCGGCAAAGCGGCTTGCTTTCGCCCCTTCTCTTTCTGGTTGTCTTAGATGGAAACAAGTATCGCGCATACCAAGACAAACAACGTGGAATCGAGTGGGGTATAGTCGAAGTTTTAAAGGATTTGGATTATGCCGATGATCTCTGTTTGCTGAGCCACACGCTTGATATGCAATCCAAAATCGACGACCAACATCGAGAAGCGGGCATCACAGGACTCCAAATCGACCTTCAGAAGACCCAGGAGATGCGATCTGGAGTGAGGAATTGCACACCTCTACGAGTTGATGCAAAGGATTTGGAACGAGTTCACAAATTTACCTACTTCAAGAGCGTCGTGTCTGGAGGTACAGAAAAGGACATCACTTCACGCATTGCCAAAGCCAGATCTACTTTCGCACAACTTCGGCCCGTGTGGCAGGGAAATTGACCCGAAGGGTCAAGATAAAAATATTCGGGCTCAACGTCAAATCCGTAGTACTGTATGGGTTCGAAACGTGGAAAGTCATAATCATTGTCTTCGTCGATTTCTCGGTATTTACTGGCCTGAGGAAATCTCCAATGATGAATGGTTGGAACGCTGCAAAGAAATCCCGATCGACCAGCAGATCAAGCACCGCAAGTGGAATTGGATTGGCCACACTCACAAAATCTCATACCAAAGCAGGCTCTGGATTGAAACCCTCAAGGAAACGGTTATTCCCAGTAGTTCCACTGGCAACAATGGGGGCAACTGGGAATTTGTAAAAAAATATGTCGCAGTTGCCACCCGTGCCGCCCTTCAAATGGTGGTGTATGGAAAGTCCACTGTATTGTGATCCCCGCTGGCAACAGATATGTTTCAAAATGTTTGAAAGGGAAGATTTATGATCCTTTAATGTCTTCAGTTTCGAATATGATTAAAAGCTAAGTATGGAACTGGTGGCAACTGGAACAAATCTTTTTACAAATTCCCAATTGCCTCCAGTGGGGCGATGCCGTTGGGGGCTACTAGGAATAACCCCCAAGGAAAACGCCGTGGTCGTTCCAAACAAACTTGGCGGCGCACTGTAGCAGACGACGCGAAGAAGATCGGCAAGACCTGGAGCGAGATTAAACGCGAAGCTCTAGACCGGACGTGATGACTGACTGTTGTAGATGCCCTCTGCCCGACCTAGGGGATATGGGACCTAAAGTCAAGTACGTCAAAGTGAAATGAATGTCACCCTTATGTCACATTGGTGTAGTGTTTAGTGCTCCTGGGCAATGTAAGCAATTCAAGGAAACATTTTTTGATTAAATTGTTAATATTAATGACTAGCATTTGATGCAAATTCACATTAACCAAATTGTTGACTGTTTAAGCTGTGTTAAATATTTCTTCCTAAGGCACTGATGTTTATATCCAGGACCACATGGTCAGAGATAAAACAGTCCCAACATAATAATAATAAAGGCAGGGCATTCTCCTTACTTCTTAGGTTTTTCTTCTTCATCGTCGTCTGAGATCTCAATAACATCACACTTTATTATCACTTCTTCTACCGCTGGTGTGTCCGCTTTCACTTCGTCCAGATCAACTGGTTCCTTCACCGGTTGTACCTCAATCTCTTTTTCTGGTTCCTGAACTTCCGACATGTCTGGAATTAATATGTTAGAAGTTACATAAGTAATTAAAATATCAAGTATAGTTAAAATTCTAGAAAACAATGTATAATTTTATTTTTCTTTATTCCTGTGGATCTTGTGTTGGATAGAAGTCAGTGGATAATAAACTTTAAACACACTGACTATAGTTAAATTGACTCTCAAATTCTATATCTTATTTCTTAGATAAATACGGTTTTATCATTTTTTCTTCACTGTAAGTACTGATGGGAGGGAAGTTTCTTGCTAATTTGACTTATTCTTACTATGAAATAGTCTTATACTGTTCACCTTGAGTTTCTAAATATAATTGAGGAATGTTGATAGCTTTTTGATCTCAATAAGACATATTCTTCAGCCTCAAGTTTCAAAGCAGATAAAAAACAGATTAAGGCCACTCAATCACCACAGGATATGGTAAAGCTATATTTAACATACTTTTGATTGATGACACAAAGGGACAAGGGCCTTGTTTTTAAAATGATTATCTTGCAGTGCATTGTTGTTTAAAAGTTGGATACAATATACAGCAAATGATATATTTAAATGCCAGTTACAGCCCCAAATTGCTCAACAACCGCCTGTAAGCCCAAACCGTATCTAACAATGCAAGCCACCATGAAAATGCTAAAAAACAGGCCGTAAAAGTACACTGTTTGTTTACATAAAAGTATACTTACTTTAAAAGTAATTGACGTGTATATAAATATTACATATCACTGCACTGTTTGTGACTACCCTTGAACATTTCTTTGAGGGTTCATTTGGCTATAAATTTAATTTTTTTCACTTACTAATTTCGTACACCTGACAGACAAGATTGACAAGATTTTTTTGGTCATTTTTTACGTTTTTTGACAGTTATTAAAAATGTTGCCAGCAATTGAATTAAGAAATAACATACAATAGCATCCAGACAGATGCCATTATTCATCACATCATGTTGCAGTCACAAAGGTGTCTCCCGTGCGACGTAAGCATATTAAAGTTCTTCTTCTTCTTTTTCTTTTGTGGCGACGAACTTAAGTTTACCAGCCGTTCGGTATACCGTTCCGCCAATGACACGTGTGCAACATTTACACGAAAAGGGATATATAAGCAAAATGAATGTTTTTTCTGGCTTTAAGCAAATGTACCACCTAAAACAAAGAGGACAACACAAATACATGAACACAACACAATTTAATACTAGTATATTTTATAAAGCGATTAGTATAACGGGGATGATGGAGTCAAATGAGGAAGAGGGGGGTGAAAAGGAAGGAAGGTGACAAACAAAAATGAATAAAACAATTCATATTTGTTTGTCACAGGTTTGCTCTACATTTGGTTATAAGTTAATGTTTTGGGTTAGTATGAATTTTGAAAGAGATTTAAGAAGCGGGGGAGAGAGGTTACAAAGAACACATTTAATATTAGTTGGGCGGGGAAAGCTTTTAGGAAGGAAATCGAAAAAGGAAGCGCCGATGTTAGGACAGTTGAAAAAGATGTGGTTAGTTGTGCCTTCATCGAGGCCACACTCACAGAGGGAATTGTCCTTAATCCGAAGCTTTGCCAAGTGTACAGGAGTGCAAGAATGGCCAATACGGAGTCTGCAGATAGTAGAAACCACTTTTTTTGAGAGGCTGGTATGTTTGAAGAACCATGGTCTTGGGGGAATAGTCTGCTGGATATCGGAGAAGTATTTTCCAACGGATCTCTTGGTGGAGTTCCAATGAGTGTTCCATGATTCATACAAGTGAAATCGAGGCAGGGACAAGGCGTCATGGGAAAATAATTTATAGTGTTCTAGAGAGCCAGAAGAGATGGCAACCTTCGCAAAAGAGTCAGCGGTTTCATTTCCAGGTATTCCCTTATGGCTGGGGATCCAGGTCAGAACAACATTTATACCAATTATTTTACACTCGAGGAGAGCTTCTCGGATTTTGAGAATGATGGGAAACTTAGTTTTAGTTTTAAAAGGATTTGCCAAAATTGCTTGAAGACAGCTCAATGAATCAGTGAAGATAATGGAGTTATTTAGGGAATGGGATTTTACATACGTGACAGCCTCTAATATGGCAATTGATTCGCCTGTAAAAATTGAGGAGACTGGAGGGCATTTTAAGTTTAGGGCTATTTTAAACGTTGGGAGCCATACCGCGGCTCCGACACCACCAGCGTCGGAGAACTTGGATGCGTCAGTGAAAATTGGCGTCCAACCTTGCCAACGATCGGACATGATAGAACGGAACTCTTGGGGGGCGCAAATAGAGTCTTTAGAAATATCAAAATGTAATATTACGGGGGGACTAAAGATAAGAGACTCGTAGCTGTTTGAAAAAAGAGGATTCAAGGAAAATTTCTCAATTGGAGTAGGAAGACGGTTAAACTTCTGGAAACTTAATAGAATACAAGGAATATTTCGCGGAGATTCAGACTGATCGGTTAAAGATGAGAGAAGCTCAAGTTTAGCCAAAAGAGGGTGGGAGGAATTTTGCGCAACTTTTAAGTAAAAGCGGTCAGAAAGATACTGTCTACGGAGGAAAAGAGGCGGATCAACGCTTTCAATCTGGAGAGCATTGATAGGGGAAGATTTCATCGCTCCCAGAATGATTCGCAAGCATTTTGAATGAATTTTGGATAGCTTTTCCAGAGCTGCTTTATTGCCTGGATCGAGTAAAAAGGAGGAGTAGTCGAAGTGGCTACGGATAATCGCATTATAAAGTAGTTTCTGCGAATAAGGATGAGCACCCCATCGTACTCCTGAAAGGGCGCGGAGTACATTTACTCCTCTCTCTGCTTTTTGGCTAATATAATTAAAATGCGCAGAGCCAGTCAGACGAGAATCTAAAATTAGGCCTAAAAATTTCACTTTGTTTGAAAAAGGGATAGGTTCACCGTTATGAAGCAGTTGAATCTCAGGGATTACGCGTTTGTGAGTAAATATAACGTAACAACATTTAGGGACAGATATTGAGAGACCGTGATTAGAAAGCCAGTCGCCGAGATATGTGAGGGCAGAATTTAACCGGGTTGTTGCTTCAGATAAGGATTTGGAAGAGAGATAGAGAGCAATATCATCCGCGTACTGAAGAATATTACAAAAGGGGTTTACTGTAGAGTCAAGGTCATGAGTGTATATATTGTAGAGTAAGGGGCTAATTACGGAACCTTGAGGCAGGCCCTTCCAGATAGATCTCGGAGGGAGAATAGTATCTTGATGTCTAACTATAATGGACCTAGACATCAGTGAGTTACAGATGAGACGTACCAGCTTCTCTGGGATACTCAGATGGAGCAGTTTTTGCCTGAGCACCGGAAGAAGGACGTTGTCGTACGCCGAGGAAATATCGAGGAAGACACCAACTAGGTATTCCTTATTTTTAAAAGCAAGTCTGATATCGGAAGTAAGAATACTTAAGCTGTCCAAAGTGCTCAAGCCTTTGCGGAAGCCAAATTGGCTCTTGGCTAGGATGCCGCGGGATTCGATGAACCATTCCAGCCGATTCCTAATTATGTGCTCCATTACTTTTAGAAAAACAGAAGATAGAGCGATTGGACGATAGGAATTGTGGTCGAGAGGATCTTTTCCGGGTTTGAGTATTGGGATAACCAACTGTTGCTTCCAATCGTCTGGGATAGAGCCCTGGTCAAAGAAGGAATTAATCAGATTGAGGAAATAAGACTTAGCCTTGTCAGGAGATCTACACAGAAAGGAATAAGGAGTGCCATCAATCCCAGGGGAGGAGTCAATCAACCCATTGAGGGCTAGTTGAAGTTCTTCAATAGAGAATGGGTTATCCAAGTTATTAGAGGGAGGAGAGCAAGAAGAATAAGAAGGAAAGCAATCTAATGAAGGGACAAAAGGAGGGGCAAGTTTGTCAGCGAAATAGTTAAGCCAAGAAGAAGGGTTATTAGAAGAGATATTAGGGCAGTCTAGGTATTGACGGAATCTTTTAATTTGCTTCCACACTAGTGAGGAAGGGGTTCTGGGGGACATTGACTCGCAAAATTTAGTCCACCCAATTTTTTTTTTCTTAGCCAAAGTCTTTCTAGTTTTAGCCGATACCCGTTTGTAATTTATATAATTCTCCATGGTCATTGATCGATTGAATATTTTTTCAGCCTCCCTACGTTTCTGAACAGATTTTGTACAGTCAGAGTCCCACCAGGGAGGGGATAACTTATGATTGCAGCTTTTTTCCGGAATGTGATGAGATGCGCAGCTATGTAAAGCAGTTACAAACTGAGAGTAAGAGGAGAGAGCGTTATTGGGACTAATTGTTGGAAGGGAATCAATTTTATCATTAACTGAAGACCTGTAATTGGGCCAATCGGCCTTATTTAAATTAAACTTTAAAAGAGGAGGCAAGCGAGGATTTTCAGAAACATTGCTAGGAAGAGTTAAAAGGATGGGGAAGTGGTCGCTGCCGAATGAACTATTTAGAACACACCAGGTGATGAGAGGGGCTAGATTAGGAGAGCAGATAGATAGGTCTACAGCCGAAGCTGGATTTTGAGAAGGGAGGACTCTTTTAGTGGGACTGCCATCGTTCAGGATGCATAGATTGAGGTCATCCAAGAGATCTGCAAGGACTGTCCCTGGAGAATCCGTAGAATGGCATCCCCAGGATAAATGGTGGGCGTTAAGGTCGCCCAAAACAAGAACTGGAGGGGGGAGGGATGAAATGATAGAGCAGAGTTCATTAAGGGATGTGGAGTCTGGATATGGGATATATACAGAGATAAATGAAATATCAAACGCTCGCACAGCCACTACACTAATGGCTCGACTGTGCGGGGGGAGGGAGATCTGGGAAAAAGGCAGGGAGCGCTTTACGAGTAAAGCACTGCCTGCATAGCCATCATCTCTGTCGTCCCGGAGGCACGCGTAGCCCGAAACACGGAAACGTGATTCGGAAACCAACCATGTCTCCGAGACGGCAAAGACAGATGGAGCGTATTTATTGATAAAATGAATCAAAACATGTTTTTTGCGTCTAATACTTTGGCAGTTCCACTGAACTACCGTGGGACTGGGATTCATTATAACTATTTCGTAATGAGAATTGGGAGAACTGGGAAAGCTTTTCGGCAACGTTGGACGGTAAGCGGTCTCCATGACCAGTAACTACGCGAAGAATTAAGGAGAGGATTAAATCGAGAAGATTTTCATTGTCTTCTGGTGAGGCAGGAGTGGAAGAGGGAACATTCAGGGCACACCCATTCGGGAGGGAGGAGGCACAATCGCGAGTAATTGCCTGATGCGCCTGTCTGTCATAGCCTTTACTCAAGGGCGCCCGGGGGCGAGAAGGTCGAGTAACTGTTTTTTTATATGAGACTGACGGAGGGGGAGAAGAATGAGATTGGTGTGCTGTCGAGGAACCAGAAAAGGAGGCCGGGGTTCTGGTCATATCAGCGTAGGATCTACGCACTGGTGGATAAATAGCAGAAGCCTGCTCGTATGACACGTTGTCTTGTGACATAGCCATTTTTATTACCTTTTGGCGAGCGTGTTCAGGGCAAGACTTGTTCAAGGCAAAATGCGAGCCAGTGCAGAGGACACAAGAGCCCGCACTTTCCTGAACAGAGCACTGGTCTCCAGAGTGAGGTTGAGTGCACCGGAAGCACCTTGGCTTAGACCGGCATTGTGCTTTGACATGGCCAAAGCGGCAGCAATTTAGGCACTGAATGGTAGGGAGTTGGTACGTCTCAACGGGGATAGAGTTGTGAAAGCAGTATACCCTCTCGGGAAGAACTTGGCCCTGGAATGTAACCACTACTGACTGGGTGGGGACCCACGAGATTTGTCCGTCTACAACTACCTGTCTATTTAAACGCCTTGCTTTCAAGAGAATGCCGCACCCCGCTGGTACGGATAATGCTTCAGCTAATTCAGTCATACTCCAATCAGAGGGAATGCGCCTGATAAGACCCATTCTGGTGACGTTGTATGTTGGGATTGTAGCAACATATTTGTGGAGTGGCAACAGCTCATTTGATAAGAAATTATTTGCTGCGGAAGCAGTGGAGAATTCCACAGAAAGTCTGTTCCGACCGATTTTCTTAACCCCATCAAGAACAACCTGCTGGATTTTATTGTGGACAATGAATTTTCCGAATCTTATGGGCTGAAGAGATGTAGGAGATGCGGGATCAGAGTCAATGAGGCTGACATGTACGATGAAAGGACCCTTGTCTAAGTCACTGTAAGCTTTAGGAGCGATTACTAAGGACGGATGGACGTAAATTTGTTGTGAGTTATTGGGTGATGGAGTCGGTAGTTCTGTGTTCATCCGTTTAGGGGGATCGGATTCCGCAGGTGAATCTAGACGGCGTTTGCTAGCCGTTGTTTGAGTAAACACCGGAGGTGATAACGAATCATCGAGGGATGACGCTTCCATCGGAGAGGTGGCCCGATCCGGAGGATCGGGTGGGTCAGGAGGTAGAGGATGCATTGTTTAGTACTTACCAGGAAACAATAAAACTACACTACTACACGATAACACAAATGGTAATTGTGCTTAAGAGCATAAAATTAGAGGGAAAACAAAGCCCTAATAGCACTTATAATCACAAAATCCCAAAGCACGTGTTGCCTGCAAGCACCCGCAAACGGCGAAAAAAAAAACCATATTAAAGTTAGTAACGCAATAAGTGCGCAACATTCAAATCCTTATTGCCGATTTCATTTACTTATTTAATGCTTGAGCTAGTAAAGAGAGGATAGCTATGTAAGATAAGTGTCAGTGTCTAATCTTTTATTTTCTTAATATATCACATCATAATGTTTTGAGAATTTTCAATCAGTATACAATATACATATTGATTAATACAAAACATAAATTAATTTCAAAAAGTTAATAAAACTGTATTAAACTTAAACAATGGCAACATTTTTTGCGTTTAGTTTTATCATCAATTCATCAACCCAAAACATTTAAAGCTAGGTAGACATTATAAAATATTTTTTTGGAATTGATTTTATTAAAAATAAACAATCTTTGATTGAAAATTGGAATATTGCTTTTAAACCATTATATATAATTCCAAATAATGAAAAATCTTTAATATTGTGGATGAATATCGTAGGTATTTCCAAAATCAATTAGGTATGTGCGACCTTCAAGTATAATGATACCAAATTGTGTTGGTATCTTAACACAGTACATTGGCACAGCGTGTTTTCTGTTTATTGATTCGACAGGCTTGCCTTAATCGGTCTGCCAATGATGTCATACGTCGTAACATAATTTTAAAAGTGACGTTAGGTATTTCTACGTGGGATTTAGCAGAATAAACACTGTTCTGTGTTATTTGTATTAAATTAAGTGTATTTAGTTTAATCATGGCTTATTACGAACATAGGACAGCCGGTAAGTTTATTATTACTTATAGCTTAATTACGTGAATTTAAATTGATTAAAAAGACAGTAAAATCGTTATTTGTTGTCAGACTAAAATCCGGCTTTGATTTATTTTATTGGTTGTCATGGTTAATGTAAATTAGATGTTTAAAACAATAAAAATAACAATTGAGTGTACTTAAGTTCTGAATTTTATCTTTTTATAATTATATTTTTTTGCTAGCTTTCGTGACGGTTTAAATACGGTTTTTGTAACCTTTTTTTTGGCTTACCAGATAACGTTAGTGAAATTGGCCGAAAATCGAGAAAATTACGGATCAAAACATTAAACAGCTGATATTGACATACCTAATGACGTCATTTTTAACGTTTAGTTATTTCAAAATAATCGTTAATTTCTTTTAAAAAAATCAAGGATACCTTCAAAAGCGATTCTCAGCAATGAAAAAAAAGATAAATAAACGACACAGGAAGAAGTTATTTAAAAAATGAGGTCACCTCATTTAGCATAATTTTATCAAATTATCCTCTTATTTACTACTCCTGTTACATTACTGTGTTTTTTGTGCAGTCTGTTTACTACAGACTCAACAAAACTAGAAATGTATATGTTGCAATTTCTTTTATCGGTGTATCAAGCAAGCGCAGTCTCGTGCTAAATCCTTGACCCAAAACCCAAATGGTTAGCGGCATTCGTCTTGCGTTTGTTTACAGTTTCGTAATAGTCTGGAGGGAGAGAGCATCATGTTTGCATAATTCGGGCGGGCTTAGTTTAATTACAATATTGTTAGTACGCGCCCCAAAATGTTTTGAGATTGGTATTAAAACTGATTATTACATCCATGTAATGTGTAACAACTCTGCTCTGATGAAGAACTATGGATATTTATGTTGTTTATTCATATGACCTACATATTACAGTTTCCTATTTAAAACATGCGATAAAAAGTTGAGCATCTGAGCTAAAAGGGTCATTCATGATGGAGTACCTATTGAATGACTCATACTTAATGACCTTATTTTTGCTGGTTTGACATGGTTAGAATCGTGTAAAAATCCATGCATAATGATTGCGAGGTTACAAAATCTTAAAAATACCGAATAATATCGGTAGTTAGTTTACGTTTTATAAGTTTTTTTTCTGTGATGATGTTTGTCGAAGGTTTAGTACCTGCACAAAGCGGTTTACTTTATTAAGGATGTTTTTATTAAGACCCTTACACCATTAGCAACTAGTATAAGCTGTATAAGTCATACCTACAATATTTTTCTTCCAATTATTCTATAGCTAAGTTGAATGGTCAAGGTAAAACCTGCTTGTCTCACCACACAGTTAGTTTAAGGCCCCATGAGACATTTGTACCGTCACTGCAATTCGTGACAGAATTATTTATCAATGACATCATAATTTATGATAATTTATCACCGTCTGTTGATCATTGACCTTTTGAGATTCGAGTTTTGTCAATATTGAGTTAAAATCGCTCTTCATGTTTTGTATGTACCTAATCTACTTTATTGCCTCATTTAACATTTTTAGGTTGCAATGTTATCGTTTTTTTTGAGCAGAGTAGATGAAAACTATTTTTAGATGATTGACTGACTAATAAGAAATACTAAGGTTTTTTCCTTAGCACTATTCTGTCTGAAATGGCAGTAAGAGGCATACATTAACGCTAATAAGAAATAATTAGACCACCAGCAATACATGCCGGTTTGATTTTGGCGTTTTTTTTACTCAACTGAGTAAATAAAAGACATCTTGTGTTTTCAGGGAAAAAACACATTCAAACCATTTATTTCTATATTTTTCAGGTACAATCCCACCACCCCCGTTATCAGACAAGCTACGGCTGTATCATGTGGAAATGAACCCTTATGGGCACAGAGTGCTCCTCATCTTGGAAGCGAAGAAGGTCAAATACGAAGTATACAGGCTGGACCCTCTGAGGCTACCTGAGTGGTTCAGGGTGAAGAATCCTCGGTGTAAGATTTTTTTTAAATTACAACCGGCTCCCCTCGGGTTTATTCGCCGAAATGTAGTGTCTCATCAAATAATAATATGAATATAACCTATGTGCTATTCCAGTGCATAAACTGTGTGTAAAGTTTCATCGCAATACATTCAGTAGAGTTGCATAAAGGAATGACAATCATACATATGCACATCCATACATTTGAAGAAAGAAGGATTTTCCGTAGATAAAAAAAATTCTCTAATGGCTATCACAACTTGGAGATTTTTGTAAGTTAGCACTTAGAAAAACAGCAAGTAACTTTTTGAATATTTTGTGAAGTAGCTAAGCATAGGTACAATTAAAGAAATCGAAAACGTAAAGCTCCGACGCTCATTTTTCTAAAGCGAACTGTGCATATTGGAAACTTTATGAACTACAGAACAAAATAGATAGATTGATAATACTTCATTGCACACTGCATAATAATACAGTCACAAAGTAAACATTTTACATGGAGAGATAATAATTTAGGTGGTCTAGAATTCTAGATTACCATCTATGAATGTGTGGTTTGGCCTCGAATAATGCAAGCCTCTAGATAATTAAGGTTTGTTTTGTTCAGGAGACTTTATATCTCCATTTTCCGCCACTACAACTCCTAAAGTGTACCAGTTAATCATTGTCTATATACTGTACGTCCAAAGCCCAACAGCGATACTCCACTTTTATAACTCGAAAATGGATGGACCGATTTTCATGAAGTTTAACTTCAACTTCAACCATAAAATGGGACCGAGGGTGCATCGAAAAAAGCTGGCACCGTTTGTTCCCTACATTTCTTTTTGTACTCAAAAGATAACTATTTTTTTTCTATTCCAGTAAAAATCCCAGTCCTGGAGATCCCCACAGACCACGGCGACAAGTTTCTCTTCGAAAGCGTAGTAATTTGCGACTATTTAGACGAGAAATATGTACGGAACCCTCTACATTCCAGGGATCCGTACGTGAAGGCGCAAGACCGATTGCTGATTGAGAGGTTTAACGAGGTAGGTGACTGTTTTATTACTAGCCTTATCGGTTTAACGCACTTCAGCCTTTTATTTATTAAATTGTACCTATTAACACGATCAAAATATGCCTTAGAGCTGTTCAGTTACCAGCACATAAGGTTACACATTTTGTTTGAAAACTATGATGAATAAAAAGACGTTTTCCCACACAAAGTCATTTTGAGATATTATGAGCAAAAAAAAGTGGCAGAATTTTAAAATATGCCACTTAAAACCATAAGTCGTACCAAAAAAATATCAACATTTGAGGCTTGTTTAATGTTTAAGCTAATTGCAATAAATGCATTCGAAATTATCTTTTTAACAGTATAAAAAACAAGCATTTTTCCTTTTAGCAATGCGTCATCGGGTGATGTTTTACAAAAATACAACACTATAAAGTCACCAAGTACACCTTAGTGACCTTTTTAAGATATTATTCTTAGACAGATCGATAGTTTTTTTTTTTTACATACGGTAGAGCAGATAAAGTTGGTCATTATCATTATTTACACTATCCCCTATTACAACTTAATAACTTACCGCAGTGTTTAAACTTGAACTACTGTTGTTCGTACGAGCATTCCATATTGTAGTTAATTTTGGTCAGCTATGTTTTGTTAAATTTTGGTCTTTGTCATTTTTTGTTTATGCAAAAACAAAACGCAGAATACAAATATAAATAATAAATAACGTTATTTATTCTTTTGTTTTTGTTTTTTTTTAATATTTATAATAGGTATATATCTCCAGATAAATATTACTTTCGTATAAATATTATAGCTACTACAGTTATTCAAATACTATTATTATTACAGTTAATAAAAGGCAGCTTGGAGTGCTTTGACACAAACTTCGCGTTCGGCAGTGAGCAGATAGTACAAACATTGGATATATTCGAAAAGGAGCTAGCGACTAGAGGTTAGTACCTATTTTAGCAGCCTTGAACTTCGTTAGGTCAGTAACTTCAAGTGAATATAAAATAGATGATGACTCAATATGAAAGTAAAGCCAATATTATTGTACCCGTCTCGTGATATTTTTTGGAAACAACTTTTTTCGAAAATTGTGTTGGTTTTCACTTCAATTGTGTAGTCGCCAGCACATTTTTTTAAATAAATTTAATATATGTTTTACTGTCCGTACATGCAAATACTTTTTGTCCGTTTTTCTTGAGCTCCAATATCATCAATTTTCACTTACGACATTTTCTCCTAAAATGGTTTGTGTCCTTATATCCGATTTGATAATTCATTACTTGGTCAGGAACAAATTACTTCGGTGGCAACCGACCTGGTATGCTGGACTACATGATCTGGCCCTGGGTGGAGAGGCTATACCTGCTGCGATGCCTCAACCAAACGAAATTTGATGAGAAACGCTCGCTGTTCCCTAACTTTGTAAGTAATCCTATCTGTTTTCCTTACCACTTCCTTGTTTGTTTTTTTACATGGGTTTAACTGTTGGACATTAAAACTAAGCATACGCATTTGAAGCGTCAGTTACAGCCTTATTAACGATGTCAAGGAGGTATTCAATTAGATCTGTATGTATGTATTATCGTTAGAATTGGATAAAATTTTAGTTGTTCTATTAAGGCTGACATCCAAACACGTGAGCAAAAGTTTCGTAAATGCACGTATGTTAATCAGAAGGCATAGTGCTATGATAACTTTTAAGTTATTTTCGGTATATTTCAACTTGGGGTACAGTGAAACTGTCATAAAAATCGGTCTAGAAGTTTTAGAGATATAAGAAATAATTATAAGAATAGTAATAACAATTACAGAATAAGAATAATAAAAATAATTATAACATTTTTTTTGAGGCAGTGCATGATCTGCATAAACTGTTGGTTGGTGTACGTAAGCATCATGACAAGACATCATGCACCGACTATAAAAGAATTTATTTTTCTTAAATAGAAGACGAATGCGTTATTTTAAGCTTTTCAGTATTTTTTGAGGGCTGTTTAATTTTTCTTCACTCTACTCCAACCTTCAACATACACTTTTAGGCCAACCGTGTTCCCATAACATTTTGAAGATTCAACTATACTTTCCACAATAATTTCCTGTATCATTGTCTCAGGTTTGGGTGTAAGTGGTACCCCACCCTTGTTTCTGATTCTCATAACAAGTGCATTGTCTACTTACTTTTGTTCAGAGAAATGTATTTGATTGGTCTCTATGATATGTTAATTAAATTCTAGGCGGACTGGGGCGATCAGATGCAGCTTGATGAAGTGGTGAAGAAGCATTCAAATTCTCCAGCTGAATACTTTGAATACTACAAGAACGCGCGAGCGCATTCCATGGGATTTTATTTGTAATTTTAATTCATTTAAGACTCTCCTTGCTCCAATACTTCACACAAATACACTGGATCACACAAGTAGAGATTTAAAATAAAATAGAACTTCTATCTGGTTAAATTAAATGCACTTAAAAGACACAAGTGCGGTTCGTTTCGAATTAGGGTTTATCTCTTCTAATTAAAAAAAAAATAAGAAATGCTTTTTTAGAGGTCAATAGCTTAAATAGATACACGTACTCACCTGTATTTATGAGTTATTAAATGATAAGAGGTATTTTTATTATTGTTTTAACAGTAACGTAAAAATATTTGAGTTAATTGCCTAACTGAAAAGGCTGGTTCAATGATTGCATAAACAATCTTTAGATCTGTATAAATTAATGAAAGTTTTTTTACTTACGAGTATGTGCTTTAATTACTTGATTCTTCATTAACAATCCATTTATTTGCATTTTGTTAAATATTATGAGCCCGAAATATATTTTGATTTATTATGCAATCGTACTCTAGCTTAACAAATCATATTTTTGTTTATAATATGTAATAGCGCGTCCGTTTAACAGACGTTTTTATGTAAAAGTAAGATTGTTAAATGTAAAGTCTGCGATGTACACAATTATAGAGTAATAAGTTTTTTTAAATAAGTCACTAACCTTAGTTTTAAGATTTTAGGGGCGCTTTCCTATGGTTATTGCCAAGTTATTAAAACGATAAATCTATGTCATAAACTAGTTCGATAATTTTCATATTTAAATTAGAGTAAGAATTTTATTATTTTGACAAATAACTTTCGACTTTAACCATAACGAAATCAGTCCCAACTTTGTAGCATTTTGTATCGGCATTTTTCAAAGATTCATAAGAATCTTTAGTCTGAACACCTAGCACAGGGCCAGTGTTTTGTAAAATGGAAATAAAATATAATATTGTTGCTTATTTTTATGTCAATGTACTTAAATTCCGTAATGTTGTAAAAACATGTTTACTATTTATTTTTCTTTGTTAGAATACAGTTTTCGAAAGCAAATTATTGTGTTTTTATAAAATGATTTTAACTTTACAATCCGTCTAATAAAATAAAATTTTGCAACCTTTATTCTAAACTGTAACTAAGGGACAAACAGGTTTATGATTTTTTAAAATTACCGCTTTTTGTTTTTCGATCGCTTAGTAAGCTGTAGTCTAGCGAGAGATAGTCTAGTGCAAAAACTAAACGCAATCCGCAGACTCGTTCAGAAACTTTGACTGTCAGATCCGATAATAACTTTTGCAGATTTCTGGACGGATTACAGAGCTGTCAAAATTCTTAGTTCATGTCGTGTCGAAAAGTTTGCAAAATTATTTAATTTCTGGCTGAAAATAGTGTATAAGTATTGAAAAATGCCGCTCGTACGTTCGGCAAACTTTAACTTATTTGTTGAAATTCTTGTTCGGATTGCTCTAGTCTCCGCTTTTTGGTAAGTTGCGACCGTATGTTGCTTACGTTTACTTTTCGTAATACTTTATTTTTATCAATGAAATTCAGTATCGAGAGCTTATTTTTCCTATAAAATAGTTATATTAGTTATACCTTAGTCATTTTGGTCACATAAGTTATTGCAGCTTTGTTTCATGACGATCAAAATCGATTTTTGAAATTTTCTGCTTACGGTGAGTATTTTCGTGATTTATTAGATATTTCGTAGTAATTTGGTGCCCGTCACCGCATGAAGTCATTACTCAGTCATCGTTTACTTTAAGATTTGTTTCTATTTGGAATCCTGACACAAGTGAAGTGAGTGAGTCTTGTATGGAATATGAATGTTTCTTATCAGTGCAAATAAACACCTTTATCTGTAATATGTCACAGGTAATTGGTAAGATAATAAATTAAACTACTGTAGTTTTATACTATAATTTAATTTGTGAGATATAAATCAGTAGCTACCTACTAATTTATCAACATAGATGGGAAAATAAAATTATGCATGTTGATACATAAATGCATTTGCTCACTGCTTGTGTACAAATGCTTGGTTTACCCATGGAACTTATATCACTAGTGTATGGAACTGACACAAAAAAATAAATATTGTGCAACATGAATTGACGCCACTTGTAATCAACTCATATTAATGGTTTTATATATAAAATTTAAATATCAAGGATACTCCACAATCTTGTTGTCATATTTGCGACACATTTATTGCTTGGCATAGCTCTTCTATACATAGCAATGACAACTTACTGGGCTAACCCGTGCATTTTCCTTCCATTGTATTCAACAAGTACAAAGTTTGTCATGGAATTATCTCAAAAACCAGCAATAAAATTAATCAGATTATCCAATTTTTATACATTTACTGTTTTTTTTATCTTCCTTAATGCTTACAAAGCAATCAAAATCCACTTGAGTAAATATTTCATCAACTTTTATATGTTACAAACTCTTAAACTTGATTCTCAAATTTAAGCAAAGACTATTCATTTTAACAAACTGTTATATACTTATTTTCAATATTGTATGAACAGCTGGTGTTTAATATAATTTAAACATTACATACAAATGGTTTAGAATGTTTTTAACACTCACAGTGTCATACTTTATATTCATAAAGATGAAATAAGAAGCCATCTGTTTCATAAACAGACGGCTAGATGGTGCTAAGCGTCACGCAATGACGTACTCATAAAAGAGACCACAAATTTCGCAAGGTCGGACTGACAGCACGGTAGCTCAATTGGTAAGAGCGTTTGGCCCAGTCAGCCAAAAGGTTGCTGGTTCAAGTCCCGCCCGTGCGCCAATTTTTGCTTTCTTTTTTCATCTTTATGAATTACATACAAATGTTTTAAATATTCTGTATGCATAAATTTCTTCTGTCTTTTTCATAAAAAAGATAAAATAATAATTTCATTTACAGCCTGTTTGAGGATGTCATAATAAGTTCTGCATTGCTTGCATTTTAGGTCTTCTTTCACCTCCTATATTTGATTGCACTTTATTCAGGGACACACTGTTTTTGTTACAATTATCTTTATTTATTTATTTATACTTTGTTGCAGAACCAACAATTTGTACAAAAGGTGGCCTTAACGCCATATGACATTCTCTACCAGTCATAACTTTGGGCTTACTTAACTTCCTTAATATCAAAGAATATGAGATCGCCAGTAGCGATAAGATCGCCTAAGTTGTACATTTCCTTTTCACGAATTTGTAATTAATTTTTGTGATGTGCAATAAAGAGTTATCTTTTCTAAGCCACGAAGTGCTTTGTCGGTTTTTCGAACGTCTGTCTAATCATAACGAAGTATGCTTATACTTATAAGTTTCATATCTTAGACGACCTCGCTGGTTTTCAAGGCGCCGCTACGAAGCCTCGGGTTCGATTCCCGGTCGGGTGAATGTAGAAATCATAATTTTCTATACTGTCTCGGGTCTGCGTGTTGTGGTACCACTGTTGTGTCTGATTTCCATAGCACAAGTGCATTAGCTACTAACGGGATCATAGCAATGTATGTGAATGGTGTCCAATATTTTTTTTTAAAATAATTATAATATCATATAAGCTAATTTAAAAAAAAACACATAAACTCAATTTGTATGGTGAGTCAATTTCCATCACAAGTATATTTTTTACAAATCTGTCCAGTATTTCCTGAGATAAGCGCGTTCAAACAAACAAATAAACAATCGCCCTTCTTCCCTCTTCTAGCTACATGGAATCAATGTCTCCCTTCAACCGTGTGATCCACAAATCGGACCTGGAGTCAGAATACAAGTACCCGCGGCAGGAGTCGTACGTCCCTGGTGGCATGCTGTGGGTCATCGTGCTGTCGGTGCCGTTCGCTCTGTCGCTGGTAGCGTGGGCTGCGTGTAATGACTGCAGCGATGCACTGGAGGTAGTATAAATAAATAGTTTAAATAAGGTATATTTACATGCGGTCCAATTGTGCGACCTTGAAGTGTACCTGTCTCATTTCCGATCCCACTAACCTTACAATTTCTTTCCATCACTACATCTTTACATTAAAGACTCAACAATGTGTGCGCTACTTTTAGCATCGATGCAGTCGCGATGCTAACGCGCGTTAGCATTGATTCAGTCGCAAACTGTCAACCTTTACACACTGCGCTACTTTTAGCAGCGATGCAGAAGCTGGAAATTGTCAAATTGAATTTTGACGACTGCATCTATGCAAATTTAAATATGTTCATTGCGTGAGTCGCGCTCGCGATGCTAAAGCGCGTTTTTAAAACGCGCAACTACATCGCTGCTAAAATTCGCAACTAGTATTAATATTTCAGCAACTAGTTCAGTTTGACGACCCGTCTGGTGTAGTGGTCGAGAAATCGCCTACTACGCACGCAGCGGGTGCGGGTTCGATCCCCGCACAATACAAACATTTGTGTGCATGAACATGTCTGTTTGTATTGGTCTGGTTGTTTTCTATGTATATCATGTATGTATTTACAAAAAAAAAAGTATTTAAGTATTATATCCGTTGTCTGGCACCCATAACACAAGCTTTGAGTAGCTTACTTTGGGGCTAGATGGCGATGAGTGGGAATGTCCAAAGGATATTTAAGGATATTTATTTAAGGATACTAGTATTCATAACTTTGACGACCTCCGTGGTGTAATAGTAATGGCTAAGCGCGCTGGGTTCAAGGCGTCGAAGCTCCGAGGTCCCGGGTTCGATTCCCGGTTGGGTCAATATAGAAATAAGAAATTTGTATATTGTCTCGGGTCTAGGTGTTGTAGTACCACCGTTGTGTCGTTTTCCATAACACAAGTGCATTAGCTACTTACTTTGGGATAAGAGCAATGTATGTGATTGAAGTCCTATATTTATTTATTTATATTTATTATTTTTTCAGATCCTGCTGGCATGGTCTCTGGCGCTCGGAATAAATGGTGTGCTGACAGACATTGTCAAACTAATAGCTGGTATGTTTTCACCTTCCCTATTTCTGCTGGATGTGATATTTATATTTTTGAGGGTTCCGCAGCCGAAAGACAAAAAACGGAACCCTTATAAAAATGAAAGACTTTACAGATTTATTTCGAGCACATTTTATAAAAACTGTATTATTTTTATTTCATGATTTTTAGTTATTTAAATAAATCACGAGCATCTCCGTGCTTCGGAAGGCACGTTTAGCCGTTGGTCGTTAAGCCTAGTCAGAGCCCTTATGGGCGGCTTGATAACATCTGACAGCAGGGTTAGTCGCTTGCCTTGCAAACACCCCTCCACCAACCCGCACTGAGCCCGCGTGGTGGAGTATGGCTCGAACTACCTCATAGTTGAGGTAAGGCCTTTGCCCGGCAGTGGGACGTTATAGGCTAACTTATTTACTTTTTTTATGGGTTAAAACCAGATAAAACACAAAAAATACTAGCGACCTACCCCGGCTTCGCACGGGTGCAATATTTGATCCTATTGTAAGCGCATTTTATGCGCTTTTATTTATTTTCGTCCTCGCTAAAGAACCTCTAAAATTATCAGTGTATATTATGCATGTGCTATAATACATAATAAAAAATCTTCTTGAATCACACTATCTCTAACAAACAGTCTATCTATTTAAAGAAATCGTATCAAAATCCGTTGCGTAGTTTGAAAAAGTTGAGCATCTTCTAATCTTAATACATATATAAAATTCTCGTGTCACAGTTTTCGTTGCCATACTCCTCCGAAACGGCTTGACCGATTTTGATGAATTTTTTTGTGCTTATCCGGTATCTATGAGAATCGGCCAACATCTATTTTTCATACCCCTAAATGTTAGGGGTAGTCCACCCCTATTTTTATAATTTTATTTTCTAGACAATTTTTTTAATTACTATTTTTTTATGATACTAAATTATTTTTTTTTTATGATACTAAATAATTCGCAAAACATACAAAAATACATACAATCCTCAATTTTCACCGTTCTACGATCAACCTTTATTTTTTAATAGCCATTTTAGTAATTTAAGGGCGAAACAAAATTCGCTGGGAAAGCTTATCTTTAAAATTACGGGGCTCGGCGGGACGGGGCTGGGGGCGAAACAAAGTTTGCTGGGTCCGCTAGTATAAATATAAATAAATAAATAAAAAAAACAAATAATAATAGTAATAAGACTCCAATTCCACAGGCTCAACCGAAAGTGCAGTTCACTTGGCCTAAGTCCGTGACACTGGCACTATAAATACCGAAGGCTAACTATCTTTGAGATCAGAGAACTGTAAAATAATAATAATGATATTATAAATAAATCAATATTGGTTAAATATTGGGTAATAATTATCACCAATCACATAAATAAATAAATAAATCCTTCGGACATTCCCACACATCGCCATCTAGTCCCAAAGTAAGCTACTCAAAGCTTGTGTTATGAGTGCTAGACAACGGATATAATACTTAAATACTTTTTGTTTGTAAATACATACATGATATACATAGAAAACACCCAGACCAATACAAACATACATGTTCATGCACACAAATGTTTGTATTGTGCGGGGATCGAACCCTCAACCCGCTGCGTAGTAGGCGATTTCTCGACCACTACACCAGACGGGTCGTCAATTGCTCTGATCCCAAACTAAGTAGCCAATGCACTTGTGTTATGGAAATCAGACACAACGGTGGCACCACAACACTCAGACCTGAGACAATATAAAAAAATATGATTTCTACATTGACCCGACCGGGAACCGAATCCGGGATCTCTTAGCGGCGACGCCTTTAAACCCAGCGTGCTAAAAGTCACTACACCACGGAGCTCGTCAAATATGTAATAAAGATTGTTGCACCAAACACTGAAAAGAACAAAATAAAAATGTTTTTGCTTCTAGGTCGACCGAGGCCAGATTTCTTCTACCGCTGCTTCCAAGATGGTGTCGAGACTGAAGACCTGCAATGCAACGGAGATCCTATGGAGATCATGGATGGAAGGAAGTCTTTCCCCAGCGGACATAGCAGTTGTAAGTGATATTAATAAATAAATATGACAACACACCAAAGTTTCGAAGTAAGGAATTTTCTTCCTTGTGTTACGAATACCAGACAACCTGATGGGGGCGTTTTCTATAAATTCTTTAGTGCTCATCACGTTGGTGTTGGGTACTATTAATTGCATCAGCTGTGCCGCATGCGTATTGAGGGAGGGCGGGTGGTGCATCCTGCATTTGCCTGAACTAATACTAAACGCGGTGACGGTTCGTGTAGTTAGTTGCCTGCGCCGGCGTCGCTTCGCGGAAATTTAAAGCAAAATAATTTTATAAATTTCAACTTAATAATGGATTTCCGCAAAGTAACGCCTGATTCCATTAATTAGTGCTCATCACATTAACAATTTCGGGATTCGAACCTGCAACCGCGGGCATATTAGTCGGGAGCTCTAATCACTACACCAGACGCGTCGTTAAGTATACATGATGTAGTTTTGGTCAGCCACGTCCGACTTAAGGGTGGTTGTTCAAACGATACCGATGCCAAATATTTAAAAAAATGGGAAGAAGTCACAAAATCAATTTATTATTACAATACTAGCGAGCGAGTCAAAACTACCAACGCTAGGTCGCCTCTTCGTAGCTTACTAGCTACGGCGTAATATTTCGTGATCCGATCTGCGCAAGCTACGCACTAGGATGCGAGTATTTACATTCGTTTATAAAAAAAAGTTGTGAAGAGGTTTTCTTTTAAAAAATATGCATTTTTTTTTTCAAATGTTTATGGTTAAAAACCAGTGTTTTTGCTATATCTAACTATGCATTGGAGGAGCGCAAAATTTTGATATATTATATTATATTGACCCGACCGGGAACCAAAACCCGGGACCTCGGGGTTGCGACGCCTTGAAACCAACGTGCTTAGCGACTACACCACGGAAGCCGTCGTTTTTCATACTAGAAAGTTGAATATTGCTTGTGATAATAACAATATATTGTTTGGTTTAACCTACGGCAGCTACGTACCGTGTCTTTTATTTATCTTTGTGCATATGCAAATAATTTCGTTACAGTTGAAACTTATTAACATGCTAATTGGCAAGTTATCTATTCACAAACGGCAGACAGTGATGACAGCTAATTTTAAACCTGTTATCTTACAAATTAACTTGACTGAATTGGTTTTAGACATAAAGTCTTAGGGTTGAGATTAAAAGCGACTTATTTTGTACTATAATGCTAAACTAAAAAAAAACTATAAATTGTCGTTTTCGAGCAATCCTAAGACGAACATACAAATATTCAAAACTTACAAATTTGAGATCAACACTATAATTACACACATTTCTCTGATCCCAAAGTAAGTAGTTAATGCACTTGTGTTCTGGAAATCAGACACAACGGTGGTATCATAACACCCTGACCCGAGACAATACAGAAAATTATGAATTCTACATTGACCCGACCGGGAATCGAACCCGGGGTCTCAGAGCGGCGACGCCTGGAAACCCAGCGTGCTAGCTACTAACGACGCCTTGAAACCAGGGCTTGGAAACCGGTATTTTTTCTGAACCGGTTTAACGAAAATACAGGTGGAACTTTTTGAAAAAGGTTAAGTTCCTTTGAACCGGGTTTTAAACCAGTTCGGAAAAATATGGGTATTTTTCATTAATCGTTTTAACTTTTCGTTCAGCCAAGACAACCACCTCAACTTCGTTAAGATCTGCGTGCGGTGAGCGCATTGACGTTTGTTTTTAATAAAACTTTTCAATAAAACTTATTTTGTTTATATATCCTATCAGATACGTACTGTGGTAATTGTACACATATTTTTGGAAATTTTATTTATATTATATAAACAATAAAATGGCAAAAGGAATAATTCTGTAGAATCTGATAATTATTCTAACCTCTTTCGAAGAATATTCGGTCAAAAAACAAGTCGCGTTGCGATCGTCGCAAGCGGCCAGGAATTAACCGGTTTATTAAGGTTTACAGTATCACTCTTATTTGGTTCCGCTCCGGAACGGAATTTTACGATAAAACCGGTTTAACCGTTATTATAATACCGGTAAATCTTGAACCGGTTTCAAGCCCTGCTTTAAACCTACTACACCACGGAGGTCTTTACTTGCATATTTCTCTTCCAGTGTCATGGTGTTCCCTAGGTGTAGCATCGATCTGGTTATGCGGCCGGCTCGGCGTGTTCTCCCGCGGGCGCGGCAGCGGCTTGCGGGTAGTTTGCTGTCTAGCGCCGCTTGTGTTGGCCGCTTGTATAGCGCTGAGCAGGACGTGCGACTATCATCATCACTGGCAAGGTGAGAAGAAAACACTTACAATAATAATAAAGATGAAATAAGAAACCAAAAGTTTGCTACTTGGGCCACTGTTGCATAAACAGACGGGTAGATGGCGCTAAACGTCACGCATAATGACGTATCCATAAGAGACCACAAATTTTAGCAAGGTCGGACTGACAACGGTAGCTCAATTGGTAGAGCTTTTGGCCTGGTTAGCCAGAAAGTTGCTGGTTCGAGTCCCGCCCGTGCGCAAATATTTTTGGTTTCTTATTTCATCTTTATTAATGTAAAATATGACACTGTGAGTGTTAAAAACACTTTAAACTTATAATAATACTAATAATAGTCCCTCTATCCGATTTCGACTACGGCGGCCAGTTACAACGACTAACGGACTGCGCGGGACATATTATAGAGCACAAGTGTGTGCGCAAACACAGGTTGCACTCTCTAAAACCCAGGTACATATTTTTGGCTCGATCACGGTGGTCGAACCCGGGACCTCTGGGCACAGCCGTCGCTTTAAAGCGCCAATATTGGAATTGGAGCACGAATCAAATACAATGCTCTGATCGATATCCCAACGTAAGTCAATTCAGTTGTGAGTTAATCCGGAACAACAAACAGTTTGCCAGCAACATCAGGTTACCCATTTTTGTTGCAAACTTATCCCTTAATACAACTGCATAAGATATCGCAGTGTTTACGTGCTGTTGTCCGTACAAATAGATTATTTACGTCTTTTTGTTCATTTTGCTCTGCCCGATCGAGGTTCGAACCGCTGACCTCTTGCATTGGAGGCAACGCTTTATCCTCCGCGCCACCTCCGCAGCTAAGAATGTTGACGAAAACACGGTACATATTGGTCTAAAGTATAGCGCTGAGCAGGACGTGTGACTATCATCACTATTGGCAAGGTGAGAAGAAAGCACTTTTAATATTGAACATTGGGCTCAAACACATTGCTCTGATCGAGCCCAAAGTAAGTGGTTAAGGAAGTTGTGTTATGGTAACCAGAAACAACGGTTGGGTGGGGGAGGAATCGAACACGGGGCCTCGGAACACAGCCACTCTTTTTTTATTTTCATTGTTTAACTTTTTTATCTCAACATAAAATGTGTTTGTTTGCGATGTGATGTCCATTGTCATTCTTTCTTTCTACTTGATCAGAAATACTGTAAAAGCAGCAGTGATACTTACCGAAATCTCGTTCTTGCGAATAAATGTATTTCATTTTATTTCAGATGTCCTGGTAGGTTCAATCCTCGGTTTCACAACAGCCATATTCTGCTACCGTCAATACTACAACCCGCTCTCATCGGAGCTGTCAGGTATACCGTACGTTGTGTCAAACTCTAGCATGGTCAAATACATGAACGGCAAATCAGACGTGAGCCCTTTGAAAGGCGAAGGAAAGGAGATCGAATCGACCCCTTTGTTAAATGGTGCGAAGAAGGAAGATAAATGGATTTAGGAGTTTTGAGGTCAAGGTCAAGGTCAGGTCAAGGTCAAATGTAACGGTGTTACCAGTTAACGATTAACGCTAGTCTTAAAACGTTTAATTTCGGATTTATTACGTGAATTAAAGAAAAAAATGTGTTTATGGTCTTTTTGAAAGAGCTAGCCTATCTGTTATTTGTATCAACAATACGTTTATTAAATCAACATTTGATGATTCGTAATACTAAGAAAAGATGAAGAAAAAACAGGGATATTGTTTTTTTTTAAATGTGAAATCAATATTTATTTTATTGACAAAAGATTATGAAGCTGAAGAAAAATGAGATTTCTTTGAGAAATTAATACTTTTAAAGACATTTTGTCCTACGGTTATAGAGATATTATTTGTACTTATTAAGTACTTAAGACAATTATAGAATGTCTTCAAAAAATAGCACTAGCTAGAGAATTTAGCTTAGTTAGATCCATTTAAAATCAAACTATGTTATATAGGCTGTATTTTTTGTCTACCTCAAAACGACTTGTTTTGTGAACCAAATTCAACTTTATGTCTTTTTTAATATATTTAATGTCCATAAAGGCAAAGAAATGTTGTTAAAGACACATTTAGCTGTGGTTGAAAATAATAACACTATGAGTTAAATAATTTGTATAGATCTTTATTGATAAACTAGCTATTGTTATTTAAAAGTTTTTATTTAAGGTCAAAAATCTATGAAACCTTAAATGAATGATTTTTTATTGCTAATAAATAAGGTTGCACCAAAAGTGATAGATATCATAGAGTGATCAATGCATTTCACTTATAGAAAAATATATAAATAAATAGTTAGAATTTGTCCAGTTATAATAATATCAGTGATTTGATTATAGTGAGAGTAGTATTTTAGCGGTAAGGGATTTTATTATTTACTTTTATATAATGCAGTTATTTATTGCTGAAATTAAAAATCTATCCAGATAGAAAAATTCAAATTCAAGCAGCAAACATCTATTTTCGTTCCGGAAAGTTCTAACTCGCTTAGAATTAAATTTTAGACAAAGTAACTTTGTTTGCACTAGTTAGAAGGTGAACATAGGAAAATTCCCAGTCTGTAGCTCGCGCGTATCTACGCAATGCTGTGGCGTTGGAAATTTTGACTCGCTCGCTAGTATCGCAATAATACATTAACTTTGTGGGTTTTTCCATTTTGTTTTTGGAAAAAGTATCGTCCCCTTGAGTCGGGCGTCGCTGGCCAAAACAGTAAATTGATGATATATTGTAATTAATGCCCTGTTAAAAACTGTAGGCACAATACTACCGTATTTTTTGTCATGTGACGAAGTTACCAATGACTCAGCGATAAATTATAGATATTTTATTTATTTATTTTAATTTTTGTTATTCCATATTGCCATAATATGGCACGTTACCTAGTTTTTAATTAATAACAAAATCGATTATATATAAAGTTATTTGTTGTTTTTTCATATTTTTGACAAAAATAAGTACCTAAAAAATCTTGTTGTTTTTAATATAAATAAACGAATTAATTTATTGTTTATTATTAATTTAACTTTTAATATTAGCTAGTTAAAAAATACTGAATTAAATTTTAAGAACATTGTGTTAATCTTCTTGAATAATAAAACCGTTTAATTCATTAAGATAAGTGATAACTGAGTTACCATTCATTGTTTGTGAACACTTGGTAGGATTTCAACCCGCGACCTCTGGAGAAACGGGCCAACGCTGTTACTAACCGAGCCATCGTGCTAGTTAATTCCTATAAGCGAAATTTGTGGTCTCTTATGAATACGTCATTACGCGTGACGTCACCGCTATCTATCCAAACTGTTCACTATAGCAATACAGTAGATAAGATTAAAAATAAATATTGTGTGTTAAAAATATTCAGATCCTGATAATTGTTATGTACAGTTGAGGTCTTCGCTGCCTTACCAGTTACCAGTTTTAAACTAAAATCGTTTGCACGCGATTATTAAATGGGCATCACTTCAAACAACAGCCGATGCGTGATGCAAGCAATTTTGTCTCTTAAGGTGGTAAAGCGGCGGTAACCTTGATAGTAAAACATATAGCTTTTGAGTAAATTACCGAAGTAAAGAAGAAATATCACTTTATGTTAATGAGGCTTATATGTCAATTTTGTATAAGTTTAAACTATCATATTTTTTCTGTAGTTTTGTGACAGGCAAACAAGATTATAGGTACGGTCTCGATTTCTCTCGCCTAACCACTTTACAAAGAAAATCGCTTTCACTCAGGACAGCCAAACGGGCGTCACTTCAAACAAAAAACGACGCAGGGTGCAGGCAATTTTGGATCTTGTGAATGTAGTTAGGCACGAGTGAAATATCAAATGAAACTTGAACACCTTACTTGTTTATTTACTTGATCTGAAAATGTATAGTGTCACAAGATTTTAAACTGTTTCATGAACACAAATTAAGATGAATTAAGAAACCGAAAATTGCGTACGGGATCCGAACCTGCAACCTTCACCAAACGTGGCCAACGCTCTCTCCAATCGAGCTACCGTGCCGTCGATCCGACCGCGCAAAATTTCTGGCCTCTTATGAATACGTCATTATGCGTGACGTCAGCGCCATTTACCCGACTGTATTGCAACAGTGGGCCAAGTACTTATTCATTACAGAATAAATTCAGCATGGTTATTGATAATGCTTTCGCTATTCAATGATTTAGAATGTTTTTGACACCCACAGTGACAATCACGAAGAAAAGAGCGTTGGCCCGGTTTGCCAGAGCATGCAGGTTCGAATCCCGCCCGTGCGCAAGTTTTAGATTCTTTTTTTCAACTTATAAGAATACAAAAAATCACTGTTAGTGACTAGTGTCAAAACATTCTAAGTTATGGTATATTTTTTATGCTGACTGTACTTATCTTATTTTACGTCTACTAGCTATCCTTCTTTATAATGGTGTTAGAAAGGGACAACGATGCTCTACTAAAGTAGAATGGCGTTAGAAAGAGATGTCGCTCTACAAAAGTTGAAAACAGTGTTACTGCTTTGCAATATATTTTTTTTATATAGGCAAAATAAGATGTTTTATTTATGTGTAACTTATACGAATAATTAATGTGATGTTATTTATTAATCTAGTTTTTAACAGTTATCAACGTACAATTTAGAGAATTAAATATTTTATTCTATAATTCAAATGGTTTTATTTGATATCTTACAAACCTTCTATACACTAAGTCTTATTTTTATCTATTGCAAAAAAGTGTACGAAAAGTCTCTCACAGTCAAAACTTTAGATAGGTCATCATCATAATTATCAGCCAAAGGACGTCCAATGTTGAACATAAGCTTCCTTCACGATTTTCCACAGCGACCGATCACTAGCGGTCTGCATCCAGTTTGATCCTGCGATCTTTACAAGGTCGTCTGTCCATCTTGTCGGTGAACGTCCTACGCTGCGTCTTTCGTCGAAGTCTCCAATCTAGAACTTTTCTGTTCCAACAGCCATCTTCGCGCTATGTGCTCTGCCCACTATCACTTTAGCTTACTGATTCTCAAGGCTATGTCCGTTACCTAAATAGTTCTTCTACGTATCTCGTCATTTGAGTCGATCTCGTAGAAAAACACCGATACACCGTTAGAAAGGTCATGCAGAAAGATTTTCGAGCTCATTAAAACACTAACTCTGCCTAGGCAGAGTATGCCGGCCGAATATGGCAGTAAAATAATAAAAGTTCTATTTTGTTTGGGATACTGCCTATAAAGTGTTAAGCCGTAATTTAATCAGCCATAAGGCTAGTTTCACAGGGACGCGTTCAAACAGCGCCGTCCGGACACGCACTTATTAAATTATATTACAAGGCGCATTTGAACGGGGAGATTGAAAGGATTCTATATAGTTGCTAATTTAAATACAAATACACAAAATCCTTCACTGAAGTGAAATGAGTGATATAGTTCAGTTAACGCCAAAGATATGTATCACACATCTAATTGATTTAGTTCAGTAGATCTACTATCACAATAACAATGACTACTTCACATAATTCAGCCCAATTGTTAATGTATCATGATTGTACGGATCTACTCTTTATCTAAAAAATAAACTTATAAGATTTCAGCAGTCTATAATTACTATTATAAAACAGCTGTTTGTAATTACAACAAAAAAAAGACTACTCTGAAAATCACCTCGAAAAATACTAAATTTTAAGTCTTATTACAAAGACATTAAAGAACATTTCTGCATGCTATCTAAAACATTTATTTTGCGTGAAACTCACGCAAGTCGAGCCATGCAAACTGTCTCGCTCTTGCAGTAACTATTAAATATCCGTACGCTTTACTCTACCACTGAGTTACTGAAGGACTGAACTACTGAGCCGTTTTGGACGAAAGTGAACTAGTGAGTGAAGGAACTAGATTGCTGAAGTACTTCATTTGAAGCATTCATAGGTACTACCCAACTTCATTGTCAATGCAATGGCAAAGCACGAGTTCGGACGGCGCTATTATAACGCGTTGCTTTGAAATCAGCATTTAGGTGGTGCTTAACGCGTCGCTGTGAAACCAGCCTAGGTCCGTCAAAATATACGAAGAAAAAAACGTGTTAATTGCACATCAATTTTATTTATTATAAACACATAACATGCATTATTTCAATTTTAAATCATTCAGATCATACATACAATATAATTAATATCACAAATCAAATAAATGATACTAGTATTTAACGAAATAACATAATATTCATTACCATTTAAAGATATAATTCCACGACTTTTATATTTTAAGGGTATTACAGTTCACAATATAAAATACCTTTCTCAGAAAAAAACAAAGTAATTCTTCAAAATTAATATTTTACAGAAAAACAAAAAAAAAACATATAACAAAAACCGTTTTTAATGAGCAGTTTTCTCCCATCACTTTTTATCTTTCACTAGATGGCGTTAGGATAGGTTTAGGAACAAAAATTTTTCAGGTTAGCGGAAAACCATACACAAATGAAAAAATAATATTTATTAACTCTTTCCGGGGCGGTATCCCAGAAACAATAGTTTTTTTATTGTTTTACGGCTATAGCCGTTCACCGCGCTGAAAAGTGTTAAGATTCTTATATTTTGTCATTATACTGTCCTCCATTTACGAAAGGTACATATTAAATTTGTTTTACTGTTTATTATTTACATTGGCAAAAAATAAATAAAATATTTGACAACATTACATACATTGCTCCGATCCCAAGCTAAGTAGCTAAAGCACTTGTGTTATGGAAAATCGGAAACAACGGTGGTACCACAACACCCAGACCCAAGCCAATATAGAAAAAATTGTTTCCTACATTGATCCAACCGAGAATCGAACCCGGAATCTCACGAAATGGCGACGCTTGAAACCAGCATTCTAGCCACTCGACCACGGAGGTCGTCATAAAATCATTTACCCTCTGCTATAATACTCATATAAAGTTTAAGTTATTACCTTAAGTGACACTAGCGCCATCTCTCGATGATAAAATATCTGATGTCAAGAAAACTGCTTATTATTTGCATGATCACCACGAAAACATAAGTTTTTTTTAATTTCATTTAGTAAGTCAGTAAGTACTATATTATATAAATTCGTATTACTTGTGCTAGCGGTTATAACTTAAACATTTTATTTTATTTAGATCAGATGGCGATAACACAATATTTCTGATTAATTAATACATTCATATCCATCCATCCAATATTATTTTTATACTTAGTTTTTATAGCTAACACAACTACGGCACTCTTAGCCCAAAATATGTTTAACATATTTTATATATGAAAAATAAATGCATTACAAACATGGTTTACTTATACCCAAAATAAATTTTATTCAGTACAGTTACCATGAGTTTACAACGGTTTAAATCGCTAGCGACGACGTAACAAGTCTATGAAAAATTGCACAGCGCCTCTAGCGGTCACTGACAGAACTAAAATTTTCCATTCAAAAAGTGACGTCGTCGCTAGCGAGTAAAACCGTTGTCGCTAGCGAGTAAACTCATAAACACTGGGCAGTAGACGAAGTTAAATCGCTTCGTAACGAAGTAAACTAAGAAATATCGGAGTATCGGCCCGTACGTCAAGGTGTCTGGCTTTTAACCACTTTTATAATAAGTCGATTAAAAAGTCTCTCTGTGTGGGAGCCTTAAAGGTTAACGGAACTGTATCAAATTCAATTCTGCAACGCGTTTAAATCGCTGCAAAATGTCGCACGTTTATTTTAGGTTCAAGAGCCCGATATTCAATGCTGTTTCGTTACAAACAAAGCAATATTAATTTGTCTACAACAGATAAACACTGGTTACCGATTTATCAAACTTATGAACTATTTCTACATAATATAGTTTTCCTAAGAAGGTATATTGGAACAAGATTTTTAGCGCCATTTAAAAGAAAGACTGGCGTTGCCATATTGGCGTATCTTAATTTATAAATTAACCTATAAACATTTGGCATCTTGATGGAAAATCAATACACATTTCTTTGAAATACGTTTTGTAATGATCAGACGATTAACATTTATAAATTTTGAATTACCATATAATCCGCTGCGGATAATCAAAGTCCTTCCACATAATTTCCTTTGTAAAAAATACATAGAAAGTGGCAACATTTATAATAAGATACCAAAGGAACTCAGCGGCAACCATTAAAGTAGTTGGGCGGACAAAACGAAGTCTCAAAATTATGAACGGAATCAAATAATAGCGGACTTCAATCATTTTTTGCAAGCACAGAACTAACATTAAACTGATGGTGAATGGCATTAAGAATGAAATACAATTTTGGTTACGCAAATTTTCGTACAAGTTACAGATCAGGAATATGTATACGGGCACCATGACATATTTGGCAAATGCATAGCGTCCATACCAACGATTCCATATATAGAATGTGTAGTGGCGGTTGTCAGCTAGTAAGTACGGATGGACAATAGTATTATAATGAACAATCACAGTTATTATAATTGCCATGATTATAATTTTGATTTTGTTTCCGAGCATTAACTTCAATGTTGGTATCAGCTTTGCCATTACATATGGCAATGCAAAAACTCCGTAAAACAATGAGAAGTACAAAAGCTGAGGTAGGTGAATTGATACCTCGTGTGCTTGTTTATCTCCGACCACAATTGAACCGTTTACATACACAAAACACATGAATAATGCTAAAACTGTCCCATGTGTGGCTAGTACGCATAAGTCTGATAAGGTTATAAATTTTAAAAATGTTGAGAAGAATGTGCTGCAATGATATTGAACAGCAATACAAAAGTCTGTGAACCCGTAATACCGTTTCAACTTAGAAGCATCAACATCTTGCCCAATCAAAGAGTTTTGGCTTAACTTAACATTTGTTAAGTTTTGGTTTCCGAAAACTCTCGAACTTTTAATAAAGATATCAAGTAATTTATGACCAAATACCATAGCTACCCAAGCTATGTTGGTCTGCCTCATCAAAACGCTGGATATTCCAAATATCAAAGTCATTATCTTAGAGTTATTTGTAAAGCATAAGCGTGAAAATACTAATAAGAATGTCAGCGACCATATATCAGTATAATAAACCATTGAAAAGAAAAACAATGGAGGTAGGAATGCCAAGTTGAACGCTTGCATCAAAGTCTTAATATGATTTGATGATCCATACACAAACTTCAGAATGGATGAAAAAAATACAAAGTTGAAACATGATCCAATTAAATTGACAAAACGTAAGTTATAAATATTACATGGAAAGAATCTGCCTATAAACATAGAGGACACTATGTACAAGCCAGGTAGCGTAGTAATCTTTGGGTCCCAAACAGTGTAGTTACGTTCGCAATATGCCATACCTTGAGGAATATGGAATAGCTCGTCAATAACAATATGAGTTGTTCGGTAGACTTCATCGAATAATAATTTGGAGATCAAAAAGAAGATAACAATGAAGATGCAGCGGATCATGGAGTGTTTTAAACGGGTTACGCTAACCATTGTTGCAGATATCTGTAAAAAAACATAACAAAAAAAATTAAAATATCTCACTGTTCGTGAGGTCTTGAGGTAATTATTTCAGATCAATCACAAAGTACAATCCATGGATTTCATTGGTTATAAAATGTAAGCAGACAGAATCTATAATAAATTAAATACAACCTAGCAGCTTACAATTTCAGAAGTATCGAAGGCGTAAACAAATTAAATAATTGTGAAGACCTAAATTAAGCTAGGTACATGTGGGTGTTAACTTACCTTTCACCAAGTAGTTCAAGATAATTGTTTTCACTAGTGGAGCTCTTTACATAGTTATTAAGGATGTATGGCACGTTTTATCGCAGTTTTCGGCGAAAAATACAACAGGCCGGTTAAAAAATGACGATTATCAAATGGCGGGCAAGCTAATTTTTGACAGGCAGCTTGACTTTTTTTGTGAAACCAAACGATTTTATTGATTTTCTCGAAACTCATAATAAAATTTAAATCAAATTTTTTTTTCAAACATTGTTAATTTTTCTCTTAGCAAAAATGTAGTCCACGTTTTTGTCTTCTAGGTAGAATCGTGTTACTTTTGGCGATCGCTTTTCTATTGCGAACGAACATACTAGCTGTTAATGATGTATCTAAACGCATTCTTTTCCGTTTCACGTAAATTGTAATAGGACAGCGAGGAATAGTTATTCTATGAGTGAAGTGTAATGCTTTTTGGTTTGAGAAATATAAGGAAATGTGAAGCCTTGTTTATCAGAACTGATAGTAAAAAACGTATACCTTGTGATTTTAACATATCAAAAGGATTTTCTCCATTTAAAATTCATACATTTTTTTTAAATCGAAACCTGTAATACGGAGTGCTATTCATCAGAATGTTTACGTAACTTTATGCGATTGGCGTACTAAAATGTGATTGGTGATAAGATGAATTGCTGTATTTGGCAGATCTTAACTTCGCTAGCGCTAGGCTAGGGCAGATCTTCAGCGGCGTATGTGCTAAAAACGCTAACAATGCTATGCTTAATAATTAATTTTTACCGACTTCAAAAAGGAGGTAATCAATTCGACCTCGAAATTTTAGTATGTTGGCTTTTAACCCGTGTTCAAAATTTCGTAAGTGTATGTATTTTTGTCTCAGGATTTCTCGAAAACGAGAAGTTTTAGGGAGATGTTTGTTTTTTGGCTTAATTAGATATTATTCATCTTAGTGTAAGATTTATCAAAAACGGGCAGTAGTTTTTGAGATGTGACTAAAAAAACTAAAAATCATGAAATAAAAAAAACAAAAAATAATTAAACTGACTCAAAGTCAAAAGCTGAATGAAATGCAGTCGTCTACTTTTTAGAAGAAACAAATTGGACACCTATCACATACATTGCTCTGATCCCAAAGTAAGTAGCCAATGCACTTGTGTTATGGAAATCAGATTCTTTTGAATCAGTTTTTTGAAGGCGGTTTCTTCATATGTTTTTTCTCCGAATAAAGTCTGATAAAGTAACCATACTTGTCGGATTCAAAACAAGATTTGTCTATCAGCAATAAAGTTAGCAAAGGTCCTGGTTATCACTATCAGAAAATTGTGTTTAAAAATGTAGAAGCGCTCGCATGGGCTGTTGTCTGCTGGACACAGCGATTACATTTTACTTGTAATTGAGAACATGGCACTTTTAAAGTTTTGTTTTTGACAGGCTGCCAATTGCCAACGGTTTTGTGTGATTTTGAATGTGTATTTTTAAATAATTACGCTAAATATGGTGTTTTAAACGATTTAACGCAGTTTTTTAGATTGTGCACACTTACAACAATGGAAGCTAACGAGTTCATTGCAAAAATCAAAGCTAATGGGACTGAAAAAGATGTGTGCGATTTGTCCAAAGTAATTGATGAATACAAAGTTATTTTAAATGGTTTAGCAGGAAAGGATAAGGGAGTATTCTCTTTGAATGTTCTCTGCATCATCTGCAGGTATGTCTCGACGCACGAAATACACAACTAACTATATTTGAACTCAATTTTTGGCTGTATCAAAAGGCTTTGGGATTATGTCGGCACTGAACGATATTACGATCTTGTTTGAGTTTTATGCCCTCTTGTTTTTACTAACCATTTTATTTGTTAGTAATAACGTAAGTATAAGTTGCGAAGAAGTTATGTTTAGTTCGATTAATTTACTTTAGGGGTAACCTGCTCCTTGTTTCGAGTTTATTATGTTCCTGTAAGATGACTATCTATCAATATGCTACGTTAGGAGAACTGTTACACAAATTAAGTTATCAAACCAGTATTATTATTGGGATTTTATTACACTTAAATATGACAGCAAATTTTTCTAAGTATGTTTCATGTTTTTTAGAAATCTAGACAAAGTGCCATCATGGCGTGACCGGATTGACACTAAAGTGCTGTTGGAGCTCACCATTGATTGTGTTCGGGAGACCCGGACTTCAAGTAAACCGGATCGAGTGAAGGCTTTGGCTTGCATTTACCACATACACAAACATGCTGTGAAGATGGTAAGACATAGAATGATACTTAAGCTGTCTGCAAAATCTGGTTAACCTGGTTATTATGGAAATATTATGCCTCGAAAACGTAATTTCCTATGTACAAAATAGGAACAAAATTTGTGTGTTAATAATATTTATTACTTTGTATAATTTTTTTTAAAAATTAAAATGTAATTTATGAGTTTCAGGTACACAGAAAAATGTAGTAGTTATTATTAATTTGGATTGGAAAAAAAAATAAACTGATAACTTATAAGCTACTTAATAAAACTACATGTTCTTTCTTATAACTCAGGTGTTCTTTTCATAGAATGGTAGTAATAACTGGCTTAAAATAACCAGAGCTTATTTTATAAATAAAACCTATAGCTATTATAAATATGTGTGTCTATTTCCTTACAAACTTAATTACCATACAATATTTTAATAATAATATCTTTTTTCAAGTATTCAACTGTGCAGCCCGAACTGATTCTCAAGCTATCCTTCATGCCATTTGAAAATGAGACCAAATCTCTACTTCATGAATACTGCAAAACGTACTGGAGTATCTTGACCGACCGGATAACATACATGGAAAAGCTTAAACCAAAGATAAATTTGACCAAACTGCTACCAAAACTTATACAAGACACTGTAAAAGTTATACAAATGTACAATACCGTTCCGTTCTGTACCAACGTGTTGACATTTTTAGTGAAAAAACTACATTTTCTGTACAATGACATCAATGCCAAAGATTTGCATACTGCATTCAAAGATATATTTGAATGCATTGAAACGAAAACTGATCTAGACTCATTTGCCAAGTTAAATGAAAAAGAAACTATGGATTTATATCAAAAATTTAGTGATTGCTTCTATGTTATCGCTGAAAATGCTTCAAAGTTGAAATTTAATGGTTGCTTTTTGAGTTTAGTAGTTGAAACTGTGAAAAAAATATTTCAGCATAATTCTGGCATCACCATTTGCTTCGATACATACTTCACAAAAGGATTCTGTATTATTTTTGAAAATATTTGTAACAGTTCAAGAATAGAATGTACTTTGAATCAAATGATAACATCTTTTGTCGGACATGAAAAGTTATACGGCCAAATAATGAAAATAACATATCCTTTTTTGAATCAGCACATCAGATTGTTGATAGAAAACACTGTTACGTTTACCAATTGGACTGAAATCTTTAACATTAAAGTTCAATACAGCTGTCTTAACATGATGTTGAATTTATCAACAAAGAAAACCAATCAGTTCCTTAAATGTGACAACTGTCAAGTCAAATCGGGACTCCACGATTCTTTGAGACTTCTATTTCTTATCAAACACTTCCCGGCCATTTCTATTGGTCAGAACATGGACATAAATCCGATACTACCAATTTATTACAAGCTAGTTACAATTCAACATAGGATATTACACGAGCTCAGAGTATTAGGCTGTGTGAACCATGAGAAATGTTTTAGAAAATTGCAAACTGACATTCACAATACCGCCATAATTCTGAACAAAGCTAGCTTCTACGATTGTTCAATAAAACTCTTCAATTTATACGTACAACTTGAAATACAACATTTCAAAGATACGAGTGACTTGAAAAATATTAGCAGAGCGCTGTATAATAAAAGTATTTGTGAATTATATTACAAATTGTATGGAGATGCATTGAAAGACGCATTTTTGAGTCTAATATTTTCTCTACCAGACGGATTGAGTACGGAAAAGTATATGAGTTTGGTTATGGATATAAAAGCGAAAGAATTGAAAACAAAAAGTGAAGATGATGAAAACAAAGATGAATTTCAACTGATATCTGTTTTGGAGGCATGTAAAGTAACATTGGAAGAGAAAAAATATGGAAATCTGAAGCCTTTTGTCTGCCATTTGAAGTTCAGGTAAGAATAGTAGAACACACACACACACACATGATAATTGTAATTGATTGCATAGAAAGATTGATGACATCAGCCACACTCACATATATGTTATTTGTTTATAAAATAATTTGTAAATCCAATGTGGGCTGTATATTTATAATTAAGAAACACGTAAAACTTTAATTTTGAGAGCTGTAGATTTTGTTGTAATAATAAAAACAAAAAGATCTTTTTTGCCTAGAAGTATTTTAAAAAATCAAAAATGTAACTATCACTGCGCAGCGATAAAAGTGCAAAAATGAACTGTATTGACACGGAACGGACGAACGCGGCGGGTGAGCGGGGAAGCGGGGGGAATGTGACATTTTTGACAGGTCCATTCTTACTATAACCGGGTAGTACATACACAAATATGTATGTTTTCTTGCACTTCTTTTGTTTTAAACAAAAATGAGGCACAAATAAAGAAGCCGGTTATTACGATACTAACCAAGCGTTTAAAACAGCTTTTTCCGTTATAAACGGTTAATGACGCTTCAAAAATGTATGATTTCTAAAATCTTAAATTAGATCTTTATCCTTCAGATATTAATTTACCAATTACTTAAGCAGATTATTAAACTTTTTTCTTTGTCGCATTCGGATAATTAACCTTTAATGCATGTAATCGGCAGTTAACCAAAGATTTGGTTAAATAATGGTAAAGCTATCGGGTTTTGTACAAGTGCCCTATTATAAATAATACATATTGGACACCAATTACATATATTGCTCTGATCCCAAAGTAAGTAGTCAATGCACTTGTGTTATGGGAATCGGACACAACGGTGGTACCACAACACCCAGACTCGAGAAAATGTTAAAAAAAATATGTTTTAACCCGACCGGGAATCGAACCCGGGCCCTCGGAGCGGCGACGCCGTGAAACCAGCGTGTTTAGCCCTTACACCACGGAGGTCGTCAATTATTCCCCTTTCTCGAAATAAAATATCCCTCTTAAATCTAGATAATAGAATCTCGATAGGATCGCATATAATTTTAAAAATCGCTTCTATTATCATTTGTTGCATATTACTTTGTAACAGTATTGTATGATGTGCAGTAATAAGGTATTTACTTTCACATATTATTTTTACAGTGAACTATTGAAACACGAATTCACAATGTACGCCAGGCTGTGGCCATCAATAGTACCGATTGCAGGTGTCTGGAGATCGCTGATTGATTTGCTGAAGGATAAACATACATCGTGGGCTAAAGGTATTATATTTATTTATATTTTGGATTAGACTAGCGGTGTCTCGCGGGTTCATCCGCGTAAACGTCCAATCTCAAAAGTATCATTATGTATAAGCTATATTATTGTGAGGTTTCATCAAAATCTATAACGTAAAGTGATTGAGTAACAAACATAATTCCATATTCACAAACTTTCGCATTTATAATATTAATAGGGAGGAATCGAACCCCGTGTTTTACGCTATCTGGGCGTATGCCTATGCCACTCGGCCACCGACACAGCAAGCCTGTTGACTTTTGCAAGTGCTTTCTTTTTAACGCGTTCGCTGCGTGACCTCATATATATTATAAATTGGCTTTCTTCATCTTAACCGATTGTTAAATATTTGTAAAAATATTTCCTTTGGATATTGTGAGAGCAATCTCGCAACATTGATGACGTCACGCAGCCTACGCGTTAAAGTAAGTGCTTGCAAAATTCAACAGGCTTGCTAATGTGACGGTGGCCGAGTGGCATAGGCATTCGCCCGTATAGTGTAAGACACGGGGTTCGATTTCTCGTCTGACACAGGTGCTTTTTTCAAGTGCAATTTATTTTTTTAAGTGCTACATATTTTTTGAAATGTTTGTTTTTAGGGGAAAACAAAGATGATATACTACAGATATTGTATGAAATAATGTTAGAAACTCCCACTGTGGTCAGGACTATCCACAGTGATTACTATGTCGAAATAGTGACAGAGATTTTGGATACATTTGAAGATAATCTGGTAAGCTATATAACTATTTGAATAATCTAGTACGGAATGCTTTTAGCATTAAGGCCGCCATATGTACCGTCTTTATCGTGCATAATGTTTAAAATAAATTTGAATGTAAAATTCTTTTCATATAGTTTGCATTTTCCTTAAAATCTTGTTACGAAGAAATGCTCAGTATTTGCTGTTAGATGTAACCTTCATTTTAATTGTTTTTTTTTTAAAATTAGATTATTACAAATAATCTTAACTAATATTATAAAGCTGACGAGTTTGTTTGTTTGAACACGCTAATTTCAGCAACTACTGGACCGATTTGAAAAGTTTATTGTGTTGTATTATAGCTTATGTATCGAGGAAGGGTTTGTAATTATAAATAAATATCCTATGGACATTCTCACACATCGCCATCTAGTCCCAAAGTAAGCTACTCAAAGCTTGTTTTATGGGTGCCCAACAACGGATATAATACTTAAATAATTTTTGTTTGTAAATGCATACATGATATACATAGAAACACCCAGACCAATACAAACAGACATGTTCATGCACACAAATGTTTGTATTGTGCGGGGATCGAACCCGCAACCCGCTGCGTAGTAGGCGATTTCTCGACCACTACACCAGACGGGTCGTCAAATTGGCTGCTGGCTGGTCTCCAATCAAGAACTTTTCGGCCCCAACGGCCATCAGTTCCTCGCTCTATGTGCCCTGCCCATAGCCTCTTGAGTTTAGGCTTTAAAACAATACGCTGTGAGGGGAGGGGAGGGGAGAGCAAACTCAAAACGCGTGGATGAATTCGCTGGGACCGCTAGTATATTATATTCCTGTTTGGATCAATCTAAGAATCATTATTTTATACAGGTTGACTTGAGGTGGGTGCAAAGCTTGGAGGCGAAAGTAGTATAGACCATTTAGAACCATTTGAGCCATGATTGTCTTAGACGAAGTTTAAGTATTATGTTTTTTATATAAAAAACCTAAATTTTTACGAGTAATTGCTAATAATGGCCAATTTGAATGATAAGTGAGTTTTTTTTATTTTTCTTAGGGCCGATTTTTCAATAGTCAGATAAAACTTATCAGACTGATAAATTATAAAGCAAAAGATTAAAAAAATGACATGTATGATTGCTGTCAATTAGGTGACGTTTTCAAATTAGCCATATTGTAATTTGTGCGACGAATATTTCTTATCTGACTATTGAAAAATCAGCCCTTAATCAAAGTGATGTGTAAGCAATCTAACAAAACATGTTCTAAGCATTCATGTGATCAAACATTTTTTTACAGACGTTTACAGTCATGAAAATTTCGAAGATTTAAAAAAATATTAGTGAAACTTCGTCTAAGACAACCATGGCTCAAATGGTTCTAAATGGTCTATACTACTTTCGCCTCCAAGCTTTGCACCCATCAAGCCACCCTGTATAGCCCTCCAAGCTTTGCACCCATCAAGCCACCCTGTATAGCCCTCAAAGCTTTGCACCCATCAAGCCACCCTGTATAGCCCTCCAAGCTTTGCACCCATCAAGCCACCCTGTATAGCCCTCCAAGCTTTGCACCCATCAAGCCACCTTGTATAGCCCTCCAAGCTTTGCACCCATCAAGCCACCCTGTATAGCCCTCCAAGCTTTGCACCCATCAAGCCACCTTGTATAGACCTCCAAGCTTTGCACCCATCAAGCCACCTTGTATAGCCCTCCAAGCTTTGCACCCATCAAGCCACCCTGTATAGCCCTCCAAGCTTTGCACCCATCAAGCCACCTTGTATAGCCCTCCAAGCTTTGCACCCATCAAGCCACCCTGTATAGCCCTCCAAGCTTTGCACCCATCAAGCCACCTTGTATAGACCTCCAAGCTTTGCACCCATCAAGCCACCTTGTATAGCCCTCCAAGCTTTGCACCCATCAAGCCACCCTGTATAGCCCTCCAAGCTTTGCACCCATCAAGCCACCTTGTGTAGCCCTCCAAGCTTTGCACCCATCAAGCCACCCTGTATAGCCCTCCAAGCTTTGCACCCATCAAGCCACCCTGTATAGCCCTCCAAGCTTTGCACCCATCAAGCCACCTTGTATAGCCCTCCAAGCTTTGCACCCATCAAGCCACCCTGTATAGCCCTCCAAGCTTTGCACCCATCAAGCCACCCTGTATAGCCCTCCAAGCTTTGCACCCATCAAGTCACCCTGTATAGCCCTCCAAGCTTTGCACCCATCAAGCCACCTTGTATAGCCCTCCAAGCTTTGCACCCATCAAGCCACCCTGTATAGCCCTCAAAGCTTTGCACCCATCAAGCCACCCTGTATAGCCCTCCAAGCTTTGCACCCATCAAGCCACCTTGTATAGCCCTCCAAGCTTTGCACCCATCAAGCCACCCTGTATAGCCCTCCAAGCTTTGCACCCATCAAGCCACCCTGTATAGCCCTCCAAGCTTTGCACCCATCAAGCCACCTTGTATAGCCCTCCAAGCTTTGCACCCATCAAGCCACCCTGTATATTGCATCGGCTCTGAATGTTGTGGCACCACCGTGCACCATTGTGCATTTTACACAGATTTTTAACTAGATATACCAAAATGACATTTCAATCGCACTTTTTATTTCTTTATCTTGCAATAGTTTTGTAACAATTCAATTGTAAGCGATTGGCCCGGTTAGCCAAAAGGTTGCTGGTTCAAGTCCCGCCCGTGCGCAAATTTTTGGTTTCTTATTTCATCTTTATGAATATAAAATATGACACTGTTTGTGTTAAAAACATTCTAAACCATTAGATAGCGAAGCGTCATCAATTCCCAAGTTGAATTTATTCTGTAAAGAATAACTGCTTGGGCCATCTGTTTCATAAACAGACGGCTAGATGGCGCTAAGCGTCACGCAACGACGTATTCATAAGAGACCACAAGTTTCGCCAGGTCGGACTGACAGCACGGTAGCTAATTGGTAAGAGCGTTTGGCCCGGTTAGCCAAAAGGTTGCTGGTTCAAGTCCCGCCCGTGCGCAAATTTTTGGTTTCTTATTTCATCTTTATGAATATAAAATATGACACTGTTTGTGTTAAAAACATTCTAAACCAATGTGATTATAGTTATTTGCATTAATAATACATGTTAAAAGATAATATTCTTATATAATGATTGGATGATTATTATTATTTTCTAGGATAACTCAACAGAACATAAATTCATCCACGCTACTCTACTATTCCTGAAAGCTGAGTACGAATTGACTGAAGCGAGCCAGAAGCATGGATGGAAGATCACAGATCCTGTGAGTATTTTTGTGATAGAATTTAAATATATAAATATGAAAATAAGAAACCAAAAACTGCGCTCGGGCGAATCTCGAAACAGCAATTTTCTGACTAACCGGGTCAAACGCTCTTCCAATTGAGCTACCGTGCCGTCGGTCCGACCTTGCGAAATTTCTGGTCTACCCCAAATTTGTCGTTGTTGTTGTTATTTTTTCACCTTTATGAATATAAAATATAACATTGTGAGTGTTTAATGCATTCGAAGCCATTAAATAAATATTTCAAAGTACTACCTGTTCATTATGAAAATAAACCTGGTACTGTAACTGCGCGGCGAGAAAAGTGTGCAAAAACTAAGTGTATTGACATGAAACAGACGAACGCGGGGGGTGAGCGGGGAAGCGGGGGGAACGTGACATGTTTGACAGGTCTATTTTATGATAACCGGGTAGTACCTACTTAAAAACGTATCAAGATTATTTTTGAAAGTCAATTGTGTTTTACGTCCTCTAGAAACGCAAATGCGTTATTTCGAGCGTTTTAGTTTTTTAAGGGGGTTAAAGTTGTGGGAATATTAGATAAAAAAGAGAAGTTTAATGAAAAAAAAAAACAATCACGCGTACTGAGTCACGGGTATCAGCTAGTGTATATATTTTTTTAACTATACGTGATAATTTTATAAAATACTTTGTTTTGGATTGGCTCAGACCAATTAATTTCACAACCAGAACTTCTTGCGTACCCTTGTCTTAGATATCTAATTCCGTCTTTGGTACCGATGTGGAAGTTTATTTTATTAAAACTTTATTTCACCGTAAATTGTACAATTGGCGGACTTGATGCCTTGAGGCATTCTTTACCAGTCAACCGCCTAAAAATGCAGAGTCTAATCAGTCGCGGAACATTAATAATAATTGTTTCATGACTTTTAGTTTATTCTCACGAATAAAGAAAATGTTTGGTGCATAAAAAAATATAACCTGGTTAAGTACTTTTCGTGAAGTATGTTAAAAACCAAGAAAAAATTATGGTGGTTGTACAAACTATAATCATGCCAAAATAAAAAATAAAAATGTAAAAAAACTTACAAAATCAATTTATTATTGCGATGCTAGCGATACTACATCGAATCTTCGTAGCTTATTAGCTACTTTCCTAAAAAGCGACGCGCGAGGGTGCTAGTTTCCACATTTGTTTTGATTTTTTTAAGTATTTGGTGTAGTGGTTTTCTTTTATTAAACTTATATATAATTAAAAGAAAAATATTTTTTTAATCATAAGCCTAACTAATATTACAATCTCTGAGTTGGATATCACTGACTGAAACAACACCCTGTATTTATTCAACAAATATTTCAGACAATGGACCCTGAGCAAATGCAAGCTACCAGAACACTGCCACAAGAGCACGCAGCTACAAAGAAAGCTGTCGAAGCGGTTAATATACTCACTGATGCTGTGAAGGATCTTAAAAATGGTATGTATCATACAATATTTTTTTCGGGCAGACTTATGATGAAATAATAATCATATAAGAAGATGAAGAGACTAATGATCAAATAAGAAGATCTGTCCGTGCTGTCTGTCGGACTCTGTAAAATTTGTGGTCTCTTACGGATACGTCATTATGCGTGACGTTACGGTTAGCCAGAAAGTGCTGGTCCAAGTCCCGCCCGTGCGCAAATTTTTGGTTTCTTATTTCATCTTTATGAATATAAAATATGACACTGAGTGTTAAAAACATTGTAAACCATTAGGCTAATAATAAAGGAAAGTAGCGGTCCCCTGCTTCCTCCCGTCGAAGCGTGATGTTTTATAGCCTAAAGCCTTCCTAAATAATAGTAGTTTATAAAACTGGTATATAATACCTAGTTATGTGCAGTTTCATACACTAATCTACTCTCATTGAACACGAACATATCAAATAAAAGATAAAGATTTCCATGCTAAAAAGTCTTGATAACATTTATCGTATAATTTTCTTGACTTTACTGGTAGTAGATTAAGACAGACTGCTGTCGCAGTCTCTAAAATGTCGGGCGGCGTCAAATTTTCTGCACTTTCACTATCAGACATTTTAATAAACACTAATAATTATCTACCGAAACACAAACGTACTATGACGCCAAAATTCCCGTTATCACCGCGCATGCGCCAAAGCGCGCGCAGCCACAGATAAAAAATTAAATAGATGTATCTATGATCTGTAATCTGTATCGTAATGAAAAAAAAAATATTATAACATTATTTTGTTAGAGAAATAGTGTCATAATTATTTTTTTAATTTCATTTCGATATACTATTTATAAAGTACGTCTATATAAACTCGTTTTGAGTTTTGTATTTTGAATTTAACGATATGAGAGTAGATAAATAAGCTATCCAACACAAAAAGAATTTTATAAATCGGTCCGGTAATTCCTGAGATTACCGCGTTCAAACAAACGAACTCTTCAGCTTTATTTTATTAGTAAAGATTAGTCGTTAAGCCTAGTCAGAGGCTTGATAACATCAGACAGCAGGGTTAGTCGCTTGCCTTGCAAACACCCCTTCACCAACCCGCACTGAGCCCGCGTGGTGGAGTATGGCTCAAACTATCTCATAGTTGAGGCCTTTGCCCAGCAGTGGGATGATTACAGACTTAACTTGATTGACAGCAGACATAATATTTATTGTCTGGTCCCCAGTTGGTAGACATTAATTTAATTTTCAGGCAGGCAAACAAGACAACTAAATAAATAAAATATAAATAAATATTGGACACCAATCACATACATTGCTCTGATTCCAAAGTAAGTAGCCAAAGCACTTGTGTTATAGAAATCAGACACAACGGTGGTACCGCAACACACAGACCCGAGACAGTATAGAAAATTTTGATTTCTAAATTGAACCGACCGTGGATCAAACCCGGGAACTCGGAGCGGCGACGCCTTAAAACCCAGCGTACTGTTCTTAGCCACTACACTACGGCGGTCGTCAAACTGATAGTAGCTTATACAGGCTGACATTCTTATGTAAAATGCTGTGTCCAAAGAAAAGAAAAACTAAAATATTATCTCTGAATCATTTATTGACGACCCGTCTGGTGTAGTGGTCGAGAAATCGCCTACTACGCAGCATGTTGCGGGTTCGATCCCCGCACAATACAAACATTTGTGTGCATGAACATGTCTGTTTGTATTGGTCTGGGTGTTTTCTATGTATATCATGTATGTATTTACAAACAAAAAGTATTTAAGTATTATATCCGTTGTCTGGCACCCATAACACAAGCTTTGAGTAGCTTACTTTGGGACTAGATGGCGATGTGTGGGAATGTCCAAAGGATATATTTATTTATTTATTTTAATAATTTTAATTTTTTTCACAGTAACTCCGTCAAAACATCTTCAACACAGTCTGCAAACATACCTAGTCTGGATTCAACAGTTCCTACATTTATCAAGGACAGTCTACGCGTTACAACTCGCACACATATGCTGTGCTGTGGCTTCGCATGTCGGTGATAGGTAAGTTAATCATAACTTATCGTTGTGTGTGTAGGTGGAGGGGGAATCCGAACCGATGGCAGCGCTCGCAGTGCCCGAAAACGACAACTTTGGAGGACATTAATTGAACTTGTAAGAAGCAACTTTGGCTGTCACAGACGAGGAATCGAACCCCGTGTCTTACGCTATCCGGGCGTATACCTATACCACTCGGCCACCGTCACATTAGCAAGCCTGTTGAATTTTGCAAGCGCTTACTTTAACGCGTAGGCTGCGTGACGTCATCAATGTTGCGAGATTTCTCTCACCATATCCGAAGAAAATATTTTTAACAAATATTTTAACAGTTAGTTATGATGAAGAAAGCCAATTTATTATGTCATTTTTTTTAAAAAGTGTTTTGTCACTATACAAGCTTAAGAATATAAATTGCACTTGTAAAAAGCAACTTTGGCTCTGACAGACGAGGAATCGAACCCCGAGTCTTACGCTATCCTATGCCTATACTGCGTATGCCTATACCTTTAGTCCCTACGTGATACGCCGTAGCTAGTTAGCTACGAAGAGGCGACCTGGTGTTGGTAGTTTTGACTCGCTCGCTAGCACCGCATACCCAATAGTGGTAGGGTTTATATTGGGACGTGTAAAAGTGCCCCCTTAGTTTGCATAAATAAATATGTTTTTCAACACACTTGCTCATAACGACGTCTTTATTCCACCGATTTTCGGCTCATAATCATAGATATTAAACACGCGTGCTTTTGCAGTATATTATTGCACTAGTGCTTTTAGTTTATTCACCCGACCAATTTACGTTTGTACCCTGGTCCCTGGTACCAAGTCGATAAGAAGTTGGTAAGAAGAAGAAGCGATATAATTTAGTCGGGTTATACAATACTTTTATTTTAGCAACAAACAGTATTTATGCGAAAAATAACAGTATCTATATATGTATTTCAATAAATGGTAAATCCAGATTTATTACTAAAAAAATAGCTCAAATTCATTTAACATTTTCTGTGATTTGTGTTTTAAACACGAATTATTACATTTGTAATCTTGTCTTTTGGCCGATCTAGTTCGCGCCAAAGACTTGCGCGCGCATCGGTATCGCGGCAAGAAAAAAAACAACGCGCCATTTTTCGTAAATAATAATTGTCGGCTGTGACGAAGTTTGGATTAATTATGAAGTTTAATATTAATGAAAATGTCTAGTTCAAGTGAAGAAAATAAAGAAAACCTATTATTAACTCCGCCGGACATACTTAACGAGGCGAAAAACGCGTGCGAAAGTTTTTGCCATCAATATCGAGTGAAAAGTATTTTACTGTTTTAATAATTAAAAACTTAGTAAATGAAGAGTCTTGTTTTTTCCTTGCAAGTGTGTTTAAAAACGTCGTATGAAACACGTGTGCCTGTGACCATAATATACGCGGCTTTCTTATGGCGCACTCGCTTACGCTCGTGCGCACACAATATCGCCTTGTATATAATGGTCAACTTAGCACACTTGTATCATAATGTACTATTACGACCCTTATCGAGCAAATTCTAAACGCACATACGCAGTAGCGGGGGACCCCTAGTAAAGTATATTAGTTGAAATACATGACATGTATTCGTGACATGCCTTGCGCTGTCAGGAATTATACTGAGCGGGGACCTTATCGACACAAGTATCATTATATTCATTTGGTTTGTTGTTGTTGAAGTGAAAACTTCTTTAGCGGCGTTGAGCACTTTTGTGGGATGGGGGAAAAATGTGAAACTCGCGTCAGGACACGTGACCTGATCGAAAAACCGTAAGACGGTTGGCGAAATTATGGATGTAAGTTGATTTTTCTGAGAGATAAACTTTTTAATGTAATTTAATATAATATAAATTGTAATGTTTGTGTACGATAGCGCAATAAATAAATATTGTATTCTATAAAAATATATTATTATTGTTATTATTATTATTTTTCTTTATATTTTTTATCTCGATGTTAAAGGAACATCGGTGTTTCTATGATATCCACGGGTCGGGACCAAGTGGATGCCAGTTCTAAACAGTTTAATTATATTTACGAATTTGGTGTTGATTGCAGAAACTTTCTGACGATTCTGCAAGTATTGAGAATGCTGGCTTTCTGTAGAGTTGCGTATATGAACTCTGGCAGATCTAAGCTTCTAATCGCTGGAATTAATTGTGCTGGGATGACTCCTGTAGTAGAAATAACTATTGGTGTTACTATTACCTTGCTTAACTTCGGGTTATTTCATCTTTCAGCTCCTGGTAATTAGATAGTTTCTCGGCTATGGTATTTTGTAGGTTATGTGTGTTTGGTATAGCAATGTCGATTATATGTGCGATCCTATTAGTTTTGTCTAGTAAAGTAATGTCCGGTCTATTGTAGTGAATTGTTTTATCTGTCAGGATAGCGCGATCAAAATACAGTTTATGTGTTGAGTTTTCGAGTACTGTTTCAGGATTATATTTGTAATATGGAACTGGTGTTTGTTTAAGAAGTTTATATTTTAGTGCTATAGCCTGGTGGATTATATTAGCTACTTGATCGTGTCTGTGTTTGTAATCTGTCTGGACTATTGCTTTACATGCTCCTGTAATGTGTTGTATTGTCTCTGGGGAACTATTGCATCGTCTACAATTGTCATTCTGTAAATTGGGTACTTTCATGATGTATTTCTGGTAATTGCGTGTTTCGATAACCTGATCCTGGATCGCCATGAGGAACCCCTCTGTTTCTGGAAACAACTCACCTCTCCTTAGCCACTCGTTCGACGCTTTATTGTCGACGTTGCAGTGGCAAAGATCTTGGAGATGTCTTCCATGGAGGGATTTCCTCATCCATTCCTGCAATTTGGTCTGTCTGTCAGTCTGTTTTTCGTTAGGTTGAGTTTCTCTGTCATTTAAATTAAGTTGGGTTAGTTTGATATCGTTATGTGCTATTGTTTTGTGTAGAATAGAAGTTTGAGCTTTATTGTGGAAATAAGTTCGTAAATTGGTGATTTGCTTAGCGTACAAGTTTACTATGTCTATTAATCCTCTACCGCCATCAACCCTTGGCAGCGTGAGTCGTTGAATACAAGAACGCGGGTGGTGTTTGCGATGTTTGGTCATACTTGTGTTAATGGTGCGCTGAATAGATTTTAATTTCGATTTAGCCCAATTATTATTATTATTATTATTGTATTCTATCACAAAAATGATAGTACTTTTATATTGATAATAAGAGCAATTCATTCAAAATTATTCCCTAACTATTCCAAAAAATCAAAAATGCACAACGTTGATATTCAAGTTTTCACTTCTGCCGGCACTCCCGGAGTGCAATTTTTTTTTTCTCTTCTTTCATTGTACTTTGTGTCGAATAATGTCATTTCATTTCAAAATATACAAATACAAAATCTTTTAGTTAAATTATTGTAAAATTAGTTTTTTTTTAACACAATTATCAGATGATATGTACCTATATTTTTGATATCTTTCAGTGAATCCTACATAAAATCAGCCACAACACTCATATACCATTGCCACACTGAAAGCGAGGCGATATCGAATCTCATATCTCGCTGCGCGTCGCTCTGTGACAAGATGGATGGTGATGATTCTTTGACGTTTTTGGCTACAATTGCGGTAAGATATTATTATATTTGGTACCTATCTTAGCCAGATTTTTTGTTTGTCGTATATAGTAAATAGTCTTGACATTCCTTTTTACCGAAATAATTCATTTAAAAATAAGATAAAAACAAAACTCACCAACTACACAGGTAATTCATCGTTTAGCACAGACATATTTTTAAAACGAATAGTAAATGAATTTTATTAACCGATATTATTTTAAAAGTCATAAAAAGATTGTTTACATTATTCGACTAGCAAAGGAAAACGGACTTTGCGATCATAGCCTTCGATAGCTACAACAAATGTATTAAAATAAATTTGACAGCCACCATGATGTAGTGGCTAAGCACGCTGGTTTCAAGGCGGTGCTGCTCCAAGGTCCCGGGTTCGAATCCCGGTCGGTTCAATATAGAAATCAAAATTATCTATGTTGTGTCGGGTCTGGGTGTTGTGGTACCACCGCTGTGTCTGATTTCCATAACACAAGTGCATTACCTACTTTGGGATCAGAGCAATGTCTGAGATTTTTGTCCAATATTTTATATTTAAATGGATGATTGGATATCAAACCTTATGACCTAGGAATAAGATGCATTACCCTAAGTAATTTACGCCTATACTATTCGCTGTGTGCAAAGTAGGTGGTGGTGGAACCCTAATCGATGCTAGCGCTCACAGCGGCAAAAGAAAACAACGTTGGCGGACGTCTGTCACCATTTCTCTAGCTATTTTACTACAAAAAAAAACCGGCCAAGTGCGAGTCGGACTCGCGCACCGAGGGTTCCGTACAAACCTGCAAGGTTTACAAAGTTCGTTCATTACGACAATCGGTATCAATGGTTGTACTTTTGCGTTTTGCGTTTTTGCGTTGACTTAGTTTTTTTTTTTTTCACGGGTTAAAGGCAATTAGATCTAAGTATTTGATATGAATTTCAACTTGATAGCTCTACGCGTTCATGAGGAAAAAAGTAATAAGTTTATATTTATTAAAAAATATATATTTTGTAATGTAAGTAAAAATTTAAGGTTTTCGGATTTTTTCCTTTATGTGTGCTATAAAACGTTGCTTCATGCCAAATTTCAAGATTCTAGGTCGACTGGAAGTACCCTTTAGGTTTTGATTCCCTTGCGAGTACTTGCGACTTTCAAAATATGCAGCTTAAATTGCTGTTTCTTTTGATTGCGTTGACATAGAAGTTTGATTTTGTTACAGCTTAAAGGTATTATAGACCTGAGTATTTGGTATGAATTTCAATTTAATACCTCTACGCGTTTATGAGGAAATGGGTAGTAAGTTTTAAATTATTAAAAAAAAAAATTATGTGATGTAACTAAAAATTTATGGTTTTCGTAATTTTTCCTTTATCTATGCTATAAGACGTTGCTTCGTACCAAATTTCAAGATTCTGAGTTCACGGGAAGCTCCCTGTAGGTTTTGATTCCCTTGCAAGTGTCGAAAATTTGCGGCATAAACGGCTGTATCTTTTGATTGCGTTGGCTTAGAAGTTTGATTTTTTCACAGCTTCAAGGGACAGTAGACTTGAGTAATTGATATAAATTTCAGCTTCATACCTCCACGCGTTCCTGAGAAAAAGGGTCTTGACAGACGGACGGACAGACGGACAACAAAGTGATCCTATAAGGGTTCCGTTTTTTCCTTTTGAGGTACGGATCCCTAATTACGTAGACTTGCATTATTTTTTTAACCGACTTCAAAAAAGGAGGAGGTTATCAATTCGACTGTATGTTTTTTTGTATCTATGTAACCGTATATGTTAGCTTTGTGGACCGATTCGAAAAAAAATTCGCCTACCTAGAGGTTATTTATATACCTTAAATTGGTCCCATTGATGCCAAGACGGGATCTGATGATGGGATCTTGGAGCAATCGAGCGAACACCTCGAATTTAAAGGCACTTTTAGTATTTTCGTACTATAATCTTAATCAAGACCTGTTGTTGCGTCTGATAGTCAACATTGTGTGGAGCTGAGCTGATGGTGGAACTCCTAAACGCTTAGGATTTCAGTGAGTTAAATGACAGAACTTATGATAGGTAATTCGTAGCATATTAAACAAAAAAAAAACAGAGAAAAGAACAGAGTCAAAACGTGCAACCCCTCCTGTTATAACTAAAAATTAGTTAAAAAAACTTACCTTTAAAAAAGTAAAAACCGACTTAAAAAACCAAAATGCACTATAATAAAAATTTACAGAGGCCAGCACATCATGTTAACCGCTTTTGTTGCAAACAAGCCCTTAATACAACAGCATAAGATACCGCAGTGTTAACTTTGACGTGTTGTTGTCCGTTGAAATTGAACGAAAAGTTGACTTAACTAGGCTATATGGCTTAATCAAAAAAAGTTCAATCCTCACACACAAAAAAAAAATATGTAAAATGTACCCAAGGTCATTATGACGTTAAATCAATTTAGAATCGATTTTAATAACATCAGATAGGACCTATCCAAACGAATTTGACGATTTTAAAATGTCATTTATGAAAATGATTGCTGCCAAATAGGGGACGTTTTCAAATTAGGCGTTTTTAGTCATATTCGACGGATATTTCCTATCGGACTTTGGTAAAATCGAGTCATCATTCTCTTGCCCTGTTCCCAGCTTATCTGGGGTCGGCGCAGTATGTTTTCCTCTATTCTATCACCCGTCACTGAATCATTCACACCTTTCACATTCATATCTTGTTTCATACAATCCATCCATCTCTTTTTTGGGCGGCCTCTTCCCTTCCATCAACATTCATACTCATTACACTTTAAGTAACATGACTTTGAATGACCAAGAAAAACCGGCCAAGTGCGAGTCGGACTCGCGCACTGAGGGTTCCGTGCCAACGTTAACTGAATTATGGAATCCACTTACTTCCACTTAGCCAAAATATCACTATATTTTGTTGACAGCAAATATAACTTTGTTTTTCATAGTATTTGTATGAATTGCAAAGTTATGTTGTCGGTTTCGATCCCGTCCAAACTATCTACCGTCCAAAGTATCTGTTAAGATCTACATTTTATGTTTTTTTCACAATTTACACTTGACTAGTTTAGATGTTACAGGAGGGCGGAGGGGTGACGCCCATTTTACCACTTTGGAAGCGTCTATCTATCAAAGGTTAGACTTTAAAAGAAAATGGTTTTAGGAACCTCTATGTCATAGTCTTTTTGCCACCCCACACGCATAGGTTTAACTTTTTTTTTAGGTTTTAGCTTCATATATGTGAGTCCCCCCTAAATAACATAATTTTTGATTTTTTGTATAAGAATCGTAAAGCGGTTAATAGCATACACATTCCTACCAAAATTCAACAGTGTGATGCTTATAGTTACAGAATAAAGTGGCTGTGACATACGGACGGACAGACACAGCCAGACAGACAGACAGACTTGACGAAACTATAAAGGTTCCGTTTTTTGCCATTCGGCTACGGAACGCTCTAAAATATACATAAATATTCTTTATTGCATAAGTAAGGACACAAGAAACAAAAACAATACAGGCAAATCATTTGTACAATATTGGCGGTTTTATCGCAGGAAGCGATCTCTTCCAGTCAACCATTGGGTAGACGAAACAACATTTATCAGTGAGGTAGAAACGGTGTGCAAAAATATAATATATAAAAATATACTCTTTTGACGACCCGTCTGGTGTAGTGGTCAAGAAATCGCCTACTACGCAGCGGGTTCCGGGTTCGATCCCCGCACAATACAATAATTTGTGTGCATAAACATGTCTGTTTGTATTGGTCTGGGTGTTTTCTATGTATATCATGTATGTATTTACAAAGAAAAAAAGTCTTTAAGTATTATATCCGTTGTCTGGCACCCATAACACAAGCTTTGAGTAGCTTACTTTGGGGCTAGATGGCGATGTGTGGGAATGTCTAAGGAATATACTCTTAATATGATAAATATTTTTTGCTGTTGCTTCGCAGATATATTACAGCAGGTGCGGCTCGACAGGCTTAGCTGCTAGAATTCTGCAATCGGTTCAAGCGAAGATTCTGGAAGCTTACCAGAAGGATCCCGATGTCAATTGTAAGTTCTTTTCACGACTCATGATGTATTTTCGTAGAAAGTATTCCATACATTCTCATAACCAAAGTATGATTCCTTGAGTATAACTACCCTCTTATTGTCGAATTTACCAATATCAGATAACACTTATACGATTAAATAACAATAAAACGACCGATTTTAAAATGGCATTTACAAAAATGTTTGCTGACAAATAAGTGATGTTTTCAAATTATGCGTTTGTATTAAATATCCTTTATTGTCGTTGGTGAAATCGGACCTTAATGAAGGCCGATTTTAAAACGACATTTCCATAAATGATTACTGACAAATAGGTTCCGTTTTCAAATCAGGCGAAGACGAAAGTCTTTAACCAGTGTGTGTTACCAGTGATCACATACGGATCCATAACATGGTCTCTAACTATGGACCTCTTAAAGAAGCTCAAAATCACACCGAGCGATGGAGAGGGCTATGCTGGGTGTTTCTCTACGGGATCGAATCAGAAATGAGGAGATACGTAGAAGAACTATGGTAACGGACATAGCCTTGAGAATCAGTAAGCTCAAGTGGCAAAGGGCAGGGCACATAGCGCGGAGAACTGATGGCCGTTGGGGCAGGACAGTTCTAGATTGCAGACCCTTCGACCAGAGACGCAGCGTAGGACGTCCACCAACAAGATGGACAGACGACCTTGTAAAGATCACAGGATCAAACTGGATGCAGACAGCAGTGGACGCCCTTTGGCTGATAATGATGATGATGATGCCTGAACAACAAAATACGACGCACATTGCAACTGATTTCATTTCTTTCGGTGGTCAGGCAGCGGTGACCTCGTTAATACCGTCAATGGTTATTTTTAGGGTTGCGTAGCCGATGGCGAAAAATGGAACCCTTATATATTCATAAAGATGAAATAAGAAACCAAAAATTTTGCGCACGGGCGGGACTTGAACCAGCAACCTTTTGGCAAACCGGGCCAAACGCTCTTACCAATTGAGCTACCGTGCTGTCAGTCCGAGCCGGCGAAATTTGTGGTTTCTTATGAAAACGTCAATTGCGTGACGCTTAGCGCCATCTAGCCGTCTGCTTATGAAACAGATGGCCCAAGCAGTTATTCTTTACAGAATGACAGCACGGTAGCTCAATTGGTTAGAGCGTTTGGCCCGGTTTGCCAAAAGGTTGCTGGTTCAAGTCCCGCCCGTGCGCAATTTTTTGGTTTCTTATTTCATCTTTATGAATATAAAAATATTACACTGTGAGTGTTAAAAACATTCTAAAGCATTGGAACCCTTATAGTTTTGTCAAGTCTGTCTGTCCGTTCGTATGTCACAGCCATTTTATTCTGTAACTATAAGCATCACACTGTTGAAATTTTGTAGGAAGATGTATTCTGTTTACCGCTTTACGATTCTCATACAAAAAAATAAAAAATAATGACATTTAAGGGGGCTCCCATACATGAAACTAGAACAAAAAATTTTTTTTTGTCAAACCTATGTCTATAGATAGGTCTTTTAAAATGACATGGAGGTTTCTAAAAACATTTTCTTTTAAAGTCTTACGTTTCATAGCTAGACGCTTCCAAAGTGGTAAAATGGGCGTCCCCCCCATCTAACTTCTAAACTTTTGCTTAGTTTAAATTTTGAAAAAAAATTGTAATGTAGATCTTAACAAATACTTTCAATGAAAATTGGTTCGGATGGGAGGGAACAAGAAGTTTTTATGATATAGCACATTTTCAACAACCGCAAACATAGCTTTGTACTTCATACAAACACTAAGTTATATTTGCTGTCAACAAAATATTGTGGTATTTTACTAAGTAGAAGTAAGTGGAATCCCTAATTCAGTTAAAGTTGGCACGGAACCCTTAGTGCCCGAGTCCGACTCGCACTTAGCCGGTTTTTTTAAAGTAATATCAGATAGTACCTTTTAACTTTGTCCACAGTGGATCTCCCAGTCGGTCGTCTCCTCGAAGCTCAAATCGAGGTGTGCAAAGATGGAGTCACTCTGAGCGCTGTCAGCAATGCGCAGAGACACTACTTGGCTGTCGGCAATACAGGTTTGTATAAAAAACACTTCAAGACACTTGTCTAGAATTCTTCAAACGGTTCAAGCGAAGATTCTGGAAGCTTACCAGACGGATCCCAAGATCGATTGTAAGTTCTTTTCACGGCTCATGATGTATTTTCGTAGAAAGTATTCCATACATTCTCATAATCAAAGTATGATTCTTTAAGTATATTTATATAATCTTACGAGTAAGGTCGAATTTACCAATGTCATATAAGACTTATACGATTAAATAACAATAAAACGAGCGATTTTAAAATGGAATTTGCATAAATGATTGCTGACAATAGGTGACGTTATTAAAATATTAGTATAATATTCGACGAATTTCTCTTATTTGTCGTTGGTAAAATCGGGTTTTAATTAAGGCTTATTGTATATTATTCGGCGCAACAACAAACTTTTTAAGACACTTGTCCGGCAATGTTAGATTATGTGTCATGTTTGGTGACCTTTAAGTGTGTCATTTCATCTCTAGAGTCGTAATATTGTGTTGAAATCAATTATTTTCCTAGGGAAAAATGTGTTTGTTCGTTCAGTAGTTTTTAAGATATGGGGTGTACATCTGTTTTTATTTGCTGATAAAATAATGGTAACATTCTTTCTTCAACTTTTTTAATAATACCAGTTAATAAAATCGGTTTATTATTTGATTTAAGAAGATCTCATTGTTTAGAATGTTTTAAACACTCACAGTGTCATATTTTATATTCATAAAGATGAAATGAGAAACCAAACAATTGCGCACGGGCGGCACAGGACTTGAACCAGCAACCTTTTGGCTGACCGGGCCAAACACTGTGAGTGTTAAAAACATTCTAAAGCAATGTTATTTCAATGGTTTTTTTTATCTCTTTGTCAGCCTCAAAATGGACGGCTCGCCGTCTCCTCGCCTTAACTATCAAAACGTCAATATCAACGACAAGCCTGGCCGCCGTGTCTCTGTGCAGATCGCTGTACATATGGCGCAGGGCTCGAGGCGCCTGCGCAGCCGGCCTCAGGGCCTCGGGGGCCCGGGTTCAAGGCCGGCTGTGGGCAGCCACGGTCACGCCGCATGATGCTAGGGTAGGTTAACTCATGATTGGTGATTGCATTTATAGTAAAAAAAAAAATGATGATTGCTGAGACATTTTTTGACATGACATATTCTTTCGTTTAACGCATTCTACATTCTAAAAGCGAATATATTATTATTCAAAATAACTAGAATAATATTTTGATATTGTTGACATAATTTAAAGATAGATACATTTATTTTGTTTTATCCGAATGATTTGTATTTTTCTGTTATTTAAAATATATATATATATATATGGAACGAAACTCACTATAGTGATTGACAAAATCTAATCGACCTAAAATCGAGTACGTCCGAATAATCGAAATGGCCGTAATAATCAATCACTATATTTATTTGAGGAAAACCGTACGAGAGGACTATTGGGATCGACGAACTGGGTATTTATTTAAATGAATGATATCCTTGACTTGATCTTGTTTTCCTACTTGTTTTCGACAGAATCATCAGTCAAAAAGTTATAATAATTTGGTATCTATATGCATCATACTTCCCGGCGAAATCACTTTTTACGACACGACACGACAGACAAATATAAATCCACCTTTAAGCTTTTCGGGCGCATGCCTATTGCGTAAGACACAGGGTTCGATTCCCTGACCGTCACAGTTGCTTTTTACAAGTGCATTGTGCAATTTGTGTATAGTGTGTAAGTGTATAGTGACAAAATACTATTAAAAAAAAAAGAAATAAAACTTTATATCACTTTTAAATTCCTCGCACAGACACCATCTCACAGTAAAAAATATATTTATTTTCAGACAACAATCGACAACCGTTTAAAACACATACTCGGCTTACAACCTTCCAACGACCCTCAGGAACACAAATCGGACAAAACAAAGCCAGTTCTGTTCACACCGAAACACGAAAGCCTTGAGACAATGCTCGAAAATGTGGTCTTCAAAAAGACTCAAACTAGCCCCTCCTTGCCTTGCGTATCGGTATTCGCATACAAAACCCCGGAATTCTTCAAACATTCTCAGTGTTCGTGCTATGGTTGCAATCCTGAAGTCTTAACGCTTTCTTGCCTAACTTCAGGTTTGGAAGCGTCTGCTTATTTTCGGTCGAAAGAGTGGGAGATTGCTAGGAACTATTTCGAGGGGACTATAAGGAGTTTTGGGTATGCGGAAATGAAATTTAGACACTATTATAAATGTATGAGAGACAATTTTGAAGGATACGTTGTGGATATGTCTGAAAAATTGATTGTGAATGAATTGAAAAGTATACAGATTGAAGTTTTTAATGATGGAGCGTTGTTTGAGCTAGCTCAAAACGAATTTGATAAAGCAGATGATTTGATTGTCAGAATTTACGATTTAATGCAAGAAATGAGTAAAATAAATCCGTATTTGAAGAACGAAGTCATGAATTTGATAATCACATCTGCTCATATGAGAAAGATTGTCAAAAAACCAATCGAAATCGGCCTTGAAAGTGAAATGGAGAATTTGAAACTAACTCCAAATGAGGAAGAACCGAAAACGCCTATAACTAAACCGAAACAGCCCCCGGTTATGGCTAAAGTTATCGTCAAGAATGAAGAGTTACCGAACGTCAAACGGAAGGTCATAAAGCTTAATTTGGATGACGCAGATGACGTGGAAGTTCCAAAACCTGTCAAAAAGAAATCCGAATTTAAAATACCAGTGCCTGTCACTTCTAAACCGGTTCTAGAAAGTATAACACCTCGTACTAGATCGAAACCTCATCTAGAAAGTACTCCACGCACTATAGTCAAACCAGAAATACGTATAACTAAACCAAATGAAGATAAAATGACGCCTAGAGTTGAGAAAACAGAATTTTTCACACCGATATCGACGCCAGCGGAACAATTCTTCACACCAATGACATCTTTAAAAACATACTCTAAGAAAACTCTAAGAAATAATATTGTAAAAAATCTGGAAGCTGAGTTCTCCACTCCGAAAGCTGTCAAAGAAAACTCAACATTACAAGAAACAGAAAGCAAATCTGACAAAGAAAACTCGACTTTAAAACAATGTGCAGAGAAGCTAGAAATACCGAAAGCAGGTAGGACTAGGGCGAAAATTGAAAGGGATAAGAAAACCTTAAAAAGAGCTACTAGTCCAGGAAAACTGACTAAAGAAGTGAAACCCACAAGGTCTAGACTTAGGAATCCTACTAATTTTAATGTTCATGAAGATTAGTTTAATAATTTGAATTAAAAGTTGGATAAAATTATTAGTTGTCGAAATAAGCGCAACTGTCAAAATAGCTGTCAAACTTTAAAAAAAAAACATGACTGACTGATTGTTTAAGTTTATCGATTCGAAATTCTTACCTTAATCTCAGCGCTTTTTTGCCAGAACACGTTTGCTTAACTTTGCGCTGACAAAGCTGATATCATGTTTTGATGTAAATTGGCTGTCAATACACGGTTTTAATTTGAGTTTGACAGCTAAGCATAGTCATCGTGTTCTTGCAGAAGCAGCGCTTAGCGCTTAGTTATCCGCCATTTTGATGATCGGCGCTTAAAGTGCCACCAACTCATCTGAAGAATGTCAGAATGGCGCCACGATCGAAAGGAGTTGCCGTTTTATACAAAAATAAACACGGATTTTTTAATACTTGCCGTAGATGATGAAAAATTTCAAACCAATTTTCGTCAATATTTCATTTTTTCGTCTTTGTTAAGATGTCCATCATGTATTTTTTCAAAATCTACACTCGCTTAGTTTAATAGTTAGTTAGATGGGAGGTGTGGACACCCATTTTACTACTTTGGAAGCGTTTATCTGTCAAACGTTATACTTTTAGAGATTTATAGACACGCATAGATTTGACAAAAAAAAATAAGTTTCATTTATGGGAGCCCCTCCCGCCCCTTAACAGACAGTTTTTTGCCATTCGGCTACGGAACCCTAAAAATGGACTAACAATACAATTTTACGTATTGCATGACATTAATCGGTGTTGGTACCCGACAAAAAAACATCAACTTATATATAAAATTCTCGTGATGTTCGTTCCCGTACTCCTCCGAAACGGCTTTACCGATTCTTACCAAATTTTATATGCGTATTCAGTAGGTCTGAGAATCGGATACTGTCTATTTTTTCATACACCTAAGTGATAAGGGTTGTTCACCCTTTTTTTTTAATTTTTGGACGAAATCTTTTGTGTTTGTTTTTTTATAATGTGGCATTAAAAATACATACAACTCTAGATTTTTACTTTTTTATCACCAACCCCTATTTTTTTTTAGCCATTTTAGTAATTTGATCATTTTACATCCCGCTCGATAACTGATCAATTATAGTGTTTTTCTTAATTTTTAAAATTACGAGACTGGGCGAGACGGAGCCGGGGCGGGACGGTGCTAGGGGCGAAGCAAAGTTCGCTGGGTCCGCTAGTGATTTTAAAATATTGTATAAAAATTACGCCTTTAAAAATTGCAACCGAGAAATTTTTGATATCAATTGTCACACTGACGTTCAAGCATTGACGTTTTCAAAGTGACAACTGTAGTTCCATTTATGGCCAGTCATCAGATAAGTTGGTGGCACTATAGACTTACAGCCTTATACATAATAACTCAATCAGTCTAATAAACCTTTTTAGCTATTACACTGTTTTGTCACTTTCTATCAAATGATGACAGCGTCAAGAAACAACGAGACAAAATAGTGTAATAGTTAAAACAAGTTTTTTAGACCGTTGCATTATTATGAATAAGGGGGTTAGATAGACCGTTTCCTACTGAACATACCTAATGTTTGGTGTTTTAATTGATCTATACAACTAAAATATCTGTAAAGTACAAGAAATGTAATACAAATAGATTTTAGTATTTTTACCCTCGGTGCAAAACAAGAGACTTGAATGATATTAAATTGAATGCATTTTGTATTTTTGTAGAAGACTATTATAATCTGGTATTGTAACATTAATTTGTGATTCATTTTGTATTTAGATTAAATGTATTAAAAAATATTGTATTTTATTTTTGTAAGTAAAATCGTAACTTATAATAATAAAACTTCATTTATTCAGACACAAACGATCCAATTTTGTTAGTTACAGTTATGATTCTTAACAGCTATGTTAGTAAATAATCTGCAATTATATTTAATTTAGAACTAGATCACCGGTGAGAGGCTAAAAGATAGTCAAGCAAACACCACCTCACGTCAAAGTGAGGTCTTAACTTTGGCTTAGTCTGTTTTTGATGGCGTCAGCGTTCATAAGTCTCAATGCCTCAGTGCGCCTTTAAAAACTGCAGAAACGACTGTCTAAATAAAAATCTTTAGTTAGAAAATCATATTTTCGTTAAGTAAATTTTATTAAATGATGCCTATCATTCACAATTGAAGTATTTTCAATAAAATTAGCGAGTTTTGTTTATCAGCCATCACACGCACCAACATGGCCGATGTTTTGTCGTCAAAAGTCGATTTTCTAAGACAGTGCCAGACATGGAGTAGTGTGCTACTTTTTAACCGACTTCAAAAAAGGAGGAGGTTATCAATTCGACTGTATGTTTTTTTTTATCATCATATTTTTTTTTTGTATGTATGTTACCTCATATCTCAGCCGTATGTCGACCGAATCGAAAAATGCTTTCACCTACTTAGAGGATATACCTTCTAGTTGGTCCCATTATTTCCAATTTGGGATCTGATGATGGGATCTTGGTGTAATCGAGGGAAACCCTCAAATTTTAAAGGCACCTGTAGTGTTTCTTTACTAGAATCTTAATGTTGACGTGTTGTTACGTCTGATAGTCAACATCTTGTGGGGCTCAGCTGATGGTGGAACTCCTAAATGCTTAGGAGTTCAGTAATTATAATGACGGAACTTATGATAGGTAATTTGTAGCTCCTTAAAAAAATTTAATCATAAGGTGCAACAGCCCCCTCTTATGTAGTCACTAAAAATGAAGAAATAAAATAAACTTTTTAAAAAAGTAAAAACCAACTTCAAAACCAAAATGCACTAAAAAGTCTTAAATAAACTCTTCACCATTGAAAGGAAAGGAATCCGTTTTAGGCAAACAATTTCTTTTTGGAGTCGGTGCCATCACTTTGACCATTAAGCATCAACTATCACAGCACCGACTCCAAAAAGAAATTGTCTGCCTAAAACGGATTCCTTTCCTTTCAATGGTGAAGAGTTTATTTAAGACTTTTTAGTGCATTTTGTTTTTTTTTAAATAATAATTTAACAACCTTCTTTGTGTGGTAATTTACGTTCCGGATTACAAATATAAGCAGTAGCGGGATCGAGTCCCGCCCGCACGAACCTAAAACTTATGTCTATGGCCATGTGCGTTATTATCCGTCTCTATATTATTATAAACATAAAGAACATCTCTTATTTATTTAAATCAACAGTGTAGATGCTTCCGGATCAAAGAGTTCACGGCGGTCGCGTAAACAAAAGTATAACAAAAGACTGTTGATAAACATATCCGCGTGGCATAATACCCACCATAAGATCATTGTAGAAGAGAAATAGGTACGCTCACTGATAGTATGTTATATAAAGGAATTATCCCATCCATATGATGCCACATGACTATTGAACATTAATAAATATTTTTGTATTAATATATATAAGGACAGTGATTATTTTTATTAATTTAATTTGTAAAAAATAGACATTTGGTCGCGTGATCGTGCAATGACATTTCAAGCCTTCACGAGACCCATTCAAATTAAATTTTCAGAACAATATCAAATATGTATTATAAATGTTATATATTTTAAAGTCTACTTTTTTAATTGATTAATATACTTTCAAGCTTAAGTGATAACTCGTTATTAAAATAAGATCAAATAGTATTGTAATGGCCCTACATACTTTAAAAATATATTAAGAAAGCCACTCTATTATGACTCTGTGCCGAAACTGATGCCTGACGTGATGGATGTCATTCCATTGCCATTCATCGATCAGACGGTGCCATATTTGTGTTCTATATTAATTCGCGAGGCGTCATCTATTTCTAAATATAATATCATTGATAATCTGACAATGACAACACATTAATTAGTTAACAATATATGCGGGTATCAAACAAAGAAACAAAGAAATCAAAGTTTTCTATATTGTGTCGGGTTTGGGTGTTGTGGTACCACCGTTGTGTCTGATTTCCATAACACAAGTGCATTAGATACTTACTTAGGGATCAGAGCAATGTGTGTGATTGGTGTCCAAAAAAAATCCGGCTAAGTGCGAGTCGGACTCGTCCACTGAGAGTTCCGTGTCAACTTTAATTGAATTAGGGATCCACTTACTTCACTAAGCTAAAATACCACAATATTATTTTTAGTGTTTGTATAAAAAAACAAAGTTATGTTTGCGTTTGTTGAAAATGATATATATCTCAAAAACTGCTAGTTCGATCCCGTCCAAACCAATTTTCGTTAAAAGTATTTGTTAAGATCTACATTATATATATTTTTTCAAAATCTGTGGACGCCCATTTTACCACTTTGGAAGCGTATATCTCGCAAACGTTAGACTTTTAGAGAAAATGGTTTTAGGAACCTCTATTTTATTTTAAAAGTCCTATCTATATAGACACCACACACGCGTAGGTTTGACTAAAAAATATTTTTTTGGTTGTAGTTTCATGTATGGGAATTATTTTTTGTATAAGAATCGTAAAGCGATTCATCTTCCTACCAAATTTCAACAGTGTGAAGCTTATAGTTACGGAATGAAATGTCTGTGACATATGGACGGACAGACAGACTTGACGAACTATAAGGGTTCCGTTCTAGCATCTCTTTTAGGGTTCCGTTTTTTGCCATTCGGCTACGGAACATATAAAACATTACGCAACGACGGGATGGAAGACGTCTGAGTTAAAATGTGTCGACTAGGATCGTTGTATAGTAATTATTGTATTCAAATTTTAGTAATAATAATAATAAAAAAATCGGTCGTCGTATCAATAACGCCTGGAAGAGCTTCTGGTCCCTGAAAACGTATATGAAGGGAGACCTTCTATTGTCCCTGAAACGAAAACTCGTCGACACTTGCATCCTGCCCGTACTTACTTACGGAGCGCAAACGAAGTCATTGACCGAAAGTCAGAAATCCAAACTCAAGGTTTGCCAAAGAGCTATGGAAAGAAGCGTATTGGGTATTAAAAGGATTGATAAGATCCGGAATACCACAATACGCTCCAGAACTCGCATAACAGATGTAGGCGAAAAGACGGCAAAGCTTAAATGGGAGTGGGCGGGACATGTGTGTAGAATGCACCCGGATAGATGGGCCCAAATCGTCACGCGATGGATACCACCTGACGGCTATGGACGAAGTGGTAGACCAAAAAAGAGGTGGTGTGACGATCTGTTCAGCTTTGCGAGGGATTGGTAAATGTTGGCCGCTGACAGAGACACATGGAAAAAATTGGGGGAGATCTTTGCCCAGCAGTGGAATGATGTAGGTTAGATAAAAAAAAAAAAATATGCGCGAGACAACTCATCAATTGCCATGGCTTCGAAGTGAGGAATTTTCTTCCTTGTGTTACGAATACTAGACAACGATTATGACGGGGGTGTCTCCCATAAATACTTAAATTCATAAACATCTATAACTTAGGTACAAACCTTCGTGCTCATCACACAAACATTTGCCCCTTGCGGGATTTGAACCCGCGACGGCCGGCGTTATAGTCAGGAGCTCTAATCAATACACCAAACGCGTCGTCAGAAACCCGTCGTTATTAAAAAAAACGGCAGACCAGATTTTCTAGAAACTTAAAAACTCTCGTGTCAAAAATATCTATCTCACTCAAAAAATATAACGATAATCCAGCTACTTAATCAGTTTGGGCTATGATACCATAGACAGATACATAGACGAAGACGTTAAAATCATAACACCCTCCTTTTTTGCGTTAGGGCTAAAAAAGCCTGTTGGTTGATTGATGTAATACAGGAGTTATAATATATTATTTTAAAAATGCAAAGTCGTCACCTCTAAAAATCCGATCGCTTGTATTTACGCTCTTAGAATGGCGAGTTATTGAACAATTAATTTTGGAGGAAATAGTGAAAAGAAATAAAAAATCATGGGTGGCTTAATTATTGAAGTTATTTACGGAACAAAAAAATTAAATGTCAATTAAAGCATATAATGCCATATTTTAATATAGCACTTTATAATGGGTTTCCCAAAAAGAGCGCGCCAAACTGAAACTGGAGTATAAGAGTAGCTTAGTATGTAGCGTAGCTTAGTATTAAAATATATGAAAAGATTATATTCAATTAAATTTTAGCACACTTTTCATCGAACAAGTTATTACATAACAAACAATTCGGTTTTACTAAAGGAAGAAGCACCACGGATGCAGGAGTTGCTCTTTTAACACATGTATTTGATGCTTATGATAATAGGCATGATGCTTTAGGGATTTTCTGTGATCTATCGAAAGCGTTTGATTGTGTGGATCATGAAACATTACTTAAAAAAATATGTCACTATGGGGCATCATTGAACTCGTTAAATTTAATTAATTCATATCTTTCAGGTAGAATGCAAAAAGTATGTATAAACGGAACTGAGTCTTCTGGAGCACCTCTAACAATGGGTGTACCCCAAGGATCTATATTAGGACCTTTTTTATTTTTAATATATATAAATGACCTCCCCCATTTTGTAGGGAATCTTTGTGATATAGTATTGTTTGCAGATGATACTTCACTTATATTTAAAATTCCAAGAGGTGAAGGAAATTTTGACGATGTAAATAATACTCTTTCACAAGTATTACATTGGTTTACTGTTAACAATCTCCTTCTTAATGGAAGTAAAACTAAATGTGTAAAGTTTACGATGCCTAATGTCCGACAGGCATCAACTCAGGTTAAGATAAAAGACAAACCGCTTGATACTATTGATTCCACAACATTCTTGGGAATCACTTTAGACTCCAAACTACAATGGGGTCCTCATATAGAGGGAAACTAAGCTCAGCTACTTTTGCTGTAAGGAAGATAAGACGTTTGACTGATGAAGAAACAGCTAGGTTAGTTTATTTTAGTTATTTCCATAGCTTGATGTCCTACGGCATTTTACTGTGGGGCGCGGCTGCTGATGTAGAGACAATTTTTGTGTTACAAAAAAGAGCCGCGCGAGCTATTTATAATCTTAAACCTCAAGATTCCTTACGAGAGGTGTTTAAAGAAATTAGAATATTAACTCTAGCCTCTCAGTATATTTACGAAAATTTAATGTATGTACGGAAAAAAATACATTTATTCACGAAAAATAGTGACATACACAAATATAATACTAGAAATAAGGATGAGCTTGCTATTCCACAATTTAGGCTTCGAAAGGTTGGTAATTCTTTCATGGGTAAAGGTATAAAAATTTTCAATAAACTACCAGAACACATTATTAACTTACCGGTTAATAAATTTAAAACTGCTATTAAAGAAACCCTTATGACGAAAGGGTATTATAAAGTAGATGACTATTTAAATGATAATAATGTATGGACTTGCATGATCACTACAAACATTGTAAACCTTTTGAAAAGAGGCATTGACAATAGTGACTGAGTTTCTTGCGCAGCTTCTTCTCAGCACTAGCCCACAATTGTCCCGAAGCTGTGGTAGGGTTTATATCGGGACGTGTAAAAGTGCCCCCAGTGGGCCTATTTGCATAAATAAATGACTTTTATGACTTTTTTTACTTTTTAGCCATGGACCTTTTAAAAAAAAATAACATGACTTTTTAAAGTGTCATACTCGTAGTTTGGGAGATAATGCCACTTTTTTGTATTTTTCTTGTATGAAGATAACAAGAAAGTGGCATCTCCTTGACAGTTTCATAAGTTTTATGTTATTTTTATTTAAAATGTCTTTTGCTAATCTATCTGCAATGTCAGTCTGGTGTGCCATTTATAAGACAAAAAGTGGCATAATTAAAAAATATATATATACCTGGACCGGTCTATGACTAAGCTAACTCCAGTGTCAAGTTTTGCACGCCCTTTTTGGGACACTCTGTATAAACACATACCGTAGGCAGTGTTTTTAGGCAGAAAAACTGAACACAAAACTCCTTTTATTGCCTCAAAATGGAAATATGAGCCAAACGCCACTATTCGGCAAAAGAGCGCGGAAAATATGACATAAAATACAGGACTATAACGGGGTGTTTACGTTTTCCCACGGGGTAAGGGTGCATTCACACACACAGCAGATCTAAAGTCCGTGTATCTTTGCTAGTCGAATATTGTAAACAATCTTTATACAACTTTTAAAGTAATATCAGTGAATAGAATTCATTAACTATTTGATCTGAAAAGGTCTCAGTGTTCAACGGCGAATTACCTATGTTTTGTTTTGATCTTATTTTAAACAGGACAGCATCTTATATATTCGCTAGTAGTACAATAAATTTTTTGTAATACTTTATGTAAGAAAGTTCTAGATTACCTTTCGACCAAAAGCGCAGTGTGGGACGTCCATTAACAAAATGGACGGACGACCTAGTTAAGATCGCGGGATCACACTGGATGCAGACCGCTTGTGAACGGTCGCAGTGTAAAGCCGTGGGGGAGGCCTATGTTCAGCAGTGGACGTCCTTTGTCTGATAATGATGATGGTGATGAATACTTTAGGTAATTTTAACACTTGAAAAATACTTTCAAACAAGAAAAAATAAAACAAAGACATTCAACATAAAAAATAACTTAAAACCTACTTTTTCAAAAACGTAACCATTTCCTTACGGCAAGGAGGCTATGACGCTGGCTGCGTTGCCGTCTGCCGCATTGGATAGCTACGCTTATCTTTTAAGCTAGGAACCAGCCAGCTTTATTATTAGCTATATAGGTAATACAATTTAAGCGGTCTTCCAGACAACCTTCAGGTAAGGATAAGAAGAGGCATGGCGATGAAATCTTTTAAACAAAATGCAAGTGGACAGAATTTTATAAAGAGAGGCAAGAGACGAATAATGAGTACACATAACATAAAATTACACGTCAATAAATAGTGGATGCAGACCACTTACAGCCGGTCGCTATGGAAAGCCGTGGGGAAGGCCTATGTCCAGCAGTGGACGTCCTTTAGCTGATAATGATGATGACTGATGATATGATGATTTATTAACTTACACATATTGAATTAAACTCATTTACATTATATAAAACATTGTGGTATTTTGGCTAGGTGAAAGTTATTGGACCTCTAATTCAGATAAAATTGACACGGAACCCTTTGCGTGCGAGTCCGACTCTAATTTGTCCCGTTTTTTACCTTATAATTTTTCTATAGAGGTAAAGACTTACCTTGTATGTGAACGTGCCCTAGTGCAGTAGTTTTCAGGCTGTACGTCAATGTCCACAGCAGTCGACGTTATTCAAATTTACCGTCGCAAAAAATGTCCAAAATGGCGCCCGAAAGCGCGGGAAAATTCTTTGATCGACTGCTTATTTGATGCTCGCGACCGCTGCATGAATATTTTAATATGAACTGCAGGTTTATAGCTCAAATTATGATCTCGATTTTCTAATTTATTGGGAGACGAAGATGAAGATTATACTAACTGCTGCTGTTGTAAAGTCCATTTTTCTTTGCTAGTCTGATAATGCACACAATGTTTTCAACACACTTGCTCAAAACGACGTTTTTATTTCACCGAGAACAGATATTTCGTAGGTAGTCAGACCGACAGCACGGTAGCTCAATTGGAAGAGCGTTTGCCCGGTTAGCCACAAAGTTGCTTAAAAGTCCCGCCCGTGAGCAATTTTTGGTTTTTTATTTCATGTAATATAAAATATGACACTGAGTGTAAAAAAACATTCTAAACCATGCCTAGCCTTCACTGGTTACGACTTTCAATTAAGCCATGCTGTACATCCTGGCTACACAGGAGTAGCAGCAGGCAGTAAACGTATAAATCAACCGAAAACCGTCCCAATGTAAACCCTACCACATCTTCGGGACAATTGTGGGCTAGTGCTGAGAAGAAGCTGCGCAACAAACTCAGTCACTATTGTCAATGCCTCTTTTCAAACGGTTTACAATGTTTGTAGTATTCATGCAAGTCCATTCATTACTATCTTTTAAATAATCATATACTTTATACTACCCTTTCGTAATTAGGGTTTCTTTAATAACAGTTTTGAATTTGTTGGCCGGTAAGTTTACGATGCACGATGTGTTCTGGTAGTTTATTGATTTTTTTTATAAATTTATATACCTAATTTGCAGTAGTTGTTTTAAAAAGACTAAATTTCAGTTGCACCATCATTTCTGCCTTTATTCTCATTTTAACCAAGTGTTTTTATAGGTAGTTGACTCTAGTTTCAGATTTGAGGTAAGTTTTGTGCTTGAATTGTTTTTTTTTTTTATTTATTGCAAATACATAGTAGTGTATCAATTTACATAATCAATATCATACATATGCACACCCTGTAGGGTACAGCAAATAATGGTACTTTAGGGAAGAAAACATCTGTAGATACATTTAATAACTAGAGTTAAATTCAATGGATAAATTACAATTTAAATAGCTTACAACTATTAGGATCAGTAATTACAGTTAAGATATATAAAAATCAAATCGAACAACATCTTTGTCTTAATATAGGTAATATGGCACTTTTTAAGGTGCAGTGTAATAAGTAAACCTACTTGGCTGCGGTAGATCTTATTTTATCTTTTTTTTTTATCTTATTTTTTTCTTCTTTTCTTTTTTTATTCAGTTGCGATCGTTATGGTGGACCTATTGAACTACTGTTACTAGCGTATGAAACTGACACCACGAACAAATTTCGTGTTCCATCAATTGACAGACACAGACATCAACTCAATAGTACAGATTCACATTTCGAAATTCAAATATCAAGGAAATTCCTGTCGTCCCTATCATTCATCAGTCCCGTAATTTTTTTCTTCTCTTCGCTTCTCTATACGTAGTAGTAACAACTCACTGGCACAGAAAATAAAATAGTAGGTACTCTCTGGGTGCCTATCCACACCACCGCCTGGCGGCATTTGATGGCCGGCGCTTTGCCATAGAATCTGACATGTCTTGACGTAGGCCACCGGTAAAGGCCGGTTTAAATACACCATTGCAATTGTTGTTAATATTAAAAACTTCTTTTCCGGCATCCACCGCCCATATTTCATTTCAGAATGACTGATTGATTTCGTTACATGGCGTCAAGTTTTTTATTTGGCTGTCCAAAAAGCTTTAATTGTGTTTGTGAAATAAAACCTAAATGATGTTTTTGCAACCAAGTTTTGAACTGAATAATGCAGAGGTATGTCTACATAACTGTCGATTTGCTATAAAAAATATGTTGGCGCCCAACGTGGAGCACGCACGCGTATTTAAATTTAATTAAGGGCCGATTTTTCAATGGTCACATAAAACTTATCAGACTGATAAATTATAAAGTGTTAGATTTAAAAAATGACAGCTATGTATGTTTGCTGACAATTGGGTGACCTTTTCAAATTAGCCATATTGTATTTTGTTCGACGAATATTTCTTATCTGACTATTGAAAAATCAGCCCTAAATACTGCTCATACAGGGTGTACCGTGCAGTAACACGAAAATTAATGTGAATGTCTAATCTTGACGTTCGTACTCTAAATATTTTTTAATATAAATTTTGCGTGCACAAATACAGGACTAAAAGGATAAAAGGTTTCGTCAAGTCTGTCTGTATGTTGTCCGTCCGTATGTCACAGCCACTTTATTCTGAAACTATTAGTTGTACACAGTTAAAACTTACTTACGATTCTCATAAAAAAAAGTAAAACGAGAAAAGTTTGATTCGAGTTTCTGCTGCCAGATGTTATCAAGCCGACCATAAGGCCTCTGACTAGGCTTAACGACTATTAACAACCGATATTTACCGGGACCAACGGCTTAACGTGCCTTCCGAAGCACGTAGATGCTCGTGATGTACGTCACTTATATGGTCGGAATGGTCACCCATCCAAACACGGCCGCGCCGTAAGTTGCTTCACGTCGCGACGTGAAGCAACTTTCGGTATAGTGATACCGAATGTGATCAAGTGAATCGTAGCGCAGTGGTAGCAGCACTTTGGTAGTGACCAAAGCGCTGCTACCACTGCGCTACGATTCACCTGATTCTCATCCAAAAACAATGATATTTAGGGGTGGGCTCCCTAATACATGAAGTTAAAACCTATTTTTTTTGTTAAACCTATGCGTGGGAGTCTACGGATAAATCTTTTAAAATGACCCCGAGGTTCCTAAAACCATTTTATTTAATTATTTTATTATATTTATATATTTTTATTTAAAAACTTCATGCACACAACATAAAATTGTAGGTACATATGACGGACTTAATGCCAAAAAGCATTCTCTACCAGTCAACCATAGGTCAGGACAGAGAATATTATGTATACAGGCGGTGCAAGTAAAGTTATAGAGGCAATAAAAGAGAAGAGAATAGCGATAGAGGTAACTATAATACGATGATAAACATACATACTGCCTATTACTTATATACGATTATACAAAAAATAATGAAATAATATATTTAATATATAAACATACACATCATTTAAATATACATATATGGTACACATAGATAAATTAATGTCAATGAGACGGGTCAGTGAGTTCGTCTCTATATAGTGTTCGCAATGCCTTTTTGAAGGCCATTTTCTCTAAAAGTCTAACGTTTGAGATGTCGATTTGATGTTTAGAAGCTTGTAAAGTGGTAAAATGGGTGTTATATGGTATGTTTAACTTTTGAATTAAGCGAGTGTAAATTACGAAAAACATGATGTAGATGTTGACAAAGACTTAGAACGAAATTAGGTTTATTTATATTTGCTGTATGTTTAGTTATATTTGCTGCCAACAAAATATTGTGGAATTTTGGCTAAGTAGGAGTAAGTGGATCTTTCAGTTAAAGTTGGCACGGAACCCTTAGTGTGCAAGTCCGACTAGCACTTGGCCGGTTTTTATTTATAAATTTTAGTATTTTTGTGTTATAATAAAACGTAATGTTTGCGGTTATAATAAAATGCTAGTACCTATGTTTATTCAATTTATTGGAAGAACATTTTGGCATCCAACAAAGTTATGTAAACTTTTTATTTTTATTTTTTGAACAGAATGTTTCGTTGTTCTTCTGTTTTTCTCTGTCTCTAGAATATGGCGTTTGTATTGCCTTTTATTTTTTAAATAAATTATGTTTTTTGAAGCTACGTTTTTAATCTTCTACCAAACACAAAGTCCAACAGAACACAAACGGTGCCTAAGTTACAAGACGAATAGTTAAATAGTAAGTTTATGGATTTCAAACCGGGTGCCATATTTTTTTAAATACGAGTGACTTCCGTCGATAAATTTTTGATTTTCCATTAAAATACATATAAAATAACACAAGAGTGATAAATAAGGTAACTCGATTTTGTATGTACTGGTGTCAATATTTTACGTGATTTTTGTTGATTTAAAATTAATTTTCAAAAACAAAACGTTCGTAATTTTGACATGAGTGATAAAAAATAAAGCTCCCAGTTAATTTTTCTGGTAAGAGTCGTTGCCAATTTCGATTTGAATGCAAGTATTATCAGAACTCGTTTAACCGGCATTGAAAGCCCTCTTAAATGAAACATCCTGTATATCGTAATTTTATTAGCAATCAAATCGCATGGCGCCTAAGTGAACTTTGCAAACTTACATAACTCGGCACTCCTTAGATTGTAAACTTACGAATCTTGCCTGACCGGGACTCGAACCTGGCACCTCGGTGTGAGTGCGCCCTTCTATTGAATAGGGTCTACGCTGTGAATGTGTGCGTATACAGGTATCGTTTTTGGGGAGGCCGCGTGGGGAAATTACCCTGTGTGTGGGGTAAAATTGTGTTGAAATTTGAATGACAATTGTTAATAGATTAATATGATGTACAAATGAATAATTGAGTAGTAATGCCCTGGGTGTCTTGTGTGATAATTTAAATAATGATTTAAATTTTGATAAACTTTTTAATACTTGAGCCGTATCTCTGGTAAAAATACACTAGTTCAGCGCTATTATCAACAAAATGCTCTTAAAAGATTTCTGTGTTGGAACAGTGCTGTAGGCAACTTTGAATATTGCATAGTAAGTAATAAGCTCTTTAAACAATCATAAAATAAGCAGGACAGTTCATAAGTGGGTCTTCTACAGTACCTAAGGGTTAGCTATTAATACAGTGCATCTGGTTCTAATTTTAAAGTATTCAAATTTCCCGAAGCGTCTTTTGTAAAAACTTCATCATTATCAGCCGCTGGATGTCCACTGCTGGACATAGACCTTCAACCCCTTATTCGAAAAACTTGGTACCGAGCTAATTTTCTGTGGTACTGTACTAAACTACTCAACTAAATTGGGAATAATGACACAATGACGTATACTATTCTATTAAGAGTCGATTTCACCAACGTCAGTAGAAGTTATCCTACCGAATAAGTATAAAACGACAAATTATAAAATGATATGACGACCTCCGTGGTCGAGTGGCTAGCTTGCTTGTTTCAAGCGTCGCCATCTCGAAAAGCTCCGGGATTGATTCCCGGTCGGGTCGATGTAGAAAACGATCTTTTCTATATTGTCTCGGGTCTGGTTGTTGTGGTACCACCGTTGTGCCTGATTTCCATAACACAAGTGCACTGGCTACTTACTTTGGGATCAGAGCAATGTATGTGATTGGCGTCCAATAATATTAATAAATATTAATATTAATCCCTCAAGCGTATGTGAACGAGACACAATGCAAATTCTATTGTTATGCGGTTGCCTGCAACCGCTCGGGTGTTGAAGCATTAATAATATAATATATTAATATACATTAACGTAAATAATTGCTGACAAAGAGATAACGTTTTCGATTTGGCATTTTGTGTTGAATTCGACGAAGATTCCTTAGCTGAAGTTGGTGAAATCGACTCTAAGGTTATTTTAGTCGTGGAGTAAACCTGGCAGTATCTGTTTTGTAATAAGGGGGTCACGGTTTTTCATAGCAACGAGTTTAAAACAAATAACATCGAGACGCATTCAGAATCTCTAATCCAAAAGCAGTTTTCTCCCTTCACTTTATATCTCTCCCCAGATGGCGTTAGGGTAGTCTTTAAGAATTTTTGTTTTATTAATGCTGGCATACAAAGTAAAATATGTAAAAATGCGGTAATTGTAGTCCGTTTTTCTTAGCTTGTCGAATATTGAAAACAATCGTGATATTCCTCTTTAAGGAAATGATTAATTTTAAAATAAGATAAACTCAAAATTCAACACTTGCATAGGTAATTCACCGTTAAATACAGAGATATTTTATAATCAAATAGTTAAAAAAATATATTCAATAATAGTATTTTAAAAGTTATAAAAATATTGTTTACATTATTGGACTATCAAAGAAAACGGACTTTACCTCAAGATTAATTAACATAATTATGCTTATTAATGTTGTGTTTTTACTTTAGGGACAAGTGATTGAGTTTACCTTTTTATTATATACATTTACGACCCTCAGCAATAATGCCTTAATAAAGTTTTTCACTTAAATTTTACCAGCGCCATCTCTTGATGATAAAAACATCTAATGACATGAAAAAATATCACTGCTGCCTAAAACTCCCGGTTACACATCTCAGGTAAATTCTTCTCCACTGCTAGCAACCCAGTTGCAACCATTCTGGCGACCACCAAATACGCTGTCAGTCTGCGTTTAACCTTCGCATTGATGCGTCGCGTTCTGTCTGCTCCGAAAAATATCGTGTTTTATTCAGTGTATTGTGCTGTGTTTGTGATCTGACGTTATTAACTGTGTCATTGGCTGTCTCCTCGTCTGTAATTGGTATGTGTTTTTGTTATTTTTGGTAGATAATTGAGAAATTTTGAGTGTTTTCGATTTTAAAAGCAGTTTAGTGGCTGGATTTCCGCCCGCATAGCGCTCGGTTTCAAAGCTCAAGAGCTTTCGCTTTAAGTTTCCTGCGATTGATTTTGTTGGTGGATTTTATGATTCGAATTTTGAATTGCGCGTTCGATTTTATTATAATTAATTCATATCAAATAGATGTTAATTTAATGCGTGTTTAAATGAAACAGCGTGGAATGTTATTGGCTGTCTCTGTAATTTCTTAGTCGTAAAAATTAGTTCTTGATATTACGGTCTTTGACTTCCTATTTATAAACAACAAAATAATAAATAGATAAAACATGAAAATGATGTAATTATATATTTATTAATAAAATACCTCTTGTGTAATTTCATTTATTGAAACTTGGTTGCACTGTGAGATGTTCTTTTAACGGTCTTAATGCCTTAGGGCATTCTCTACCAAGCGAACCACTCGGGAATGTAGATAGTTTAATTTGCGTATTACCCAAAATATTACGTTCATTGATCTAGCTTTGTAGATTTACCCCGTTAATATTTAAAAGATAGAACTAGTGTTTAAACCACGAATAAAATTTTACGACCAATTAAATAAGTAGTACATTATTGAATTTCGTCATCGCGACAATTGACGACATTTCAAAGTTTCGCCGCTCCTAGGTGCCGGGTTCGAATCCTGGTCGGGTCAATGTAGACAATTCTATTTTTTTATATTGACTCGGATTTTATGTTATCACCGTTGTTTCTAATTTCCATAACACAAGTGCATTGGCTACTTACTTTAGGATCAGAGCAATGTATGTGATCGGTGTCCAATATTTATTTATTTATTTCAATTGGGTTAACTAATAGTTTAGTACGGTGCTAGCTGAGCCTCGTACTTAGTTTTTTAGGAATAAGGTTGATAATAATATTAATAAGCATTTATTAACAGACATTAGTGCATTATGTTGACAAAAGCTTTTGATTAAAGTAAGGTAGTAGTTAATTACCGACACCCCAATATTTCAAGTTATTAGTTTTGTAAATAAACATTAGCAAAATCGGTTCGGCGACTTATCCGCAATTGAATACCAAGTAATTAATCGTTAGAATAAAATAAAATGTATTTCATATTTTTTTCTTTTGACTTCCATACATCATAAATCGTTTATTTGCTCAAAACATTGTATAAATTGATATGACATACAGTATAAACTTCTCATGTTTCGCTAATAAAATAGCATGCAAATTGTTGACAGTGTTTGGAGCCAAATTTCATTGAATAATAATTTAAAAGAAATAATAAAAAACAAACACAAAGCCATTGAGCTAATCGTTTTTAGGGTTCCGTAGCCGAATGGCAAAAAACGGAACCCTTATAGTTTCGTCAAGTCTGTCTGTCTGTCTGTCTGTCTGTCCGTCCGTATGTCACAGCCAATTTATTCTGTAACTATAAGCATCACACTGTTGAAATTTGGTAGGAGTATGAATCCTGTTAACCGCTTTACGATTCTTATCCTAAAAATAAAAAATAATGATATTTAAGGCTTCCATACATGAAACTAAAACCGAAAAATTTTTTTTTACTCAAACCTATCCGTGTGGGGTGTCTTTGGATAGGTCTTTTAAAATGACATAAAGGTTTCTAAAACCATTTTCTTTTAAAGTCTAACGTTTTTAGCTAGACGCTTCCAAAGTGGAAAAATGCCCCCCCCCCCCCCCATCTAACTTCTAAACTAAGCTAGTGTAAATTTTGAAAAAAAAAATATAATGTAGAACATAACAAATACTTTCAACGAAAATTGGTTCGGCCGGAATCGAACGAGAAGTTTTTGAGATATAGCACATTTTCAACAACCGCAAATATAACTTTGTTCTTCATACAACCACTATAAAAAACAAAGTTATATTTGCAGTCAACAAAATATTGTGGTATTTTACTAAGTAGAAGTAAGTGGATTGCCTTATTCAGTTAACGTTGGCACGGAACCCTCAGTGCGCGAGTCCGACTCGCACTTGGCCGGTTTTTTTTTTAAATAGGAAGCCATTTAACACTTTGTTCATTCGGGATCTTGTTATAGATTTTAAAACACATCGCAAGGCAATTTTTCTTATATTTACTTGTTTTGGGAACATTTCTTAAGACAAGTTTATATTTATGTGTCTCTGCGCACTCTAGTATTTTTTGCATCATATGCTTTAGCAAAAAGATCACTATGTTGATAGACACAATGACATACCTCATACAAGTAAAGCGATGGAAAGGGCAACAAACCTAGGTTTTTAAATACAGGTGCGCATGTTTCGCCAGGAATAACACCACAAATGGCTCTTAAGCATCTTTTTTGTGCCACAAACACTCTATTCCAATTTGTACTATTACCCCATATAATCAAACCGTATCTCAATACAGATTCTATGTATGCACGATAACATAAAATTGCAGTTTTTTTATTTGTCACTTTTTTAACTTGACTTAATGCATACACAAATTAATTTATTTTATTGCAAATACGTTCAATCTGATGTTTCCAGTAAAAAAATTGGTCTATTGTGATTTTAGTGATATTTAATTTAAAATTATATTTCTTATGTTTAGATTGGTTGAACTGAATAAATACTGATTTATCCAAATTTATTTTTAGATTTTGAGCCATTCAATTAATATGTCAATAGTTGTATTAATGTCAATTTCATGATAAGTCAATGAATTATTTCTCTTTCCAGTCGTCACTATTATACAAATGTCATCTGCGTATAAAATTCATTTATGATTCGTTATTTTAAATAACCCATTAATATAAATTATAAATAACAGAGGGCCTAGTGTACTTCCCTGTGGGACACCTGTTTTATTTTCACGATAACTAGACGAAAACGAAATGAATTCCCCATAATATGATCGTTTCATCTTCGACTTTGTCTTAGTCGCACTAGGCTTGGGCTGGAGTCATGAGCGAACCCATACTAAATAAAATAAAATAAAAGATTTTATAAATCAATTTTTTAAATGTATCTAAATGGAATTCTAACACTTTTTGAAGGTTATTATTAAAGACAGATTATGGAATTTCGCATCAAAGAATACAATACAATAGGTATACGCCTAATTTGTTAATGTCATCTATTTGTCAGCAATCATTTATATCAATTTAATTTAATATCAGTCGGATAAGTCTTATCTAACGTTGGTAAAATCGACACTGAATTGGAAAACATCAGAAAAGTTTGCTTAAGGAATCAATTTCACGCACTAAACCGCTGGGAAATAAACGCTTAAAATTATTTATGACTAAACTGAATTCCCGAAAATTCCTATTTGCTTTTCGATAATACACGTCAATTTGATATATCGGTGCGTGCGCTATCTTCATCGGATAAGTGTACAGGCGCGTATCCTGTAGGATGTTAAATAAATACCATTCATTTGAGCAGGAAATTTTCCGGGAAAGGAGTTACCCCCTTATTTATAATAATTCAAACAGTATTAAACCTATTTAAGCTATTACACTGTTTTGTCACTTTCTGTCAAATGATGAAAACGACTAGAAAGAACGAGACAAAACAGTGTAATATTTAAAACAGGTTAATTAGACTGCTATTATGAGTAAGGGGGTTATAATGAATTATTATTGGTACTTTCTCTAATTTTATAAGAAAAGTAATTTAAAAAAATAAACCTCTTTCAAAAATCTGCTTAAAAAGCTTAAAATAACATATTTGCATATTTTATTTAAAATAACATATAATTAATTTGGGGTCGGTGCATGATCCGAAGCTTACGTTCATTTATAGTCTACAAGCAAAAAAGAATAGACTTTAAGTCCACCCAGTCCCAGTTTTGTATAAACAGGGTGTACTGAGATTTCAATCTGAGTCGTAAGTTCTTACAGAGGTAGTTCTAATTCATGAAGTTTTCGTTACAATACCCTGTAAGTATAAGTAATTTGAAAGAATAGGCGTGAATTTGTTTACAAATCGCAAAGCTCTGACAATCGATCGATCGAGTTTCTTTGTCAATTTTCACACGTACTTAGAGCGCTTTCTCACTTAGGCGTTTTTAGCAGCGTAAAAGTCGCTGGCAATTTCATACATAAAATGACAGCAGTATGCCCTTCACATTAGAGAGACGCGCTGCTGTCGCTCTCATGTGAAAGCACTTAGGCGACTTTAACAGCGCGACGGTCGCACGACGGTCGCGCGGCAGTCGCGCTGCTGTCAATTTCATACATAAAATGACAGCAGTAAGCCCTTCACATTAGAGAGACGCGCTGCTGTCGCTCTAATGCGAAAGCGCACTTCGGCGACTTTAGCAGCGCGACGGTCGCACGACGGTCGCGCGGCAGTTGCGCTGCTGTCAATTTTATATTTCATATTACTAAACGCCTAAGTGTGAAAGCGCGCTTAGGCGACTTTAGCAGCGCGACGGTCACGCGGGTGTCGCGCTGCTTTCAATTTCTTACATGAAATGACAGCAGTAAGCCCTTCACATTAGATAGACTTGCTGCTGTCGCTCTTATGTAAAGACGCACTTAGGCGACTTTAACAGCGCGACGGTCGCACGACGATCGCGCGGCAGTCGCGCTGCTGACAATTTCATACATAAAATGACAGCAGTAAGCCCTTCACATTAGAGAGGCGCTCTGCTGTCGCTCTAATGGGAAAGCGCACTTCGGCGACTTTAACAGCGTGACGGTCGCACGAAGGTCGCGCGGCAGTCGCGCTGCTGTCAATTTCTAACAAAATGACAACAGTAAGCCCTTCATTTTAGAGAGACGCGCTGCTGTCGCTCTAATGTGAAGGCGCACTTATTATCAACAATGAATCATTCGACCTGTTTAATTCAAATTATCACTGAACTTGCCGATACGTATACAGATACGAGTAGAGATAGTGCTAACAGCCGTGAGAAAGTAAATATTGAAATGACGAACAATCAATAAATTTACATCGGTGGAATGTTAAACGGGTTATCTAAAGGTATTCGCGTAAGAATGGTATTGAAAGAAGTCATATGGTACTGTTTTGTTATTAAACTGTGGATTTATCTGGTGGACTGGAGGATTATCAATCTGTGGTCATTGATTAATACTCAATATTTTATTGCTCCTTAATGAAGAATGGTTTGATTATTTATATGATAAGTGAGTTTATTGTTTTTTATTTTTTTATTTAAAACACTTCATGCACAAACAAAAGGTACGGACAACAGCATGTCAAGGTAAACACTGCGGTGTCTTATGCCGTTGTAATAAGGGCGAGTTTGCAACAAAATACGGTAACCTGATGTGCTGTCGACTGTACATATGGCGGATTTATTGCTAAAAACTTTCTCTACCAGTCAACCATAGGTCTATACAGAAAAAATGCTGGCGACGCGAAGGAAGTGATAGAAGGGCAAAAGTGAGACCTTGATTAAATATTATTATATATTTTTTATTATACTTTTAGGGTTCCGTAGCCGAATGGCAAAAAACGGAAGCCTCATAGTTTTGTCAAGTCTGTCTATCTGTCCGTATGTCACAGCCACTTTATTCTGAAACTATTGGTATTACACAGTTGAATCTTAGTAGGTAGATGTATCCTGTAAACCGCTTTACGATTCTTATACGTTCAAACAAACAAACAAACACTTGAGCTTTAGAATGTTTTTAACACTCACAGTGTCATATTTTATATTCATAAAAATGAAAGATTTTATAATTATAAGCGTCACGCAATTGACGTTTTTAAAGGAGACCACAAATTTCGCAGGGTCGGACTGACAGCACGGTTGCTCAATTGGTAAGAGCGTTTGGCCCGGTCAGCCAAAAGGTTGCTGGTTCAAGTCCCGCCCGTGCGCAAAATTTTGGTTTCTTATTTCATCTTTATGAAAACATTTCAGCTTTATAATATTAGTATAGATCAGTGAACAGACGACCTTGTAAAGATCGCAGGATCAAACTGGATGCAGACCGCTAGTGATCGGTCGCTGTGGAAAGCCGTGAGGGAGGCCTATGTTCAGCAGTGGACGTCCTTTGGCTGATAATGATGATGATGATGAATTAAGAAAAGCGTTTTCGACCACCAGTATATGGATAATATTTGAAAAGTAACGTTATTTTTTCTACCGCCATTAAAACTGAACATACAATTTTCTCAACCACGCAAAAGAAAGCTACCGAAGCCTTACGCTAAGAGGCTTACAAACAGGTCTTTCTTCGAATTTTTATAATCGCATTAACTCCAAATTATGTCTACGGTATACAAATATACCAAAGATAATAAGAATATCAGTTATTTTAGGAGGAACATTGTTTTAAAAAGGTTGTTACATTTTTAGGTATCCGTAGCCGAATGGCAAAAAAACTGAACTACCTATATGGTTTAGAATGTTTTTAACACTTACAGTATCATATTATCATATCACTTCTCATATTTTATATTCATAAAGATTAAAAGAAACCATAAACGGCGCACGTGCGGGACTCGAAGCAGCAACTTCTGGCTTACCTGGCCAAACGCTATTTCAATTGAGCTACAGTCCCGTCAGTCGGTCGTCGGGCCTGATTAATCCTTAGGCTAATTAGGCTGCAGCCTAGGGCGCAAGGATCTAGAAGGAAAGAAATCGTATCTTCGCTAGTATCATTGCATCTACCCTACATATTTCAAATAGACCGAAACAAAACAGCGGTGGGACTCGCCACTCTTGCGGAGATATTTTCTATAATAAATTGGACGATTGATAATAATTATATTGCCCATATATTTTATTATTACTACTAACACTAGAACGTAAGTTATTGTTATTAACCTACTATGGACCAATGTCTGAAATAAATTATTTGAATTTGAATTTGTACCCTATTTTTATATTTTATAATATTTTACAAAACACAGCACATAGCTATATTTGTATGAATAAGCTGTAATATCATAATGTTAAATTAATTTTGTGTATTTTTTGCTAAGTTAAAAGTAGCAGTTTGTAAAGTAGCAATATTGTATCCTCACAAATTCGTGTGTAATAATACATAGTTAGTAAGAGTTGAATTTGCGAAACGATGTAACTCATTCTTTACATTCCTGGAGCACATGTTTTGGCTTACAGTTTAGCATAATACTCATTTATGTATAAAATTGGTTTCTCCTCAACTGTAAACTGTTTTGTGTTTTAATAAAAAAAAAACATAGTCAGAAAATTCGTCGAATATCTTCCTCGTCTAATTGTCAGAAATCATTTATGTAAATGACTTTTTAATTCGGTCGTTTTATACTTATTCAGTCTGTTAAGGATTATCTGACGATGAAAAAATCTGCCCTAAATGTACTGTGAACTGAAGTCTTTCGTTTTTGATGCTATCAGTGGACTTTATATTTATAATCCCAGTCGATTTGACATCGCTTGCTCCACTCGTGTGCTGCTGTGCTGTTAAATAAAAAAGAAAAAAAGCGGTTGCTCAGCTCTAGAGACATTATGCCAAGCAAAAACTGTGCGCAGTTTGGTGAATATGTATGTTACTAACATGGATTATTATTTATTTATAACCGCTGTACTACAGCCTACGAGGGTAGTTTAAGTCACGGGGATAGTTAAATTATCATAAAACGAAGTGTTTAGTTAGTTTTATCAATTTTCGATTCAACTTTTTATTTATTTAAAATTTTCACACATATACATATCGGCTTTCTCGTAGAATGTTTTAACGAAAAACACTTACCTATTTTCATGGTTAGAAGAGTTGGGGAAATTATTTAATGTCTCCCTCATTAAATCTAGTCGTAATCGCAAGGACTTATTTGTGGACAGCTTGCTGTTTGCCGACGACACAGCCTTTGTTGCAAAACTCCTCAAGAGCTCCAGGTTCTACTGGACAAATTTCACCACGCTTGTGCCCTGTTCTCCATGCCCATAAATGCAATGAAGACCGTAATCCTAGCGCAAGGTTATGGCTACTAGCCGACCATCTTGCCGGAAGGTGCAACCTTGGAGGTAGTCGACAAGTTTTGTTACCTAGGGTCGACCGTGTCGAGCAATCCCTTGACGATGAGACCGATATTCGCACCGGCAAGGCGACCACGGCGTTCGGCAAACTACGTACAAAAGTATAGAATAATAAACATTTAACTGTCAGGACAAAGATGATCGTATACAAAACTTGCGTCTTGAGCATACTCTTGAACGGAGCCGAAACTTGGACGTCGTACGCTAAACAGGAACGTTGACTCAACACCTTTCATATGTGCTGTCTTCGTACCATTCTCTACATAGCATGTAAGGACGGGGTAACAAATGAGAGAGTGCTAGAGATCGCACAGCTTCCTAGCATCACCCTACTTAAACAGAGACGTTTGCGGTTGCTAGAGCATGTGCACTGAATGAGCAGCACTCGTTTGCCTAGACAGACCATGTTGAGCCAAGTCGCTTTCTCGAAGCGTAAAGTTGGACGTTTCATACTGCGATTCAAAGACGGCGCAAAGAGCGACATGATAGCATTCAACATCGATCACGACACATAGGAGGATCTGGCTACCGACCGCGATGAGTGGAGAAAAGCCATCTATGAGGGCTGTGAGACCCATGATACAGCCTGGTTTCAAATTCTGGCCTAAAAACGACATGGTCAGTGTTGCCAGATCCAATTTTTGAAATACGGGAGTTGTACCTATAAAAATCCGGGAGATGTATGGCGACTTTATGAAAACAATCGGGAGATATTTTTTTCTATATTTTTTTCCTTCACTTTAAAATAGCTTCAAAACAAAAACTTTTCTGTAAAACGCTAGTGACAAGTCGCAACGAACCACAGACGTGAAGTTGCAGCAGGTTGGTTGATTCTTATTTTAATACGGTTCATTTAAAAATACTGCATCTATTTTTTATGCTACTCATTGAACTATGCTTCTTAATTGGGCCGAATAATCAAAGCAAAAACCGGTTCATTTCGCTTTGCAATGTTGCTAAATTAGCTAACTATAACTGTCAAAGCTTTGCTATTGAATATCCAACTTTAATTTATATGGTTAAAGTATAGTTTACTTAGTACACATTTTACAAAGTAATGTATGTTACATTGCAAAGCATTTCGTTTTTCGCAATTTTACTTGTAAACAAAGTTTAAGCCGTGGTGTTCTTAAAAAAGCGGGAGTTTTGAGTGGGAATCCGGGACATCGGGAGACCTGGCAACAGTGGACATGGTCCTGCATAGGGGTTCCGTCACAACGGACTCTCAGTTCGCGTGGTAGGTTCAAAACTGTACAACCGTTCTAGAGTCATAGAATCTTCCAATTAATAAATGTTTCTTTTGGTGTGATTCGATGATCGTGCTCTTTGAACGAAATCGAGTCAATGAGATCCTCGAAAACTCTATCTGTCACACGTGGAGGTACAGTCGCCGTCAGATATTTTGGAGCAGACAAAGTGACCAAATACTTCTGAACAGTTAAAATGTTAATCAGTTCCATACACTACAAGTTACCATTGATATCAAAACATTCATTACTTAATAAATATCTGAGCAGAAGCTAGTCAATAACTTCTATACATACAACTAATAAATAATATCTAGACGCTCATAACGTCAAATTTATCGACGCAGTCAGTCTTAAATATCTGAGCAATCGAGGAAAATTGCAGAAAAAAGGGCTTCCAACTGAACTATAAATACTATTTAAAAATAAGTTCTCTTTTCGTAGTTTATACTATGATGTATGATGACGCTGGCAGTTTGTAACGCTTTGTAGTTTTCAGTATTGTCATCAAAATCATGAAAGTGTCATGCAATAAATACATTAAGGCATGTGATATGTTCAGATATTATTGGTTAGTTGTGTGTTTAGAAGTTGTTGACTAACATGTGCTCAGATATTAATGAAGTAATGAATGTTCTGATATTAATGGTAACTTGTCGTGTATGAAACTTATTGTCATTTTAAACTGTTCAGAAGTATTTGGTCACTTTGTTTGCTCCAATATATCTGACGGCGACTGTTCGTACCGACGAAAGACAATCCGGCGGACCTTGTTTCGCGCGGAGTGAAGGCTGATTCTATCGGTGATAATGACCTATGGTGGCAGGCCCTAACTTTTTGCAAAATAACGAACATAACTGGCCTACTATGCCTTCTAATAGCGTGAAACAGGATCTACCTGAAGTGATTTCTCATTTTATTCATAATGATCTAATCATGCAAATCAATCATCTAATCATTCCATTCTATTATCAAATATCATTCAAATTTGAATCGCTTGCAAAGAGTCTTAGCCTACATTAAAAGATTTGGTTCGCGTGCCGGACGAAAGTGTGGTTCGAATCGGTTTATTTAGCCACGAGCGACGATGCTCCTCTCTCGTAGGCGCTGTTTAAATCCTCTGTCAAGATAAAAAATATAGTTTAAAAAAACTAAAAAAACCACGCTTTTATAGCTAACCGAACTAAAAAGTAGAAAATAATTTTTAATTACAAAGAGTTAGAGAATAATTCAATTCAGAGTAAAAAGCGTGGGGTGCATTTTACTATATTTTCATAACTTTTTACTATGTTTTTTTCATAACTCTCCGCTCATAGATAGTTGCATATAGAATAATTGTAACATTTAATATATCAAGCACCCCACGCTTTTTACTCTGAATTCTCTAACTCTTTGTAAATAAAAATTATTTTCTACAATTTACTTCGGTTAGCTATAGAAGCGTGTTTTTTTAGTTTTTTTAAACTATAATTTATTTTTCATTTTTTAGTTCGATGTTTCGGACATGCGACACGCGCTCTATCTTTTTTACTCCCTTACAGAGAATCCACGAAAGAATTTATTAATCCTGGCGGTCTTTATAAGGATATTGAGAAACTGTTATTAATTATTGCATTGTCATCGGTCCTTGATACGTGTGCAAAGTTTCAAATTAATCAAACTTCTGGAAATTGGTGAAAATTATGCTCAAAGATTCCATTACATACATACATTCATACATACATACATATATACAACCCAAGCTAATAAAAGCGTGGTAAAAAGGCCTATTGATGACGGTCGAGGTATCTGCCGCCTTACCACTTGCACGACGATGATCGCTTGCACACGCCACAAAAAAACGGGCATCCGATCAAGCAAAAGACGCTTGGTGCAACTTTTTTGAAAATATAATATAACCTAGCTAGATGTTTATAATAGATAGTGCAGGATTCTAGTGGTGAAAGAATTTTTTAAATCGGTCCAGTAGTTTCGGAGCCAAATCGATGCAATTAAACAAACTTTCCTCCTTAGAACATTTAAAATAATCAGAGAATGCTTATTTCCAAGATATTTATAAATTGAAACCGTTTTATTAACCTGTCAAAGACCCGGGGCAAAGGCGTACCTAACCTAACGGTGAATATTTTAATAAAAATCTAGAATATTGAATCCAGACAGGCAGAGGGAAAGCCTAAATGATAACATTTGGCACCCGGTGCCAACCGCGTCTAGACAGGAAAATTTGTAATAGAATTATTTTCCAGAAAGTTTATTTTCACTTGCAATAAAGACTTGATGGTATGTATTTGATGGGAATGAGGTAGTCTTTGCTGATATGCAAGAAATTGTTTATTTTCTAGACTTTAACTAGTGTCCCCGCGACTTCATCCTCGCTTTTTGAGTTTTCTTCCTCCCCTTCCGTTGCAGCGTGATGTTTTATAGCCTTAAACCTTCCTCAATAAATAAGCTAACCAACACAAAAATATTTTTACAAATCGGTCCACTAGTTCCCGACATTAGCGCGTTCAAACAAACAATTTCTTCAGCTTTACGGTATTGGTATACAGTATTTTGCTTTTATAGCCTTTTGTCACACTACAAACTTATTAACATACCTAAATTTCACTTTGAAAAAAACAACTATGTCAGACAAGGAATCGAACCCTGTGTCTAACGCTATCCAGGCCATGGCATGCCTATGCCACTCGGCCACCAACACATTGGCAAGCCTGTTAAATTTTGCAAGTGGCTAGGCTGAAAAAATACTGGATCCTATCTATACAATAGCGGTGCAAGTGTAGTCCCCTATTTTTAAATGCTTAATTAACGAATTGCGTAAGGGGTGCTCGCAGTGGTAGCAGCGCTTTGTTAGTGATACCGAAGTGAAGCAACCTACGGCGCGGTCGTGTTTGGATGGGTGACCATGCCGACCATATAAGTGACGTACATCACGAGATTCACGAGCATGTCCGTGTTTCGAAAGGCACGTATAGCCGTTGGTCCCGGCTTATATCGGTCGATATTAGTCGTTACGCCTATTCAAAGGCCTTATGGGGGCTTGATAACATCTGACAGCAGGGTTAGTCGCTTGCCTTGCAAACACCCCTCAAGCGATCCGCACTGAGCCTGCGTGGTGGAGTATGGCTCGAACTACCTCATAGCTGAGGTAAGGCCTTTGCCCAGCAGTGGGACGTTATAGGCTTACTTTACTTTAACGAACGTATTATTGTAACAATAGGTACTGAACTAAAATCTCTCCTAATCCTAACTTAGCTCTATCGATCGCGACCAGACTTGTTTAGACAATGCATCGATAATGCATGCAGATTATGCACAACACTATTTGCTTCGTTTATCGCCGGGGAGCAGAGAACTTCCAATCAGGGAGTAGTGCTGTGACGTGTACATATCGATGTGTGGAAAAAATGATAATCTTAAAAATCATTAATTTTTCCAATAGACTGTCTTCTATATCTTTGATAACACCTAAACCAATTAGGCTTTATAAGGCTAACATTTAATTCAATTTAAAGCCAACCAAAACCTACAAGAGATTAGATAAAAAAGGTAAAAAGTTATTTTGGTACTCTGAAAACGAACGCCAAGTTCCCATAATTTGTTGAGAGTTTTTTTTTCTACCACCAGTGCACAGTAATAATTCACAGCCTATGCAAAACGTTAAAACTACTTAACATGCACAATATTAGAATTCATACTACAATACATTACTAATGAACGTCACGTTATGATTGCTGAGCCTGTGCCTTTTCGGCCTAAGTAGCTTAAATTGAAATATTTTTTAATGTTTTTTAATTTTACAGACGAATAATTTCATTTTCTTTTTTATAAATTCATGAGTGCAATGAATTGTTATCGATATAAGATAGTTTTTTTTTGTCGATATACCTAATAGAACGGCCATTTATTTACACAAGCCCAACACAACTGCGTGTAATTGTCGCTATCGCGGCCTGCAGTTTGTTTGCGCACATTTATACTGCTTTAATGAGCTCATTTTATATTTGATTGCTTAAACCAATGCGACTTCTTATGCTTATACTAACAAGGTTCAATTTGAAACTACAACATTGTGAATAGGTGTGAGAATAATGTTATGGTGTTTGTATTGTGATTTAAAGGTTATTTTTTGCCTCGGAAAATTGGCACAGCGTGCGTATGGCTATTCTGAATGGTAATATCATTATTTTCCAACGTGACTTGAGTAAAAGCTTGCATTAATCATTAGAGTTATAATAATAATAATAATAATAAAATATTTATTCAGACAACTAGATCCAATTTGTTAGTAACAATATAATCTTATACTATGTTAGTAGATATGCTTGACGCGAATTACAATTAATTATGAGGCAACAGCTAAGTAGTGCTGCTCACTTTAACAGCCCTACCCAGTGTCGCAAAAAGGGAGAGTCAAATCTCTCTGCAATCACTTTCAGGATGCTGTTGGAACTGCCACGTAACCTTGTGAGCAGAGATGCTGCTTTTTTGCGCATAATGGCGTAAAAATCATCAGTACGTTCTTGAGCAAACATGCCGGACGCGCTACAAAAGCGAGGCAGCCCCAGAAGCACCCTGAAAATGTTATTATATTGGATACGGAGGGCGCTGTACGATTTTTGAGTGTATTTAATCCACAGGCTGCTCGCGTAAAAAGACTGGCAATATGTTATGTATGAACTTTATTTTTATCTCCGTAAAGTATTACCGTTGATGAATATTTATTATGGCTCAGAGAATAAAAAGATTACCAACAAAAGCTTTATTTCGCTTTCCATCATACTTCTTTATTTTTTATAGACAAAACCCTTATTTTTAAAGAACCCCAACATGACTGATGGACATTTGCTTTTTTTTTTAAAAAAATCAACAATGTTTATCGACGTGCCTCATTTTTTTGTCGACATTGCCAATTTTATCGACATCTCATTTTTATCGACACCCCCCACCCCTAGCGAGTAATTACCCGCTATCGCCGGGTGCAGTGTTGACAAAGCGAGCGCACTAATTTGCTGACTGTACTGTACCTACTCTGTGAGTGCAACGTCGCTCAAGCAATATGTTTGCGACTGTACTTTCGCTCGCAGACTAAACGACTGCTCAGACAATGTAGATCTAGATTTTGTTGTTAGTAAAATTGATTTAGTTTCTGAGCTTTTACTTAGTTCATACTTACAATACTAGCGGGCCTACTGACTTCCAACGGGAGCTTTAATCTTTGCCTTACATTATTATAGGTTTAGTTTTGTATTATAGGGAGTACAGTAGGTAATAGAAACTTATGTTTTAGGATTCCGTAGCCGAATGGCAAAAAACGGAATTCTTATAGTTGCGTCAAGTCTTCACTTATAAGAACTTTATTCTGACCCCATTCGCAATACATACATGAAACTTGGTAGATAGGTGAATCTTGATAACCGTTTTACGATTCTCATACAAATAATAAAATAAAATGACATTTGAGGGGGGGCTCCCATACATGGAACTAAAACAAAAAGAAAATCGCTGTAACCTATGCAGAAGGGTGTCTATGGAAAGGTCTCATAAAATGACATCGAGGTTCCTAGGACCATTTTTTATGAAAGTCACTTAAAGAGAGGACGCTTCCAAAGTGATAAAATGCGCCTCCCCCCCCCCCCAAGTCAGAGGCTCCCCTCTAACTTTTGAACGAAGTAAAATAAAAAAAATAACACAATGTATTGCTTTACAAATACTATCAACGAATATTGGTTTAAACGAGATCAAACTTGTGGTTTTTGAGATCTTATAGCACATTTTTCACAACCGCAAATATAACATTGTCCTTCATACAAATAGTATGAAACCTTGTCTGAAACACAAAGTAATATTTGTTGTCAACAAAATATTGTGGTATTTTGGCTAAGCACTTGGCTGGTTATTGAGATAATTAGACGTTAATTCCACACGTGCTTAAAACCCTAAATACATAGGTCACCATACTCATAACTTATTAGCAAATTCTAACGGTATATAAAATTAGAATTTTAATATGTCCAAGTGACAATCAATTTTTTTTAAGACGGTTAAAAAACAACGGTGCACATAAAATGACATAAACAGCACAGATTACTTTACAAATTCTCCCTAGAACGTTCCTATAAACTCAATTATGTATAACGAACCACAAAATTATCATTTAAATCTCTTCTACACTACAAATTGGGTCCAAAGCAAACACATTGCTTTGAAATTTATGAGTTTACATAAACCCTTTGATAACTTAGTTCAAATGGTCGACTATCCCGTATTTCACGTATAATAATGTAATAAAGTGATATTATGTGTGAATAAGCGTTAAGTAAGTTAAGTAAAACGGAACGTGTGTGAGTTGACATTCGGGTATTGATCGGGCGTTTTCGGTTTTGTGGGTCATCTTTGTTATTTTAAAAATAATTGGGAAGTTGACTATAATCACCAAAACAGAGTACCTATTAAAAATAATACAATATTTCACACAAATGCCTGACAAAAACTGGTTCCAAAACTTTGTTTTTTAGTAAATATCGTAAGCCAAAAAAGTTAGTCAATTGAATACAAAAGGCTGTTAAATCTATTATAATCTGTGAGAGACAAGCGTTTTGACATTGAATTGAATTGAATTATTATTTATTTGACACACACAAAGATAAATAACATTACCATAGAAAATGAAATAAAAAGTATTTCAACGATTGGTTAGGTTGTCACTAGTCTGTGTCGACTAGGACTAATTATTTTCAATATTCGCTTTCTATTCTACGAACAATATCTCAAAATACTTACGCAGCAATCCGATAGTTCATTCGAAACTGCAAAGTCAGCCATCTTGGAATTGAATATCTCTGAAATATTTCACGGTCTGAGTACATCATTTATTGCTTAATCTGCAGGGCGTCAGTTTAAGCTTGTGGTGTACTTAAAGCTACGTTTGGCAATTGATTTATTCATCTCTATGCTACTTAATAAACACCCCTAGATGAAAACCCCACTTTATCAAAATAATCCATTTAGAGTTAGTAGCGTTTTCGAATACCTTACTCGAATACCTACACAGAGGTATAACTCAAGTAACGATACCTTTAACCGTTGCCCAACTAACTCTAAATGGATTATTTTGATTTAGTTGGGTTTTCATCTGAGGGTGCAATATAGCGAATATATTTGGAACGGTGCTTTGTTTTTTTTTATTAGAAATATTCATACAAGTTCATTTTCTATTCAATTGGTATTCGATGTATTTTCTTTTCGGATAATTGGCCAAATATGAAGAAAACAATTACAATGCATATCGCATTTTGCGGCTATTTTCAGTGATTAACTTTTTTAGACAAGGTTTGTCTGTCCTACGGGACGATTTAACAACGTCAGATAAGACTTACCCGACTGAATGAGAATAAAACGACTGATTTTAAATTGTCATTGACATAATCATTTATGTCGCTCGTCGTTGCTCACATATAGGAAACGTCAAGAAAACCGTATCGTATTTTATTCAACGAATATACCTTATAATCTGACGTTGGTAAAATCAAGCCTAAGACCATTAAGTTGAGGAGTCCCTGAAAAAATGCTATAGTATAATCTGCAACAAAGCTAATAATAAAGTCTATACTTAGGAGTTTAAAAACTTGGCATTAATTTTCTTGTAACGCAAAGCGTAAGGTAAATAAACTAAGAACCAACGCCAGGGCCTCCTATACATACGGCACACCGTGGCATGCACTAAATAGATTGCATAATTTTCAGCTTGTTTTTTAGTTTGTTTTTTGTTCTTTATTAGAAAAATCGTGTTATACCACGGTACCCTAAGGAAAGTGCCTATGAAGCATCGACCCCAAATTAGGCTTAAACAAGTAATTGCGTCAAGCGGCGACACGAGGCGCTGAGTCGACACAACGTGATGCATCGACCCATCGCGACCCAGCGTTGCAGTTTCGGCAGACACTCTTGTTCTAACATTGAACACTGTCATTCGCGTTTAGGTTTAATTAATTACATTCAAATTGTAATTTCTATTTTTAATAAATTAGTTTTAATAAATTTGTTTTTTTTTTGTATCCACCGCTGTGGCCGTTCGTAATTATCGTTATGCCTATGTATATGTTATTATTTTGTGAAGTCGTTAAATGTGTGTGTGTGTGTGTGTGCGTGTGTGTTTGTTATATCCGAAGTTAATAAACACATTTTTGTCTTTCTTTCTTCAAATAGGTTTAATTAATTAATACTAGCCATCGCATGGCTTCCACTGGATAACAGCCCTTCCCGCCCACAGCGCCATTTTAATTCCGCCATATTTTGTTATAAACGTCAGCCGAGACCTCTCGCAATGGCGTTATGTTATTTACGTAATCTGAAACGGCCGCTTAAATAAATAATCATGCTTTCTTATTGCTTTATGTTCTTTAACATTAACTTCACAACTTGAAAACACTTTAATATTGTATTTTTATTATCATAAACTTAAGACTCCATTTGATACAAATAATATCAACCATCATTATTTTCAGCCAAAGGAGGGTCCATTGCTGAACATAGGACTCCCCCACGGCTTTCCACAGCGACCGATCACTAGCGGTCTGCATCCAGTTTGATCCTGCGATCTTTACAAGGTCGTCTGTCCATCTTGTCGGTGAACGTCCTACGCTACGTCTTTGATCAAAGGGTCTTCAATCTAGAGCTTTCCTTCCCCAACGGCCATCAGTTCTTCGCGCTATGTGCCCTGCCCACTGCCACTTGAGCTTACTGATTCTCAAAACTATGTCCGTTACCTTAGTTTTTCTACGTATCTCCTCATTTCTGATTCGATCCCGTAGAGAAAAACCTGTGGAAAGCCGTGGGGGAGGCTTATGTTCAGCAGTGGACGTCCTTTGGCTGATAATGATGATGATGATGACTCCTGTAAATTGAAATTAGCTACTCCTACTTTTGTTGGTTGTTATAATAGTTCTACATTTAATGAACTTCACAGGATAGTACATAAAGATGAAATAAGAAATTAAAAATTGCGCACGGGCGGGACTCGAACCAGCAACAAAACAAAACATTTGGGGTAGATAGCGCCGACGTCACGCGTTATGACGTATCCATAAGAGACCAGAAATTTCGCACGGTGAGCTCAATTGGAAGAGCGGTTGGCCCGGTTTGCCAGAAAGTTTCTATATTCATGATATTCGACGACCTCCGTGGTGTAGTGGCTAGCTTGCTGGGTTTCAAGGCGTTGCCGCTCCGAGGTTCCGGGTTCGATTCCCGGTCGGGCCAATGTAGAAATCATAATTTTCTATATTGTCGGGTCTGGGTGTTGTCGTAGCACCGTTGTGTCTGATTTCCATAACACAAGTGCATTGGCTACTTACTGGGGGATCAGAGCAATGCATGTGATTGGTGTCCAATATTATTATTCAATATGATGCTATGAGTGTTAAAAACATTCGAAACCATAGGATAGTTACAGTGTAAAATTATGATAATAAGGAAAATAACTACAACCATGCCATAAAACGAACGTTTCGTTCTTTATTCTGTCAATGATAGATGCCTAAGAAGTTTTTATATTACAATGAATGTTTGTTTTTATAAGCTTTTAGATTTTCGTCGAAAAAGGTTAATAAAGGTTAATATTTACTACAAACTCATAAAATTCACATTTCTACAACTGTTAAGACCTATTTGATTGCATTATAAATTCATATTTCAAATTCAAATGTTTATCTTGAATAAAACAGTGGATTTTTATGGGCGTTTTTGTAATAAAATCAAAGAGATCCCGCTGTGTTGAAAAGTTTGAAGTTTTTATGTGGCAATTTAGTGAAAATTAATAATTTTGATCCTTTTTAGTTTTTAATTGGTCCTTAAGGTTTTTGCCTCTTTTTAACGACTTCAAAAAAAAAGTGTTTGTATGAGATTTCGTTTGAATTTGATAATATTTGAGTGTGTTGATCTATTAAGGCTACCAAACACATGTGCAAAATTTCGTAAATGTTTGTATATTTGTATGTTTGTCCACGAATTTCTTGAAAAGTAGAAGTCATAGCGAGATAATTGTTTTTTAGTCCAATCAGGTATATCTCAACTTAGGGTATAGTTTCATTAAATTCGGTTTTGAGATATAGGTAATAACTTAAAATCATTTTTTTTTTCTATTGAGAGACGATTTTATCGAGGTTAGTACCTAATGGTATTCGTCGAATACGATTATACGATACAAAATGCCTGCTTCGAAAACATTCGATTACGTAAACGTCATTTTAAAATCATAATTATGCAAAATGCAATCTTCCGAAAAAGTAAAGTGACAGCCTTTTCTTATTAAAAAAACGGCACTTAATTGTTCGGTTGTCTGGAAGAGATCGCTTCCAGCGATAAGACCGCCAATATTGTGCAAATGATTTGCCTGTATTGTTATTGTTTCTTGTGTATTTACTTGTGTAATAAAGAATATTTATTATTGTTATTAATTCTGAGATACTTGCCATAGTTGGTGTAAAAAAAGTAGGCTAAAAAAAGAGATGTTTCAAAGAATATAAAGTCGTCTGAGGCCCGATTTCACCAAAGTCAGATAAGGAATGCTCGCCGAATATAATACAAAACGCCTAATTTAAAAACGTCACCTATTTGTCAGCAATCATTTATGTGAATGTTATTTTAAAATCTGTCGTATACTTATTCAGTCGGAAAAGTCTTATCTGATCTGATCTGATCTTGGTAAAATCGACACTTAGGGCTGATTTTTCAATAGTCAGATGAGAAATATTCGTCGAACTAAATACATATAGCTAATTTGAAAACGTCACCTAATTCTCAGCAATCATACGTAAATATATTTTTTTTAAATCTGTTGCTTTATAATTTATCAGTCTGATAAGTTTTATGTGACAAAAATCGACACTTAAAGGCACAAAATACTTTCTTGCCGTTTGAATATGATTAAGTATTGTAACGTATTTATACCCGCGACGGGGAACGTGTATGCCTTTAGGGCGAGAGGAAGTTTGTGCAAACGAATGTTTCATTATCTCCAGAAAGGCTTGACCGATTGACATGCAGTTTTCTGCAATAGATTAGTTATTAATTGGCGATGGTTCCTAGATAGGTATCAATGTGTTAATCCACCAGGGGGCGCTGCAGTTGCCATCTTTCTTTCATAAAATATTGAATGTTCCCATGTATCTCAAGAACGGCTTGACCGATTGGCATGCAATTTTTTGCAGTGGATTGTAATTTACTTAGAATGTATTAAGAAGATTTGTTATTTCGTCTCTTTTGAAATTTTGAAAAATCCGCTTTCTCTAACATTTTGTATAACATTAAAGCAGCAAACCGTTTGACCGTTCCAACAGTTATCTATATCGTAACATATTGCTATGCTGCTAACTGACATGACATGACAGCCGATAAGTGTAAATATTTACACTAGTGACGTGACATCTGTCGATAAACAGCCAACATTGTCGATAAACTGGAAGTTTAGATAAGAATTATGTAACATGTTTAAGTTTCGATGTGGTGCCAATGCCCATTTCAAGAATGAATACGTCTTTGAAACAAAAAATCACTTTGCGTAGTATTTATTTATAATAGAGTTAAATAATGAGAATTTACTTTATATCCTTACATAGCTAACAATACGTCATATAGTACTTTTTTCTTTAAAAAGCATTTTTTTTTCGATTTACTGCAGAGAAACAATGAATTAAAAACAGCTCTTTACTGTCATTCTCGCCTTAGTATCGTCATATGTTATTAGGCTTTCAAATTCTTCACCTAAATATGGGCGGACAACAGGACGTCAAGATAAACACTTTGGTATCTTATGCAGTTGTATTAAGGGCTAGTTTGCAACAAAAGTAGGAAGCAAAATGTTCTGGCGACAGTACTATCGAGTTCACCGCCGTTTTCCCACAAAGTCAGAATCGCTTGCACTTTGCATCGTCTTTTGTTTGAAGCTACGACACTTATGTCGAGTGCAAGCGACTTTCTTTTAAAAGTGGTATGGTGGCAGTGTTTTTTAATAAAACTTACTAGGTATATGAAATACATAACATTCACCTTTGCGAAGCAAACTAATGCTTTTCCGTAATACAGGGTGTTGTTTTGGTCACTGATAACCAACTCCGGGATGATAATATAAGTTATGCTTATTAAATTTTTTTTTTAAAGTTAATTAAAATAAATAAATAAATGGCCAAATTTGCACCCTCGCGAGTAGTTCGTGCGTATCTACGACGAAATACTACGCCGTAGCTAGTAAGCTACGAAAAGGCGGCCTGGTGTTGGTAGTCTTGACTCGCTCGCTATTGTTGTGATTATACATTGACTTTGTGCGCTTTTTTGGGTAAAAAAAAGCCATCAGTAGGTATCGTTTGTGCAACCACCTCTGAGTGGTTCGTTGACCATAACAACGCCCTTATCTATAGTAATTACTAAGACATAGTTACTTGTAGTATTATCTTTCAATACCTTCTCATATAAATAGACTATCTACTTCGAAACTTGACCGAACCCTACAGTTTGGTTAGATGAAGTGTGATTGATTGTGTCACTATCTATGGGTATATTGGCTGTCTAACATAATTGTAATCAGTAGGATCTAGACTGCCCATACTTACTTTATTTAAATTTAAAGAAAAGATCAAAAGATTGCTTAGGTCTTGAATAAAAATATTTTTTTACTGAAATTAACAGAGTCGTAAAGAATCATTAGTCATGAAACAATAATGTTAAGAACAATTTTTCTAGTCCCATTTTTTTTAAAAAAACGTAAAAGACAAATAAAATAGACAATACATAAAAAAACGCAATATAAAAGTCTAGACTTTACAGACAGTATCAGTAGAGTATGTTTTTTTTTAAAGCGATTAGGCATTTGAACTCAATTACATGTATGTTTAATCAAGAGGTGAAATAAACACTTGCTCCTTAAATCAGATTTGGCGCAGCGGTAAGAGGGTCGCACTTTAAAGCAACGGCTTCGCCCGGGTCGGGCCAAAAATATGTACCTGGGTTTTTCTGTTCAGAAATTATTAGGGTAGCCTGGAGAAGTTGGCGGTGTTTCACCCCCGTGCCTCGGAAAATCACGTAAAGGCGTTGGTTCTGCGCCTAGTCTCTCTCCGGTCGTGTCAGATTGCTGTCCCATCGGGCTATGAGAGTGAAAAGAATAGAGAGTGCACCTGTGTTTGCGCACACACTTGTGCACTATAATATGTCCCGCGCAGTCAGTTAGTCGTTGTGACTGGCCACCGTAGTCGAAATCGGATCGGGGACTATTATTATTAAATCAGATTTGCGACTGAATTCGAGGCTCAACCGGAATACGAAAATATTATTCTTCTCAAGCAATTTACCTTTTGTTTACTCGCTACAAACTCATGTTCAGATATCCTAACTAAGTATATATCTCTTAAAGCTACTTAAACTATCTCTAGTATACCCTCAGAGCTGAGCTGTAGTGGCCCAAAATTAACTCTCGGCAAACCAGAGGATAGTGTTCGAGGGCTCTCCGACCGATCGATACGTCAATATTTGTTAAACTAGTGATGTGAAAATGTTAAGACTACGGTTTTGTATCGATATTTGGTCGATAAATGCTGCAGAACCTAAACATTTGACTGAAAAACTAATATGTTTGGAAAATATACAATAAAAGGCGATATGAAGTATGGTACTGGTATTTTAAAAGAAAAAGAAACAAGAATTAATCTGCAATTTGTAAAGTAATTTTAAAGTTTGATTCCATCATAAGAAAAAATCTTCAGCTGTCATTCTGAAACCTTAATTATTATATTAATTGTTTTTTTCATATTCTACCTCTTATTCAAGATGTTTGATGTTTCTGTAAAAAATATAAAAACAACAAATTACTTTTATTAAACCATTTTTTAATATATATTTTTATTTTTGTTTGAAGGTGTAGTACCTAATTAAAAAAAAACACCCGACTGTTTGTTCAAGCAATTTCATCGATATCGATACTCATCAGTGTGATCGACTAGCACAACACTAGTCGTGAGAAGAGCCAATAACCAAGACGTGACACTCGCATTAACGCAACGCGACATGCTCGCAGGTTTATTTTTATTTTTAAGTACAGTCAAACGCAGAATATATTATCAGCTCTGCTAAGAAATGTGAGAAAACCCAATTTAAATTTAACCTATAATTCGTCTTTATATGTTGTTACTCAAAGTTTAAAATCTAAAACAAAAAATAACTCCCTGTGATAATATTTCATAAGTATTTCTAATGTTCATATTTGTTTGGTGTGTTTGTTCATGAGAATCTTAGGTAACAGATACACAAATATAAAAAAACCCTTTGGTGTTTTTGAGTTGCAACATAAATAAGATTACACTTTATATCATATCAAATAGGTCAGGTAGAAATAAGATTAAAAGGAATGCATAATTTTATTTGGTTCCAAATTGATCCAAACGTTGTGATGTTTGGTTAGTAAAAATATTTTAGTATTTTCTCCGCATAGACCTATGGTTAATTGATAGAGAACGCTTTTAGCATTAAGTCCGCCATATGTACCTTTTGTTCGTGAAGTCTTTTAAAAAAATAATCCATAGAAAGGAACGATATTGTTTCTTAGCTAATTCATAAACTTATTGCCTCGATATTCTTACAGAACTTAAAAACCTTCTGTGCACAACTGTACTTTAGCATTTTACGGGCTTTTGTGAAGTGAAAAGTGGACATCACTTAACGTTGCTGGTTGCGGAGCAGTATGGTGTCCACAACTGGTTATATGATGGCATTCTTCACATTCTGGATCAAATTATTATACTGTATTGATGTAATAAAAGTTATTTATTAAATACATTTAGGGCACTTTTACACGTCTCAATATAAACCCTACCACAGCTTCGGGACAATTGTGGGCTAGTGCTGAGAAAAAGCTGCGCAACAAACTCAGTCACTATTGTCAATGCCACACGCATAGGTTTAAGTAAAAAAAAAAAAAACGGTTTTAGTTTCATGTATGCCCCCCCCCCCCCCCCCCTCTTAAATATCATATTTTTATTTTTTGTATAAAAATCGTAAAGCGGTTATCAGGATACATCTTCCTTCTAACTTTTCAACTATGTGATGCTTATAGTTACAGAATAATCGGCAGTGACATACGGACGGACAGACAGACTTGACGAAACCTATAAAGGTTCGTTTTTTGCCATTCGGCTACGGAACCCTAAATACAACGTATTAAGGTATGATTCCGAACTCGGCAGCAAGCAGCAGTGCTGTCGCTGCAGTGCTGCCGCGACACTACTGGTCCCAATACAATTTCTATAAGCTTATGAGATTAAATTCCGAGCTAGGCAGCAATGTCGCGGCAGTAATGTAGCAGCAGCACTGCTGCGCAACAGTGTCGCCCTGCTGCCGCGACAGACCAGTGTATGGGGACCAGTAGTGTCGCGGCAGCACTGCTGGGCAGCACTGCTGGACAGCACCTTAGTGGCAGCACTGCAGCAACAGCACTGCTGCTTGCTGCCGAGTTCAGAATCATACCTTAAGTGTAATATACTACGGGACCTTTTACACACTTCGACTTTAAGCAACGATGTAGTCGCGTGTTTTTGAAACACGTGACAGCATCGCGAATCCAGCAGTGAACAGATTTTGGCATCGATGCTGTCGCATTACTATCGAAACAGTCGACTACAGTCCTTCCCGACTGTATCGATGCTAAAAGTAGCGAAAGTGAGTGAAAAGGACCATTTGCGACTGCATCGATGCTCCATCGCGACGCTAAAGGACCTTAATTGTCAAATTGCGTTTACTCAAACTTTTAACAAGTATTCATATGATATATTATTTTTTGATAAGTCTTGTTTTATGTTATGTCATAATAACATGACGTTCACAATGTAAGTGATTAATATCGTTTACAACAAAAGGCAATCTGCTAACTGCTTGAATGAAATACTAGCGAGCGTTAATTATTTTGATATCAAAATGGTTTTAGGGCGAACACAGACTTGCTATATAATTTTGATTATAAACATTGCAGCAAACGATGTAACAATTATAAAGTCGTAAGCGAATCGTCTAATGTACAAAAAAACCGTGCAACACTTTTCTTGAATATATATTTCAATGCGGTGGATGAATATGTTATAATAATTGTGGTATCGTCTTTGAGACCATTATAGTTTTATAAAAACGTCCCCTAAGTTCTGTAGCTTCTACGAATGTAGAAAAATCAAATACGTATTTGATTTTTCTACTATACTATATATACTACTGTAGTAAAGACAAGTATTTGTCTTCACATGTTTATGAGTGAGACGTTTGTAATAAGTGTTATATTTGGAAGTTACAATGCTGAAACTCTGGAATACGTGTCGGACTAAGTGTGATAGACATGTTCCATCCTAGGCCATAATATGGCCTTGGAATGATATAATCATTACTAACCATGAGGTGAGATTGTAGTACAAATGTCTGCCTAGGTGTTAAATAATAGTACATTATGATACAAGTGTGCTAAGTTGACCATTATATACTAGGCGATATTGTGTGCGCACGAGCGAAAGCGAGTGCGCCATAAGAAAGCCGCGTATATAATGGTCACAGGCACACGCGTATCATACGACGTTTTTCAACACACTTTCGAGGAAAAAACAAGACTCTTCATTTACTAAGTTTTTAATTATTAAAACATTTACTCGTAGTAAAAATACATTTCACTCGACTTTGATGGCAAAAGACTATCGCACGCGTTTTTCGTCTCGTTACGTATGACCGCCAGAGTTAATAATAGGTTTTCTTCATTTTCTTTACTTGAAGTGGACATTTTCGTTAATATTAAACTTTACAATTAATCCAAACTTCGTCACAGCCGACAATTACCTAGTTACGAAAAATGGCGCATTGTTTTTTTTTCTTGCCGCGATATCGATGCGCGCGCAAGGCTAAGGGCGAACTAGATCGGCCAACAGCCAAGATTAAAAATCTAATAATTCGTGTTAAAAACACAAATTACAGAAAAAATAAATGAAAAATCTGGATTTGCCATTTATTGAAATAAATACCTATGTAGAATACTGTTATTTTTCGCATAAATAATGTTTGTTGCTAAAATTAAAGTTATAACCCGACTAAATTACATAGCTTCTTCATCTTACTTAGGACTTGGTACTAGGGTACAAACCTAAATTGGTCGGGTTAATAAACTAAAGGCACTAGTGCAATAATATAAAGAAAAAGCACGCGTGTTTAATATCTAGGATTATGTGTCAAAAATCGGTGGAATAAAAACGTCGTTTTGAGCAAGTGTGTTGAAAATAATATTTATAGTAATGACGCTGATAAGACGAGCGAACTGAAAACATATTGTTTTTTAAAACAAACTGACTTTGTGAGTCATTTAAAAGAAACAACAAAAGATCGATTTTTCCACACATATTTTGTTCTGTTTAAAGAAGATTGAACGCTTCGCGTCAGTTCATTAAAACGTAACATGGGTGTGAGAACCTCTCAAAAGTCGTGAGTGTGTGTCCATCCTTAACTGTGACCTGTTACAATGTGGGTCACAATAATAATGTAAACAGAGTGGATGTATGTAATTAAATACAATGCGCGTCCGCTATACATTGTGACATGTTAGAGTTATGGAGAAGAAACACGAAAATTAATTTATTCGTCTGTCATAATACTGTACTTTTAAGGGTTCCACGTGCAGATTATTTTGAAACTATTAGTATTACACAGTTGAAACTTAGTAGGTAGATGTATTATGTTAACCGCTTCACGATTCACATACAAAAAAGAAACTGTGGAGGGTCTCCCTTTTTTTTTACTCAAACCTATCGATAGGTCTCTTTAAATGACATTAAAGTTCTAAAAATAGTGTTTCCTAAAAGTCTAGCATTTGGAAGATAGACGCTTTTAAAGTGGTTCAAATGGTCGTTCCTCCCCTCCTTTAACTTTTGAACGAATCAAGTGAAAATTTAAAAAAAAAAAACACGATACAGTCCTTAACAAATACTTCAGCGAAAATTTGTTTGACGAAATCAAACTAGTAGTTTTTGAGATATAGCACATTTTCAACAACCGCAAATATAACTTCAAACAAACTACAAAAACAAAGTTATTTTTGCCGTCTGCAAAATATTGTAGTATTTGGCTTATAAGCGGACCCCTAATTCAGTCAGTTAGCACGGAACCCTCAATGCGCGAGTTCGACTCGTACTTGTCTGGTTTTATAAGAATTAATTCCAATACCACTTTACAATATCATGTATTTTGGCTGTAACCTTTCTTGTCCAAGATAAATACATAGAATCAAATTCAGGATTGACGGTATTCAAAATTAGATTAAGTAGGTACTTACATAATCAATTTTTCTACAAGCGTGATTATTCCTAATCTTTGCCTTTCGGGTTTAACCGCGGTCTCGAAACTCGTCTGAACTTTATTGCCTTTTTTATCAACAAAATACCTATCAAAGTTCGGTTGCCCGATTTTTTATTTCTCTCTCTAGTTTATTTCTTAATGAAAGCACACTTCACACATAAATCATATCACTATAAAACGCAGATAAAATCACAAAACCACATGAAATCATCGGTTGAAATAAACTTTAATGTAACGTGTAATTATTGATAAATTATTAAAAGACCAGAGGCGGAGGCTTTAACTATAAGTCATAAAGTTTGTTAAGTGTGAATTAAGTTAGGCCTAAGGGTTCTATTATATTGTATTAGGCCTAAGGGTTCTTTTTAATGTACGGACAACAGCACGTCAAGGTAAACACTGCGGTATCTTACGCAGTTGTAATAAGGGTTAGTTTTCAACGAAAATGTATAGCCTGATGTGCTGTCGACTGTACTAGCGGACCGCGCGACTTCGTCCGCGCGTTTTGAGTTTGCTACCTCCCCTCCCGTCACAGCATGATGTTTTATAGCCTCAAGCCTTCCTCGATAAATAAGCTATCCAACACAAAAACATTTTTTTAAATCGGTCCAATAGTCCCTGAGATTAGCGCCGCTATCAAACCTACTCTTCAGCTTTAGGATATTAGTATAAATAAATATTTGACAACATCACATACTCGTACATTGCTCCGATCCTAAGCTAAGTAGCTAAAGTACTCGTGTTATGGAAATCGGAAACAACGGTGGTACCACAACACCCAGACCCGAGACAATATCTATAGAAAGGATCGTTTTCTACATTGACCCGACCGGGAATCGAACCCGGAACCTCACGAGATGGCGACGCTTGAAACCAGCGTGCTAGCCACTCGACCACGGAGGTCGTCAGTAGTATGGATTATGAAACTGGCATTAACAATTTTATAGTATCGATATTATCTTATTTAGTGTCTATGTATTAAATTGTGTATGTACGGTAGCCTTTAAATAGGTACTTCGCCTATCTTTATTACCATTATCTTAATGTAAAGTTCCAATACTTAAAACTGACTAAATTTCAAATCCTTTCATTCCTCCCAAAATTCCCCTAAAATATTTTCACCCAGATATAAATCAGAACACATATCCTACAGTTTTCTGTTCTCCCTGAGGAATCCCAAATATCCCATTAATTCCGTCATAGAACAACTCGTAAATCTCGCTCGAACGGGGAACCGAACCTGCGTAAATTATGATCATAAGTCATGATAACGCTAACTAGAGGTCAGTTGGCTATTAGGCTCAGATAATTGGGAGTTAAGATATTTTAATTGATTGGGGTCTTTGTTAGAACATAAAATCATAACCTTTCTTTTTTCTTAGCCGTGGTTGGGTAAAAATGGAAGCAGCGCGCAGATTCGCAATTAAACATGATAATTTAGCGTCCGTTCTTATTTGCTAGTCAAATATAAATAAATATAAATATCCCTTGGACATTCCCACACATCGCCATCTAGTCCCAAAGTAAGCTACTTAAAGCTTATGTTATGGGTGCCAGAGAACGGACATACGAGGGTCAAACTGAAAGTTCTTAGAAAATCAAAAACTGATTACATTAGCCAGTTATTAGTTTTATTATATCTTTTCAAAATATTGTCCATTGACGTCAATACACCGCTGCATGCGATGGAACCACTGGGAAAAGCACTTTGCCCACTCGTCCTTAGGGGTCTCTTCAATGGCATCGCGATACGCAGCCACCGCTTCTTGAGCATTCATAAACCGCTTTCCTTTAAGTTTTTCTTTAATTTTTGGAAATAAATAAAAATCACAAGGCGCGAGGTCGGGGCTATACGGCGGGTGACCCAGTAATTCAACGTTTGATGTCGCCAAATAGTCGATCGTTCGCTTGGCGGTGTGCGACGAGGCGTTGTCGTGGTGAAGGAGGATCCTACTGCGAGGTCGTTTCTCTCGAACTTTTTCCAAGACAAGTGGCAAACAATTGGTAGTGTACCATTCTACAGAAACTGTTTTTTGATCCTCTAACACAATTGTTGCGAAATGACCTATCCTTCCAAAGAACGAGGCCACCATTTTTTTTCCCGCACTTCGATCTCTCTTCACTTTAGTTGGCAACTCCTCGAAAGGAAACACCCACTGAGCAGATTGTCTTTTGGTTTCAGGATCATAACAGTAAATCCAGCTTTCGTCACCTGTTAGTATGTCGAACACAGCATTTGAGTCACCTCCGTTAAATCTTTCAATCATTTTACGGCACCAATCCACACGATGGAGTTTTTGAGCCTAAGTCAAATTATGAGGTATCCACCGGGCGCAAAGCTTCCTGACCGCTAAATGTTCGTGGAGGATTTTGTGCACTTGACTCATACCGATGCCTAAGCTTGTCCGAATCTGCTGATAGGTCACTCTTTTGTCAGTCTCTATCATACGCCGCACAACACAGATGTTATTTTCAGTCGTCGCCGTAGAAGGCCGTCCCTCACGTACATCATCAGTGAGATTAGTGCGACCACGTTTAAACTCATTAAACCAGTTGTAAACAGTCGCACGAGATGGGGCTTCATCGTGAAAGGCCAATCGTAGTCTATCATAACTTTCTTGTTGACTTAAATGACATCGAAAGTCATAAAAAATCATTGCACGAAAATTTTCTCGTGTTAAATTCATGTTGACGTGACACAGACAATTTTCAATTTGCCGCCAAATCGTAAAACAAATGACAAATGAATGAAATATATACTCAGTAATATTGGCAAAGAGTTCTATTTTCAAATTTTAGAATATTTTTTTTATTATATTGTTTATAAGTGGCCAGTTCTAAGAACTTTCAGTTTGACCCTCGTAATACTTTTTGAAGTGAAAACTTCTTTAGCGGCGTTGAGCACTTTTGTGGGATGGGGGGAAAATGTGAAACTCGCGTCAGGACACGTGGGCTGATCGAAAAACTGTAAGACGGTTGGCGAAATTATGGATGTAAGTTGATTTTTCTGAGAGATAAACTTTTTAATGTAATTTAATATAATATAAATTGTAATGTTTGTGTACGATAGCGCATTAAATAAATATTGTATTCTATAAAAATATTATTATTATTATTGTATTATTATTATTATTATTATTGTATTCTATCACAAAAATGATAGTACTTTTATATTGATAATAAGAGCAATTCATTCAAAGTTATTCCCTAACTATTCCAAAAAATCAAAAATGCACAACGTTGATATTCAAGTTTTCACTTCTGCCGGCACTCCCGGAGTGCTTTTTTTTTTGTAAATACATACATGATATAAATAGAAAAAACCCGCAACCCGCTGCGTAGTAGACGATTTCTCGACCACTACCAATATTGCTACACCACCAATATTAACTACACCAATATTGTAAGCAATCTTGACATTACTTTTTTACTAAAAGAATAATTTTAAAATATGATAAACACAAAACTCACTACTTATATGGTTTTTTTTTAATTCATAAAGATGAAATAGGAAACATAAAACAAGGCAGACACGGTAGCCCAATTGGAGGAGCGTTGGCCGGGTTAGCCAGAAGCTGCAAGTTTGATTCCCGCCCGTGCGCAATTTTTTTTAGGATTCCGTAGCCGAATGGCAAAAAACGGAACCCTTATAGTTTCGTCAAGTCTGTCTGTCTGTCTGTCTGTCTGTCTGTCTGTCGGTCTGTCCGTCCGTTCGTATGTCACAGCCATTTTATTCTGCAACTATAAGCATTACACAATTGAAATTTGGTAGAAAGATGTATCCTGTTAACCGCTTACCGATTCTCATACAAAAAATAAAAAATAATGACATTTAAGGGGGGCTCCCATACATAAAACTAAAACCAAAAAAAAAATTTTTTAGTCAAACCTATGCATGTGGGGTGTCTATAGATAGGTCTTTTAAAATGATATTTAGGTTCCTTAGACCATTTTCTTTTAAAGTCTAACGTTTCATAGCTAGACGCTCCCAAAGTGGTAAAATGAGCGTCCATCTAACTTCTAAACCAAGCAAGTGTAAATTTTGAAAAAAATAAGGTATGTAGATCTTAAAACAAATACTTTCAACGAAAATTGGTTCGAACGGGATCGAACTAGTAGTTTTTGAGATATAACACATTTTCTACAACCGCAAACATAACTTTGTACTTCATACAAACACTATTAAAAACAAAGTTATATTTGCAGTCAACAAAATAGTGTGGTATTTTACTAAGTTGAAGTAAGTAGATTCCCTAATTCAGTTAAAGTTGGCACGGAACCCTCAGTACGCGAGTCCGATTCGCACTTGGCCGGTTTTTTGGTTTCTTTTCATCTTTATGAATAAAGATTATTTAAATTATGTAATATTATTATATAGTATAGTATTTGCATGAGTATGAAATAGTGATAGCAATTAGACTTGTAGCGCTATTTCTCTGGTCTCCTTTTAGATAACATAACTTATTTAACTTTATTTATATTTTCAGGTAAGTGGACTTGAGATGCGTCTTAAGTGCAGTAAGTTGTCTCAAATATTTAAAAGGACACGTTTAATTTAGATCATATTGGTCTGTTTCGTATTTTTTATTACAAAAACTTTTCCACAACAGTTTATCAAAAACACTTGGGTCATTCGTCCTGCGGTAATACCTACCCTCGAATCCAAAAGAAATAGCTCAAAACTAATAATAGTTGGACATGAATCAGTAATTAAATTCAAAACAAAGCAAGCGAACCATGTGGCAACAATTATATCGTCGTTAAAACTATTCAGAAAGTCATTAATCTAAAGTTGACGACAGTTTTTAATAATTGTTTCGTCTAGCGCCAAACATTTGTTCATAATTTGTTGATAAATTTGATGTTCAAACAGTACTGACTGTTACTCGTTAAATTAATATTCCTATCGGAAGAGAAGGACAAGTCAAAGCTGTCAAACAAAACCGATTTAAAAGATGTCAGTAAGTAACTTAAGTAAGTAACATTTGTATCTTAAAATGAGATACATATTTCAATGGTTCACATACAATATTAACTCAATTAAATGTTACTTTATTTAAATAACTATTACGTACCATAAGATTAATATTCTATCGGAAGTGAAGGACAAGTAAAAGCTGTCATGCGAACGTAACATTTGTAGCTTAAAATAAAATGCCTTTCGTTCAGGTGATTTATACCAATCTTCCTAAGTTAAACATATTAGTTTACTGCATGATAAACAGTCGACACAAAATATCGAACATGCAGCTCTAGTGTAAAACGAAATATTATTTCTTTATACAAAATATTTGCAGATATGCATTACCGGTGGTATTCTGTCTTTATTTTTTACGTAAATTACGTTTATAGAATAGAATAATCAAACTGCGTACTTTTTAACCGACTTCAAAAAAGGAGGAGGTTATCAATTCGACTGTATGTTTTTTTTTTTTGTATGTTTGTAACCTCATATCTCAGTCGTTTGTCGACCGAATCGAAAAATTTTTTCGCCTACTTAGAGGGTGTACCTTCTAGTTGGTCCCATTTTTTCCATTTTGGGATCTGATGATGGGATCTTGGTGTAATCGAGGGAAACCCTCAAATTTTAAAGGCACGTATAGTGTTTCTTTACTAGAATCTTAATGTTGACGTGTTGTTACGTCTGATAGTCAACATCTTGTGAGGCTGAGCTGATGGTGGAACTCCTTAACGCTTAGGAGTTAAGTAATTATAATGACGGAACTTATGAAAGGTAATTTGTAGCTTTTTAAAAAAATAGAATCATAAGGTGCAACTCCCCCTCCCCCACCCGCTCTTAGGTAATCACTAAAAATGAAGAAATAAAATAAACTTTAAAAAAAAGTAAAAACCGAGGAAAGCAATCCGTTTTAGGCAAACAATTTCTTTTTGGAGTCGGTGCCATCACTTTGAACATCAAGCATCAACTATCACAGCACCGACTCCAAAAAGAAATTGTTTGCCTAAAACGGATTGCTTTCCTTTCAATGGTGAAGAGATTATTTAAGACTTTTTAGTGCATTTTGGTTTTGAAGTCGGTTTTTACTTTTTTTTAATTTAATTATTTTTTTATAAATTCTTTATTGCACAAAAAAAAATTTATGTACAAATGGCGGACTTAATGCTTTAAAGCATTCTCTACCAGTCAACCATTGGGTGAGACAGAAACAGTTGAGGCGGCGTAAAATAACAAATAAAAAACTAACAAAATGAATGAGCTACATATACTTACTTTTTAAATAAACCTACATACATACATAAGTACAATAAAATCCATACTTTACGCTGAACAGTTTGCGTATAGACTTTTTGTACACATATTTTGATGTTGATGTCTTGATCGTATCTGGGAGGGAGTATATTTGAAGCGTATTGGTAAATATAAAACGTATATTAAGAGGCTATTCAAGTCTTTTTTTCTTGCGTTTTTTAAGTGATTGCTTAGATTACAATTTACCTGATTGAACTTAAATAGTTACTAAACGTTTCTCCTTAACGTTACAAATACTTTACTGAAAACCGCATCAAAATTGGTCCATCCAAACGCGAGATATTTGCGGACAAATATAATTACATGCATCAACATACATGTCGAACTAAGAACATTTGTTTGAAATCGGCTTAAAAGATGCATTATAATAGTATGATGTTTGAGCCTCTAATTTACTCAAGCTTTTGCATGTTAAAGATTTTAAAACATGATCAGAGAGTTAAGTTCACACCCAAAAAAACTAACCTTAAAAAACCAAAACTGATAAATCACTTAAACCTATTTGGTTTAAACGATTCGGTTTCCTATCTCAAAACAGGGTGTCCATTCTAACCGTCAACATCGTCATCACCGAGGAAGCAGCACTAAAAACAAACCGCTATTTCCATAGGTAGTGATGTGACTAGTATTTGTCACAGTTCCGATAACTGGTATTTTGTCAGTGTGAAAAATACTAGGTTCGAAATCGTTTTCATAGTATCTAAATCATTCAATATTTGAGAAATAATATCTTTGTGTTTTTCTTATTTATTGGTTGTATGTACTGACAACAGGACGTTAAGGTAAACTGCGGTATCTTATGCAATTGTAATAAGGGCTAGTTTGTAATAAAAGTGGGTTACCTGATAAGCTGGCGGCTGTACATGATTCAGATCTTTAAGAAAGAGGCAAAGTTATTTTGAATAATTCTACAGTGATTTTAAATTAACTTTTATGGAACATGAAATAGAGAGAAAGAGAGGCTTGAAGTAACTGATTTATAAATTAAACATACACAGAAGTTACTAAATGCCGTAATGATAAATACATTAGTCATGACTTTTACGATGGAATCAGTCAGCTGTGAAGCATAACTCGCTATTTTAGTACCACAACACTATAAACAGTAAATATCAAGATTTAGCATTTGCGTTAAGCTATAACTCAAACCTAAATGTTTGGTAATGTTGTGTGTAGGGCGATAAAGAGCATAGTTGGAATGGTCGATAAAATGAAAAGTTTTTAAAAGTATTCAGACTGCGAAGGGTTCATATTTGATTATCATTATCAAAGAGTATGTCATTCTGTGCTTTGTTTCCCTAAAAATGTTGACAGTATATTATTGATACAATACCCACTGAATATGTGAAAAAGAAACACTGATCATGAAGATTTTTTAGGAGTTTAAATAATAATTCACTCCAAAAAATATTTGTAGATAAGTATTCACTTATTAGATAAAATAAGTAACCTAAAATTCCGCACGGATTTGAACCTAAGAACTAAACAGTGAATAAACACTTTGTGTGTTAAAAATATTTGAAACCATTACGTATTGACAGTTTACATAACAGTCTTAAATAGATCGATAATACTTACAAAAGTTTTCAAGTATCGATAAGTTTATAACTTATCGAAATAACAGCACTATTGTACCTACAGAATTTACAACAATCGCTTAATAGTTTATTTACGTGTCGGCAAACACGGTATATCCAATTTCGGATTTAAGCACTGTATTTATGAGCGAATGGTAATTAGTAACTACCCTATGAAGGTTCTTGGTAGCAATGAGTCATTGAAAGCTGTTGTTTGGAGCTTTTGAAAGGTAAAGAAAGGTCATTATTTCAGACTGACGACCTGCCTTTACATTTGTTGCCTTTACTTTGTTAGTCCTTTAGAATAGTTCTTTTTTGCAATAATAATTAGTTTGTCTCTCTACCACAATATCTAAGTGTAGACTGTATGATGTTTTTCGATACTTTTTACTCAATCAACTATTAAGGTACTATGGTTGAACTGTTTTTTTTCACTTTTATAGAGTGTAGGTACCTTAATATGTTTTTTTGATAAATATTTAGCTTTAGTAACGAAAAAGCAGCACTCTTTGTCATAAGTTTTCAAACACAAAAGGGAGAACTTAATTTCAAAGGTAGTATTTGATTGTTTCAACAAAAATGAAGCAATATTTTTTTTGTTTGTATTTGTTGAAAGTGATTTGGTGTTACTTGCGTAATGATGATAATAAAATATAACTTATGTTCTATTTGTCATCTATATGTATGATCTCTTAAGCATATTAATCAATGTATTTATAAAACAGAATTAAATGATTTTAACAAAATAATAATGTAACATTAGCGATTTAAATACCCTCTTTCTTGCATATCACACATATACTGTCTTATTTTATATTTTGTCGTTGAGATACGCAATACTCAATACACAATACTTTATTAGATACTTGATTTGCACAAAAGGTGTTACAATTTTAAAATTGTGCGATTATTATGAACCCTCACTGGCGCTGCAAAATAAGTAATACTGAGATATTTCTGACGTTTATTTTTTTCGGTCATGTGATATTTTTGCCGTCGTGTCACATCACTAGTCATTACGAACTCATTAGTGGCAGCACGTGTGAGCGAAAGATTTAGCTCCGCTCAAAAAAATAAAACGTTTTGTATGACAACTTTATGGGTTTCCTTTTAAAACGGGCGCTTCCTTAAATGTATTTGCGTGAGGTTTGGCAGATTTTGTGAAGTTATTGAGGTTTTGTGTAAACAAAATGTTTACGAATGAAATAAGCTAAATTTTTGGGAGTCTAGTGCTCAAAATTAAGGCTAACGCATTAACCTTTTTAGGTTCAGGAATCAAACTCTGTCGGAGTTGCATAAAAAGTAATCAGAACATTCTTTTGGTAAAACTGCCAACAATATGACGACCTCTCTGGTGTAGTGGTCGAGAAATCGCCTTCAACGCAGCGGGTTGCGGGTTCGATCCCCGCACAATACAAACATTAATTGTGTGCATGAACATGTCTGTTTGTATTGGTCTGGGTGTTTTCTATGTATATCATGTATGTATTTACAAACAAAAAGTATTATATCCGTTGTCTGGCACTCATAACACAAGCTTTGAGTTGCTTACTTTGGGGCTAGATGGCGATGTGTGGGAATGTCCAAAGGATATTTATTATTATTAATATTACCTACATTTAGATACTTTTGAATTTAATACTAACCATCTATTTCATTACAATACTCGTAACCAAACAAAAAACATATCTAAAATGGAATGTAGTTACCTAACTGATATTATGCATTAATTTAAGTTTTTTAAAAATATTTTCCAAAATTGCTTTCCGTGTCAGAGACTGGCTCTTGAAAAACGCTAAGGTAGACAAAATTAGTGTTTTTGTGTATTTATTGAGTGAGAATTATTTTTAAATAAAGCTTAAAGTTACACATATTTTTTACGAGTCATTAAGTATGATATTTATAATAATAATAATAATTAATATTATTTGACGACCTCCGTGGTGTAGTGGCTAAGAACGCTGGGTAACAAGGCGTCGCCGCTCCAAAGTCCCGGGTTCGATTCCCGGTCGGGTCAATGTAGAAATCATAATTTTCTATATATTATTTGGGTCTGGTTGTTGTGGTACTATCGTTGTGTCTGATTTCCATAATACAAGTGCATTGGCTACTTACTTTGGGATCAGAGCAATGTACTAGTAAGTGATTGGAATCCAATATTTATTTATTTAATATAAGATATAAGTTAATAACATAGTATATAACACAAGCTAGTGGTGACTGAGTTTGTTCCGGCGTTTCTTCTCAGCACTTGCTAAATTGTCTATGTTTTGTCTCAAAGCGCTAGTAGGGCCCAAAAGATAAGGAGACATGTTCTAGCCCCATACGGGCCAAAATTGATTGATATTACACTAATTATTGACGTTCATAAGTGGCATTTTGTGTCATAAATTGAATAAATTATGTTCGACTTTTGACTTTATTTGATGTAGTAGCAAATCTGAAAAATGATTTTATTGAGGCGAAATGTCAAGAATTTGACCATTCCCGCATTGCCCTCCCATTTTATCCTGTAGGTACAATCACGCTCACGAATATTAATGTGTAATAAAGGTACGTCTTTATTGCAACAAAATAAGGCCACGTGTCCTTTTTAGGGTTCCGTAGCCGATGGCAAAAAACGGAACCCTTATAGTTTCGTCAAGTAAGTCTGTCTGTCTGTCCGTATGTTACAGCCACTTTATTTCGTAACTTTAAGCATCACACTGTTGAACTTTAGTATGAAGATGTATCCTGTTAACTGCTTTACGATTCTTATTCAAAAAATAAAACCTAGCCGTGTGGGGTGTCTATGGATAGTTCTTTTAAAATAATATCAGAGGTTCCTAAAACCACTTTCTTTTAAAATCTAACGTTTGATAGATAGACGCTTCCAATGTGTTAAAATGGGCGTTCCCCCCCTCCCCCTCCCCCACTCGAATTTCTAAACTAAGTAAGTGTAAATTTTGATAAAAACATATTATGTAGATCTTAATAAATACATTCTACGAAAATTGGTTTGGACGGGATCAAACTAGTAGTTTTTGAGATAGAGCACATTTTTAACAACCGCAAACATAACTTTGTTCTTCATACAAACACTATGAAAAACAAAGTTATATTAGCTGTCATCAAAATATTGTGGTATTTTACTAAGTGGAAGTAAGTGGAGTTCAGTTAACGTTGGCACGGAACACTCAGTGCGCGAGTCCGTCTCGCACTTGGCCGGTTTTTATTGCTTTAGTCGTCAATGTACCACATTCTTTATTAACATTTTACTTTAATTTGAATGGGCGATCATACACGGTAAATAAGAAATAAAAACATGCAATAAAAGCTGATAAGGTACTGCACGAGTTCTTTATAAGGTTTGTGTTCCAATCCAACTACATGGCATGGTCGGTAATAGGAGGAAAAATTTAAAGATAAGCTTTTTACTTAAAAATAATAATAATTGGACACCAATCACATACATTGCTCTGATCCCAAAGTAAGTAGCTAATGCACTTGTGTTATGAAAATCAAACACAACGGTGGTACCACAACACCCAAACCCGAGACAATATAGAAAATTGTGTTTTCTATATTGACCCGACCGGGATCGAACCCAGTACCTCGGAGCGGCGACTATGATTTCCCGTTTCGGGAAATCCGTGAAAACAAAACATACATGCACTTGCCACTTACTAAATTTTGAACACGTGTTTGGAAGCCTTAATAGATCAATTTACTCAAATATTATCAAATTCTACCTTTATCGCATACATTGATTTGATACCCTCCTTTTTTTGAAGTCGGTAAAAACAAGCTATAATGATATTAATACCATATCTTCCAGTGCACGCAATCGTAAAACAAGTACTATACAATGCGCAAACAAGGAATCGTCGCGTGGGCGATTGAAATATCTTAAGGCGACGCCATTTTGAAACTCTGTGTATCGATAATAGGCGTTATAAATAATTGAATGCAGGATCAGTTTATTTACTAACTAGAAATTCAGTACCTATCAATATTCATTAAGCCTACTCATTTCTGCTTATCTCAAAGGCATGCCTGGTAGAGAATGCCATATGGCAATAAGTCTACTTTTTTTTTCTACATTTTTTGGTACTTCATTAATGTTTAAACAATAACTAATTACTCATCCATGCTTAGAACATCGGCAATTTTATTACTTTTTTGCATCACTTATAAAGGTCATCTTTTAATCCAATTTAAAAGCTAGGCTCTTTTGTCGGTGGTAATTTTTCGATTCCGCAAAAAAGTGGCTTCTCATGATTAATATCAAAATATGGATAATTTTGGTAGCAATGTAGTGCTACTTTATTTGACGACCTCCGTGGTGTAGTGGCTAAGCACGCTGGTGTTAAGGGGTCGCCGCTCCGAGGTCCCGGGTTCGATTCCCGGTCGGGTCAATATAGAAATCAATATTTTCTATATTGTCTCGGGTCTGGGTGTTGTGGTTCCACCGTTGTGTCTGTTTTCCATAAAACAAGTGCATTAGCTACTTACTTTGGGATCAGAGCAATGTATGTGATTGGTATCCAATATTTATATGTCCACTATTTATTTATAACTTTTATATAAGTACGATCATATTAAGCAATTCACTAACAATTTGCAAGTATTTGCTACCATATTTTGCCACTAACTTTTTATAGTTTTTGCCACTATTCGCTGTGTGCGAAGTAGGTGGTGGGATAACAGCGCTTGTAGTGACCAAAAAAAAACAACATTGGAGGATATCTGTCTCCATTTCTCTAGCAATTTTAGTACAAAATGTACGAAGCCGTGCATTATCTATACTAATATTATAAAGCTGAAGAGTTTGTTTGTTTGTTTGTTTGTTTGTTTGTTTGTTTGTTTGAACGCGCTAATCTCAGAAACTACTGGCCCGATTTGAAAAATTATTTTTATGTTAGATAGTCCATTTATCGAGGAAGGCTTTAGGCTATATAACATGAAGATACGACTCACAAGACCACAGCAGCAATGAAAAATGTTGCGAAAACGGGAGAAAGATATTCCTTTTGAGAGCTTCCGCTGCGTACGCTGCGGAAACCGCTAAAGTTACACAAAAATCATGTATGACAAGATTGTTTAGCATTAAGAGTTCTATAATAAAGTCCGCGACAGCATAAGTCTATCTTTTATGGTTGACTTACTACAACCTTTTTTATGTTAATAAATTTGTAAAAAAAATAATGCATTATTTTTAGAGGTGTATTATACACACAGGTATTTATTCTTATCAAAATAAATACATTCATCATCACGAGCATTTCATTTAGAACAAAGTTGCCCTTTATATCATTTGATTCCAATAAATATCTTAGGAGCTATCACAGTTTTAACATAACTCCGCACCAAAATAATGTTCGCAGCTTCAGTACAACGTGCGCTTGCGCTAATTATATTATAAAGCTGAAGAATTTGTTGGTTTGAACGCGCTTATCTCAGGAACTGCTGAACCGATTTGAAAAAATATTTCTGTGTTAGATAGCTTATTTACATCACGCTGCGACGGGAGGGAGCAAACTCAAAACGCGCGGACGAAGTCGCGGGGGACCGCTAGTACATCATAAAAAAAAAATCTTTGTTCAAAGTAGTTATTACTTTATCTAAATATATTTTTCAAAGTAAAATTAAATTAGATAACGTTAATATGAGTTACAGGTACACAGAAAAGTTTTTTGACTAATTTAAATTTGAGAATTATGTAAACTGATAAATAGTAAATTATTTAATAACACATCGTGTCTTTCCTATTAACTCAGGTGTCCTTTATAAACGACAGTAGTATACAAATATACTGGGTCCGTACTCTGTATAAATATTTTCTAATTGTATTAGATTTGTTGTCTGATTTTTACTGAGCTTTTAAATATAACATAAAGTAAATTACAAATTAATAAATGGATACTACATTATGACATTGAAATAACTTTGTTTTAATTATTTTATGACAGGCAGCCATTTGACATTTCAACGTCCGCCAATAGTTCTGCCGTCGGGCAAGGTCACAATACAAACATTAATATTATAAATTGCACTTGTAAAAACCAACCTGGCTTGAGCTCTTGCCACCATTAATGTTCCTTCCACGTTGGATCCACGTTGTTTGGTCTGTGATGATGGCAAGAGACCCGATGGCCTCACGCTTAAACCCTGGGAACGGGGTCGGGCCTAAGTTTGGGATGCAACTTGTGTCGATACTTTGGCCATCTCAGAGAATCAGCACTTAAAGCTGGAGCAGCAGCGGAGTTGGCTGAAAACGCCAAGCGTCACAAGTACAGTAGCAGTGGGGACCCTCTACTAAATTACTGTTTGAAAAATTGCACCAAAATTAAATTCTGTAACAGCCAATAATAAAGCTGGCTGGTTCCTAGCTCAAAGTATTAGCATAGCTATCCAACGCGGCAACGCAGCCAGCATCATAGCCTCCTTGCCGTGAGGAAATGGTTTCGTTTTTGAATAGGTAGATTTTAAAAGTATTTTTTTTTATGTTGCATGTCTTAGTTTTATATTTTTTTTGTTTCAATAAAGTTCTTGTTTGTTTTAATAAAGGCAACCTTGCTGACAGATGTTTTTAACAAGTGCATTTATATCACTGACATAACCTCTCCTTAACAAGTCAGGAGTTAATCACGCCTTCTTTACGACTTAATCTGAAAGAGCCATAAAAACAGACATGGTCACAGCAGAAAAATACTTGTATCTCAGACACGACTTGCTACTACGCTATCTTTTAGTTAATGAGCTTTTGTGATGAAATAACCCATTGCTTTATAAAAGTTATATTGAAACTCAGCAGAATCTACAAAGGAGTCTGGGTCCGATTCTTGTGTTAAAAAAACGGTCAAAGGCGAGTCGGACTCGCGCACTGAGGGTTCCTTGCCAACTTTAACTAAATTTTGGGGTTCACTTACTTAGCTAAAATACCACAATATTTTATTAACAGCAAAGATATCATTGTTTTTCATAGTACTTGTATAAAGTACAAAGTTATATTTGCGGTTGTTGAAAATTTTTATTTCGACCTCGTTCAAACCTTTTTTCGTTGAAAGTATTTGTAAAAATTTAGAGAACGGGGGGAGGGGGGGAGGGGGGGGGAGGGGGTTTATCACTTCGGGGCCCAGCTCTTAAGCTTTGCTGTCAAAACATAATGCGTTTAACCTACTCTAACTTCACTGCGTTACCACTATTGTCAAAATGTATTTGTATACGTATTAGCTGCTTTCTTATTATTTTATTAAACAACTCTTGTAGCTACCTATTTGTTCAATAATAATCATTGATCTGAATCTCGTAAACAATCTCCGATCGTTTGTTTTAAATCAAATTTTTATGGCTACTCCAAGAATGCGTTAAAACAAAAATATCATACCTAAACAAACAATAAACACCAATTTTAACATCCTTAACTTAAAATAACAAACAGTTGATACTCTTAAGCAATTTTCTTACTCAATTAGCTATAAAATTATTCCCCGACACAATCTTTCCTCACTCTCCATTATATTTTGTAAATAATCAACGTCTATATATAAAACGTATGACAGACAGACGGAAAGCCACTGTTTACTTTGGCTCGCGTTATAAAGATATCCGAAATAGTTTTGTTTGAGAGATATTATATTTTAGGAGCTTAACGTATTATTGACACTTAAATGCTTCAGGAAATGATGGACAGAGAATAATGGTTTAGAAAACAAATGATGATAGAAATATCTTAAAATAAATCCGTGGAATTTCTATATTTTTAAGACCTGAGTTCAACTCCATCTTGGTGGTGGGTGTTTCTCTACGGGATCGAATCAGAAATGTGGAGATACGTAGAAGAACTAAGCAAACGGATATAGCCTTGGGAATCAGTAAGCTCAAGTGGCAATGGGCAGGCCACATAGCGCGAAGAACTGATGGCCGTTGGGGCAGAAAAGTTCTAAATTAGAGACCCTTTGACCAAAGACGCAGCGTAGGACGTCCACCAACAAGATGGACAGACGACCTTGTAAAGATCGCAGGATTAAACTGGATGCAGACCGCTATTAATCGGTCGCTGTGGGAAGCCGTGGGGGAGGCCTATGTTCAGCAGTGGACGTCCTGTGGCTGATAATAATGATGATGATTGTCGGTGGACGTCCTACGAGGACGTCCTATTTCATAAGATCACACTAGGTGCAGATTGCTCACAACCGGTCGAAAACCGCAGGGGAGATCTGTGTTCAGCAGTGGACGTCCTTTGGCTGAAAATGACGAATGATGACTTAAACTAGGCACTGATCTTAATTCAGGGACGGAGAATAAAACATAATATTACTTATATTTACCTACTAGCGGTCTCCTGTGACTGAGTTTTGAGTTTGCTCTTTTCTCATCCCGTCGCAGCGTGATATTTTATAGCCTTAAGCCTTCCTTGATAAACAAGCTATCTAACACAAATATTTTAAATCGGTCCAGCAGGGCGATTAAGAACGTTCGATAAGCCATTCGGCTTGGGTCTCGGCTAGATTTTCAATTAATTTTTAAATAATTGTTTCAGTTTGATCGGATGTCGATCTGTCTGTTCTGTAACAAATGTAATAAAAGAACATGGTAAAATAGTTACATCCGATAAATCCACGTTATTATAATTAAAATAATATGTGCAAGTTATCGAATCGTAAACCAATCCGTAACCGAATGTTTCTGAATCCGGGTCCAGAAGTTCCTGAGATAAGCGAGTTCAATCGATCAAACAAACTCTTTAGCGTTAAAATATTAGTATAGATTAAAATATCCTTATCCTTTAAATATATCCTTTGGACATTCCCACACATCGCCATCTAGCCCCAAAGTAAGCTACTCAAAGCTTGTGTTATGGGTGCCAGACAACGGATATAATACTTTAATACTTTTTGTTTGTAAATACATACATGATATACATAGAAAACACCCAGACCAATACAAACAGACATGTTCATGCACACAAATGTTTCTATTGTGCGGGGATCGAACCCGCACCCGCTGCGTAGTAGGTGATTTCTCAACCACTACACCAGACGGGTCGTCAAGTAACAACCTCCCTTCATACAGTTTAAAGTAAGTTAGTGTTATTATTTTGAATATTATTGTCAGAATCAAAAAAGATGAAAGTGTTTGATTGGGCACAATAATGAGGCACGGCTTGCTGAGTTATACATTTTATTATCATCATACTCGTAATAAACCCCTCTTAGAATCATTATTAATTTACCAATTTAGTACCTAAGTCTTTTGCCTAAACACAGTATTATCACAGAGTCAATAAGTCTTGTTGAAGGCTTTTCTCAGCGCTCAAATTTAATTAACAAGTCGGTTAAGAAGAAACTAATTAATACTAATCAGTTCCCTCGAGAAACAGCTGCTGAACGTCTTATAGAGTTATCATTGTTGTAGGCTTTTGTATTTAATGGTGGTTCGGTTTTTCATTATCATATTTTTTTCCGACTTTAAAACAGGAGGTTATCAGACTGTATGATTTTTAGTATCTATGTTACCTCATATCTCAGTCATTTGTCAACGGATTTAGAAAACTTTTCGCCTACTTAGAGGTCCTTCTTTCTAGTCTGTCCCATTGTTGCCAAGTCGGGATCTGATGATGGGATCTTGGTGCAATCAAGGTGTACAAGCACAATGAAAAACAAAGTTATATTTGCTGTCAACAACACATTGTGGTATTTTAGCTAAGTGGAAGTAAGTGGATTCCCTTTCAGTTAAAGTTGGCACGGATCACTCAGTGCGTGAGCCCATCTCGCACTTGGCCGGTTTTTAGTGTTAATCTTAGGCACGTGTAGCATTGCAGTGTCTACTTTATAGCTAAATATTGTGCTTTAGAAATATGTGAGATAACAGAAATTAGTGTATCATAAGGAGCAATTTGTTTAGCCATTAAGATATCCCAGATCTCCTTAACGCCTCGATGACTAAAGTATATGAACAGATAGCTTTTATTGCGTGTTAAATGTTTTTGAATAGCAAAATCAGTGTGTCTTTTGGTTTTTGAGCTATTTAAGTTTTCGCTGAGATTATTTTTTGATTGTTTTTTTTTAACTGTTACATCGAGGCGTTAAGGAGATCTGGGATATCTTAATGGCTAAACAAATTGCTCCTTATGATACACTAATTTCTGTTATCTCACATATTTCTAAAGCACAATATTTAGCTATAAAGTAGACACTGCAATGCTACACGTGCCTTAGATTAACACTAAAAACCGGCCAAGTGCGAGATGGACTCACGCACTGAGTGATCCGTGCCAACTTTAACTGAAAGGGAATCCACTTACTTCCACTTAGCTAAAATACCACAATGTGTTGTTGACAGCAAATATAACTTTGTTTTTCATTGTGCTTGTACACCTTGATTGCACCAAGATCCCATCATCAGATCCCGACTTGGCAACAATGGGACAGAATAGAAAGTAGGACCTCTAAGTTTTAAAAAGGCGAAAAGTTTTTTAAATCCATTGACAAATGACAGATATGAGGTAACAAAGATACTAAAAATCATACAGTCTAATTGATAACCTCCTGCTTTAAAGTCGGTTAAAAATATGATAATGAAACACCGAACCACCATTAAATACAAAAGCCTACAACAATGATAACTCTATTAGACGTTCAGCAGCTGTTTCTCGAGGGAACTGATTAGTATTAATTAGTTTCTTCTTAACAGACTTGTTAATTAAATTTGAGCGCTGAGAAAAGCCTTCAACAAGACTTAGGTATTAACTCTGTGATAATACTGAGTTTAGGCAAAAGACTTAGGTACTAAATTGGTAAATTATTAAATTAATAATGATTCTAAGAGGGGTTTATTACGAGTATGATGATAATAAAATGTATAACTCAGCAAGCCGTGCCTCATTATTGTGCCCAATCAATTACTTTCACCTTTTTTATTCTGACAATAATATTCAAAATAAAAAAAATAACTTACTTTAAACTGTATGAAGAAAGGTTGTTACTTTTAATCTATACTAATTATATACAGCTAAAGAGTTTGTTTGTTTGATTGAACGCGCTAATCTCAGGAACTACTGGACCGATTTAAATATTTTTTGTGTTGGATAGCTTATTTATCAAGGAAGGTTTATCACTATGAAATATCACGCTGCGACTGGAGGGGAGAGAAGCAAAGTTAAAACGCTGTCACGGGGGACTAGTAGATAAATATAGGAAATATTATGTTTCATTCTCCGTGTGTGAATTAAGATCAGATCATTTTCGGCCAAAGGACGTCCACTGCTGAACACAGGTCTCCCCTGCGGTTTTCGACCGGTTGTGAGCGGTCTGCATCTAGTGTGATCCTACGATTTTCCCAGGGTTTTCTGTGCATTTTAGGAAATAGGACGTCCTCGTAGGACGTCCACCGACAATCATCATCATCATTATCAGCCAAAAGACGTCCACTGCTGAACATAGGCTTCCCCTACGGCTTCCCATAGCGACTGATCAATAGCGGTCTGCATCCATTTTAATCCTGCGATCTTTACAAGGTCGTCTGTCCATCTTGTTGGTGGACGTCCTACGCTGCGTCTTTAGTCGCAATGGCCATCAGTTCTTCGCGCTATGTGCCCTGCCCATTGCCACTTGAGCTTACTGATTCGCAAGGCTATGTCCGTTACCTTAGTTCTTCTACGTATCTCCTCATTTCTGATTCGATCCTGTAGAGAAACACCCACCACTAAGATGGAGTTGAACTCAGGTCTTAAAAATATAGAAATTCCACGGATTTATTTTAAGATATTTCTATCATCATTTGTTTTCTAAACCATTATTCTCTGTCCATCATTTCCTGAAGCATTTAAGTGTCAATAATACGTTAAGCTCCTAAAATATAATATCTCTCAAACAAAACTATTTCGGATATCTTTATAACGCGAGCCAAAGTAAACAGTGGCTTTCCGTCTGTCTGTCATACGTTTTATATATAGACGTTGATTATTTACAAAATATAATGGAGAGTGAGGAAAGATTGTGTCGGGGAATAATTTTATAGCTAATTGAGTAAGAAAATTGCTTAAGAGTATCAACTGTTTGTTATTTTAAGTTAAGGATGTTAAAATTGGTGTTTATTGTTTGTTTAGGTATGATATGTTTGTTTTAACGAATTCTTGGAGTAGCCATAAAAATTTGATTTAAAACAAATTTATTTATTTTCATTATTTATTTATTGACAGCAAAGCTTAAGGGGCTGGGCCCCGAAGTGATAACCCCCCCCCCCCCCCCCGTTCTCTAAATTTTTACAAATACTTTCAACGAAAAAAGGTTTGAACGAGGCCGAAATAATAATTTTCAACAACCGCAAATATAACTTTGTCCTTCATACAAGTACTGTAAAAAACAATGTTATCTATGCTGTCAATAAAATATTGTGGTATTTTAGCTAAGTGGAAGTAAGTGAACCCCAAAATTAAGTTAAAGTTGGCAGGGAACCCGCAGTGCGCGAGTCCGACTCGCCTTTGACCGTTTTTTATTAAGATATCCCAGATCTCCTTAAAACGCCTCGATGTAACAGTTAAAAAAAAACAATCAAAAAATAATCTCAGCGAAAACTTAAATAGCTCAAAAACCAAAAGACACACTGATTTTGCTATTCAAAAACATTTAACACGCAATAAAAGCTATCTGTTCATATACTTTAGTCCGGACTAAATCCTATTTTCAAATAGAGTTTTGCCAGGGCAACAATTTCAAAATTACTCCAACAAAATCAGTTTTTCCCGTATAACTCGAAAAGTATAAATTAAACAAATTTTGCTATTGCTTACCAAAATTTCTCATTTTTTAAACTAATTTTTTGTTATAGTCACATCTTTCTAAAGCACAAATTTTTGCTGGGGAATGACCGGTTTCACACTGCGCTACTTTTAGCATCAACACAGTCGCGATGCAGAAGCTGGAAATTGACAAATTATGTAGTGATTTTGTCGACTGTATCGATACTAACGCGCGTTAGCACCGATGCAGTCCCACTTTTGTATCGATGCTAACGCGCGACTGCATCGAAGCTAAAATTTCTTGGCACTCGAAACTAAATGTCGAAAATATCTTCTGCATGACATCAAGCTTTGACTTTCAGTCAACGCTTTTACCATGAAAATTACCTTTTGTAAATACTATGGTATAATAAACTTATTTGCCAGGGATAATTTTGTAACACTCTCTGTTTTCCAAATTAAGGTAAAAGAAAGCCTTGTTGTTACACCACGTTTCTATAACTCGAGAACGGGTAAACCGATTTTCATGTTTTAAACTTTGTTGGATTTGTTGCCGATCCGAAGAGGTCAAGGAGAAACAAAATTAGCCGGCACCGCTAGTTATCGCATTTCTCTAAACACTTGACGAAGTAATACCGCTATTTTTTCCGGTGAGGCTAAAAATCATCCTCCATCTGGTCACACCTCCGGTCATTTTTCTTCCAGATACGGAACCCTAAATATTCACTGAACCATGAATGACTGATAGTATTATACATTGAGAACAAAATAAGGTGTAATACGAGATTGAAATAGACGTTTTTCCCTTTGATGAAGGTTGAAGAAAAAAGGTTTGACAGGCGTCGAGATTTTTTTGAGATCGGCTTTAGTTTTTTGAAGGCATTCTGTTATTCGAAATTGTTTATTACCCTCTGCGGCTGAAGTGTGAAGCACAAGAAATGTATTTTTTTTTTAATTATTTCAAACAAATCCTCATCAACCTCATTAAATATCCTTTGACTTGAGTAGCCATCTATACTTTAGATTATAAAGCTATAGAGTTTGTTTGTTTCAACGCGCTAATCTCAAGAACTTCTAGACCGATTTGAAAAAAATATTTTTGTGTTGGATAGCTCATTTATTAAGGAAGGCTTAAGGATATAAAACATCACGCTATAAGGGAGGGAGCAAACTCAAAACGCGTGGGCGAAGTCCAGGGGACGCTAGTAAATGTTAAAACCTACTCCAAGTTGCAGAGACCGACGATAAACAACGTTATATGCGTGAAATCGTATTAAGTGGGGACGTTCTGTCGAGGTTTTGATGTAATTCCTAAAAAGTAGCAAAACACATCATCATCATTTTCAGTCAAAGGACGTCCACTTCTAAACATAGGCCTCCCCCACAGTTTTCCACAGCGACCGATCACTAGCCGTCTAGTCTAGCATCCAGTTTGATCCTGCGATCTCTACAAGGTCGTCAGTCCATCTTGTCGGTAGATGTCCGACGCCCCGTCTTTGGTCGAAGGGTCTCCAATCTAGAACTTTTCTGCCCCAACGGCCATCAGTTCTTCGCGCTATGTGCCCTGCCCATTGCCACTTTAGCTTACTGATTCTCAGAGAAAAATATATGCATCAACTAAATAGACACTAATTTGAAACGCAATCAAATATAGAACCGTGTCCATGAGGCAAAGAGGCAAGACTTACCAAATTACATGGACAATTAGTAATCAACTTCCATGATCACGTAAACCCTTGCTCTATTTATAGGGTTCCGTAGCCGAATGGCAAAAAACGGAACCCGGTCAACTTTTGTTAAGTCTGCCACTTTATTCTGTAACTATAAGCATCACACTGTTAAAATTTGGAAAGAAGATGTATCCTGTTAACCGCTTTACGATTCTTATAAAAAAATATATAAAATAATGAAATTTAAAGGGGGGCTCCCATACATTAAACTAAAACCGTTTTTTTTGTATATATAAGCCTATAAGCGTGTGAGACATCTATAGATAGGTCTTTTAAAATGACATAGAGGTTCTAAAACTATTTCTTTTTAAAATCTAACGTTTGATAGATAGACGCTTCTAAATTGGTAAAATGGGCGTCCCCTCAAACTAGTCGTTTTTGAGATACACATGACCTGGTCTCTAACTATGGGCCTTATATAAAACCTTTTTTTTTATTCGAAATGTTTTTGCTCCTGACTCTAGCCTACACCTAATTGGGCTTAGACAGAGTCGACATTTCAACAACCTTCAACATAATTATAATATATGTATAATAACCAACGAATTTCAACATAATTTTGTTCTTCATACAAACTCTATGAAAAACAAAGTTATATTTGCTGCCAACAAAATATTGTGGTTAGTGGATTCCCTAATTCAGTTAAATTTGGCACGGAACCCTCAGTGTGCCAGTCCGACTCACACTTGGCCGGTTTTTTTCATAATTAATAACTTTTTTCTAACATTCCATCACTCGAACTAGTTTATAATCTGTGAAAAGACACGTGTTCCAAATTGCACTAACCGTGGGGTCAGTGGCACCCTACTGCGCACAAAATCAAACATTAAATAGGGGCGAACGAAACCCATAATAATAACTTTTATTGCGCAGTCTGACTATTTAAGCGTACGACATTTATTATTTTCGTTAATTTGAGGTGTAATGGCAAGCTACTAATTTTTGCTCTTTTTTACTAGCTTTGAACAAACAGGAGATCCAATCTTAATTTGACAGATTTTAAAATAGTACATTATGATATAAGTGTGCTAAGTTGACCATTATAATATACTAGCGGTCCCCCGCGACTTCGTCCGCGCGTTTTGAGTTTGCTCCCTCCCCTCCCGTCGCAGCGTCATGTTTTATATCCTTAAGCCTTTCTCGATAAATAAGCTATCCAACACAGAAATATTTTTTTCAAATCGGTCCAGCAGTTCCTGAGATAAACGCGTTCAAACAAACAAACTCTTCAGCTTTATAATATATTAGCGCAAGCGCACGTTGTACTTAAGCTGCGAACATTATTTTGGTGCGGAGTTATGTTAAAACTGTGATAGCTCCTAAGATATTTATTGAAATCAAATGATATAAAGGGCAACTTGGTTCTAAATGAAATGCTCGTGATGATGAATGTATTTATTTTGATAAGAATAAATACCTGTGTGTATAATACATCTCTAAAAATGTCGCATTATTTTTTTACAAATTCATTTAACATAAAAAAGATTGTAGTAAGTCAACCATAAAAGATAGACATATGCTGTCGCGGACTTTATTATAGAACTCTTAATGCTGAACAATCCTGTCATACATGATTTTTGTGTAACTTAAGCGGTTTCCGCAGCGTATGCAGCGGAAGCTCTCAAAAGAAATATCTCTCTCCCGTTTTCGCAACATTTTTTCATTTCTGCTGTGGTCTTATGAGTCGTATCTTTATGTTATATAGCCTAAAGCCATCCTCGATAAATAGACTATCCAACGTAAAAATAATTTTTAAAATCGGGCCAGTAGTTTTTGAGATTAGCGCGTTCAAACAAACAAACAAACTCTTCAGCTTTATAATATTAGTATAGACAAGGCGATATTGTGTGCGCACGAGCGAAAGCGAGTGCGCCATAAGAAAGCCGCGTATATAATGGTCACAGGCACACGCGTATCATACGACGTTTTTCAACACACTTGCAAGGAAAAAACAAGACTCTTCATTTACTAAGTTTTTAATTATTAAAACATTTACTCGTAGTAAAAATACATTTCACTCGACTTTGATGGCAAAAGACTATCGCACGCGTTTTTCGTCTCGTTACGTATGACCGCCAGAGTTAATAATAGGTTTTCTTCATTTTCTTTACTTGAAGTAGACATTTTCGTTAATATTAAACTTCACAATTAATCCAAACTTCGTCACAGCCGACAATTACCCATTTACGAAAAATGGCGCATTGTTTTTTTTTTCTTGCCGCGATACCGATGCGCGCGCCAGGCTAAGGGCGAACTAGATCGGCCAACAGCCAAGATTAAAAATCTAATAATTTGTGTTAAAAACACAAATTACAGAAAAAAATAATGAAAAATCTGTATTTGCCATTTATTGAAATAAATACCTATGTAGAATACTGTTATTTTTCGCAAAAATAATGTTTGTTGCTAAAATAAAAGTTATAACCCGACTAAATTACATAGCTTCTTCTTCTTACTTACGACTTGGTACTAAGGTAAAAACCTAAATTGGTCGGGTTAATAAACTAAAGGCACTAGTGCAATAATAAAACGAAAAAGCACGCGTGTTTAATATCTAGGATTATGTGCCAAAAATCGGTGGAATAAAAACGTCATTTTGAGCAAGTGTGTTGAAAACTTATTTATTTTATTTATTAAACGAGTATGAATGTATAAAAGGTAGGCTGAGGCTAGGATGTTTTTATAGTGGGCTGAGGGGATGATTCGAAATCATCCCTTTAAGTCATTAAAAAGATTGTAATGGCTGTGGGAGTAATAAGTAAATATAAATAAACCTTTTTAGGGTTCCGTAGCCGAATGGCAAAAAACGGAACCCTTATAGTTTCGTCAAGTCTGTCTGTCTGTCTGTCTGTCCGTCCGTATGTCACAGCCATTTTATTCTGTAACTATAAGCATTACACAATTGAAATTTGGTAAGCAGATGTATCCTGTTAACCGCTAACCGATTCTTAAACAAAAAATAAAAAATAATAACATTTAAGGGGGGGCTATACATGAAACTAAACAAACAAAAATTTTTTAGTCAAACCTATGCATGTGGGGATGAGTCTATGGATAGGTCTTTTAAAATGACACCGAGGTTCCTAAAACCATTTTCTTTTAAAGTCTAACGTTTCATAGCTAGACGCTTCCAAAGTGGTAAAATGGGCGTCCCCTCTAAACAAAGCAAGTGTAAATTTTGAAAAAAATATATGATGTAGATCTTAATAAATACTTTCAACGAAAGTTGGTTCGAACGGGATCGAACTAGTAGTTTTTGAGATATAGCACATTTTCAACAACCGCAAACATAACTTTGTACTTCATACAAACACTATGAAAAACAAAGTTATATTTGCAGTCAACAAAATATTGTGGTATTTACTAAGCAGAAGTAAGTGGATTCCCTAATTCAGTTAAAGTTGGCACGGAACCCTCAGTGCGCGAGTCCGACTCGCACTTGGCCGGTTTTTTGCAACCTATTTGTCCCACAGCTGGCTAAAGGTCTATAAATATATATTTTTTGGTATCACAGGGCAAATTTGCTTGTGGGTGCTAAACCCAGGATTGGAATAGTTTACTCAAGAATTTACCACTAAGTTTCAACATGTTTTTCTATACTTGTTTAAACTTCAAATTGATATGACCATAATTAATTTGACCTGTGCTTACTGTACAAGTTATATAATACTTTTTGTGTAGAAATATTTTTTATTATTTTTACTTGTTTATTTATTTAAATGGAGGTCATTCAATCGTTATGTTAATTAAATCCGTTAGATCTGGGAGCAGATTCTCGTGCAATATACGAAAAAAGTTCACTGATCGAATTTTCATTGCCAAAGAACAAAAATATCCGTTGGGAACTCAACTCTCGAAGTTGTCGACGAGTACGTCTACCTGGGACAAGTGATACAATTGGGTAGGTCCAACTTCGAGAAAGAGGTCAATCGACGAATCCAACTCGGCTGGGCAGCGTTCGGGAAATTACGTAAGAGTGTCTTCTCATCTCATCTACCTCAGTGTCTGAAGACGAAAGTCTTCAACCAGTGTGTGTTACCAGTGACGACATTCGGTTCCGAAACATGATCTCCAACTATAGGCCTTATAATATAAAGAATTTAAAAATCACACAACGAGCGATGGACAGGAAAGACGCGGGGGAGGCTTATGTTCAGCAGTGGACTTCCTCTGACTGATAATGATGATGATGAAAGAAAAAAACGATTTTGATTTCTCAGGTCAAGATTTTGCATTTCTATTTCGTCCGGGCGGTTGTTTCGTATAACTTGTTTTTTTAGGCAAAACAGTAATATTAATATTGGACACCAAACCAATCACATACATTGCTCTCATCCCAAAGTAAGTAGCTAATGCACATGTGATGTGGAAATTAGACACAACGGTGGTACCACAACACCCAGACCCGAGACAATATAGAAAATTTTGATTTCTATATTGACCCGACCGGGAATCGAACCCGGGACGTAGCGGTGACGCCTTGAAACCAGCGTGCTTAGCGACTACACTACGGAGGTCGTCATACTCCCAATCAATCGATAAAACTCTCAATCGAAATATAATACGAATTAAGTTCAATTGACATGATCGCCGTCTTGTTTTTTCCATAAAGTAAGCTCCATCTAATACGTAGTTTGCTGGAGAAAGTAGTTTTTAAACACATTTTAAAATTTACCCTGAAATACAACAAAATTCTCAGTAACACAAAAAGCACTTCGCTAAACACAGTAGTTAACACTAAAATGCCAGCCCCTATCCCGTCAGTACCCTGTCGCAACAAAGCTCAAATGCAAATAGCCGGGGGTTGGACACTGACGGCATGTGGAGGGTTGAATTTTAGCCGGTTCAAACCGGTTATACAAAATAGTGATGGACCGTTGCTAAAAAAAGTAAAAAAAAACATGTGAAGTTCAAAACTTGTAGGAGAAATACAATATTTGACTTTGACTTTGACTAACTTTTGCGCAAAAATGATTATTTGCATTTTTAGGAGGAAAGTGTCTAGGATTCCACCTTTTGACTCTGTTTTTTTATATAAAAAGTACCTAACACAAGTTCTGGGCGTCATAATCACTGAACCCATAAGACGTATCAGACAAAAAACATGTCAACATTACGACACAAGTAACAATAACGAAATGAAATACGTGCTTTTAAAATTTGAGGGCTCCCTCGACTACACCAAAGATCCCGACTTGGCAACAATGGGACCAACTAGAAGGTAAACCCTCTATGTAGGTTAAAAAAACAAATCTGTCTACAAAGTACTGAGATATAATGAGGTACTTAATTAACGTTACATGACGACCCGTCTGGTGTAGTGGTCGAGAAATCGCCTACTACGCAGCGGGTTGCGGGTTCGATCCTCGCACAATACAAACATTTGTGTGCATGAACATGTCTGTTTGTATTGGTCTGGGTGTTTTCTATGTATATCATGTATATATTTACAAAGAAAAAAGTCTTTAAGTATTATATCCGTTGTCTGGCACCCATAACACAAGCTTTGAGTAGCTTACTTTGGGACTAGATGGCGATGTGTGGGAATGTCCAAAGGATATTTTATACAAAAAAAAACGACGTAAAGTCAAATTGATTACCTCCTTTTGGTCATATTTCTCCTTCTATTCGACCCTCTTATGTAACGCACATCACTAATAATAAATGACAGAAGCACTTTCACAAACACGTGTCGACTAATACCATCTTGCGCAATCTAATTGATTTGATGCATTATGCGTACTTACGAAAATTACTCAGACGGATATCGAGAAACCAACCGTGGCATTATTTTGAGATCGGTGTCTTTGATAAATAGAAAGGAATATTTATATTCATATTCAAGATGAAATAAGAAACCAAAAATTTTTCGCACGCGCGGGACTCGAACTATCAACTTCTTGGCTAACCGAGCCAAACGCTCTACCAATTGAGCTACCGTGCTGTCGGTCTGACCTTGCGAAATTTGTGTGGTTACGCGTTTCAGTCCCGCCCGTGCGCAAATTCTTGGTTTCTTAATTCATCTTTATCAGTGTCTTTGATAAATAATAAGGGCCTGTTTCACCGGGTCGAAGATGCGACGTTCTCAGCTACACTCGCGTGCCATAGGAAGAATATTTAAACAACACGGCGTAAACGGTCACAGATCGAAATATCACTTAGCCTGTGTGGTGGAGTAAGGCTCAAACTACCTCATAGTTGAGGTAAGGCCTTTGCCCAGCAGTGGGACGTTACAGGCAAACTTTTTTTTTTTACTAATTTTATTAGGTTCATCCGCGCGTTTTGAGTTTGCGTTTGTTTGTTAGAACTAAAGACTAACTCGATATATAAATAAGCTATCCAACACAAAAATAAATTTTCATGGATTAGTCCCTGAGATTTGCGCGTTCAAACAAACAAACTCTTCAGCTTTATAATGTTAGTGTAATTTGTGAAACAGGACATAAATGCACTGTACTAAAATAAATATTTCAACCTTATCTTAATTGTTTAAATTCAATTTTCAACTAAAAAAATGCATTTGAAAACAATTTTCGACAGTTTCTAATTTCGGTACAAAAAAGAGCTCATCAAATCCATCATAGCCGACCGCAAACCCGAAACCAATAAAAAACTGTCTAGTGCGATCTCAATTTAAAAATAATGGTTCAGTAGGAATTGGACACCTATCATATACATTGCTCTGATATCAGAGTAAGTAGATACTGAACTTGTGTTATGGAAATCAGAAACAACGGTGGTACCCACCCAGAACCGAGACAATGTAGAAGGTTCTAATTTCTACATTGCCACGGAGGTCGTCAATTGGGATATGCCTTGTTTTTTTTTTTGATTACCGCCTCGATGATAAGGTATTGCAAGGTCATCGTAGAGAGAGATATTTCTACTTGTTCTATGTATAAAAATGTATCTTTATTATTTATTTCAATACCTAATCCAATATGTTTGTAGGCAGTACCGAAATTACTTAAGTTTTTGTTAAATATTCCCGTCTGAGCATAAATTTGACCTCAATCATACTCGATGTCAGGTATGGAAGTCTCGACATAGTTCCCTGTAAAACCACCATGTGTTGTCCCGAAGCTGTGGTAGGGTTTATATTGGGACGTGTAAACATAAATAAATAAATTCCTTGGACATTCCCACACATCGCCATCTAGTCCCAAAGTAAGCTACTCAAAGCTTGTGTTATGGGTGCCAGACAACGGATATAATACTTAAATACTTTTTGTTTGTAAATACATACATAATATACATAGAAAACACCCAGACCAATACAAACAGATATGTTCATGCACACAAATGTTTGTATTGTGCGGGGATCGAACCCGCATCCGCTGCGTAGTAGGCGATTTCTCGACCACTACACCAGACTGGTCGTCCGATAAATGAATAAATGACTTTTTCAACACACTTGCTCAAAACGACGTTCTTATTCCACCGATTTTTGGCTCATAATCCTAGATATTAAACACGCGTGCTTTTTCACTATATTATTGCACTAGTGCCTTTTGTTTATTAACCCGACCAATTTTCATTTGTACCCTAGTTTAGCAACAAACAGTAGGTATTTATGCGAAAAATAACAGTATGTACATATTTATTTCAATAAATGGTAAATCCAGCTTTATTACTAAAAACATAACTAAAATAAGTGTAAAATTTTCTATAATTTGTGTTTTTAACACGAATTATTACATTTTTAACCTTGGCTGTTATCTAGTTCGCGCCTTAGCCTTGCGCGCGCATCGATATCGCGGCAAGAAAAAAAAACAACGCGCCATTTTTCGTAAATAATTGTAAGCTGTGCTATGACGAAGTTTGGATTAATGGCAAGTAAGTTTGGATTAATGGCAAGTGTGTTGAAAAACGTCGTATGAAACACGTGTGCCTGTGACCATAATATACGCGGCTTTCTTATGGCGCACTCGCTTTCGCTCGTGCGCACACAATATCGCCTTGTATATAATGGTCAACTTAGCACACTTGTATCATAATGTACTATTATGATAAATGATAAGTTATCGCCTGCCCTGAAAAGGAGGACTCATAAAAGTTCCCGGTAAGGAGGATATTACCGTGGGTTTCTCACCCAAAGAAGGACTGATAAGGGTGAAAAATCCCCGACCCACAAGGGTCACCCATCCGTCTACGGATCCCTAAATAAAGCAAAAAATGGCGACACATCGATATGTGACCGCGATGGGATCTAGTGAAGCCAGGCGCCTCTAGGGTATTATAAAGATTGTGGTCCACTTAAGGGGGAATGCTATCTATATTTTGTAGCTTAACATAAGTTGTTATGAGACTGTAGCAACCCGTCTTTGTAGTGCTTTTTCAAAATCAGATATAAGTGATACATGTTAGTCATGAACATCCATCCAGTCATATAGCTTGCCTTGCAAACACCCCTCCACCAATCCGCATTGAGCCCGCGTGGTGGATGGCCCAAACTAAGTATCTTAAGCTGAGGTAAGGCCTTTGCCGAGCAGTGTGACGTTACAGGCTTGATTTTCTTACTCAGGAATAATGTAGCATTTTATTGTCGAAGTTTCAAACTCTTTTCAATAGTTACAGAAATTTGCCTTTACAAACCTACGAACTGTCACCCCCTTTCCAAAAACTTTGTGCCAGGTAATGTCAGGCGATAATACGTTCAATTATATAGGTTATACTTTTCATTTATTTTAATTAATCATAGCACACAAAACACATTACAATCAAAAAATTATAAATACTTCCGATCTAGATCGGAATCCAAATATTTGAATTTCTTGCTATTTTGTAAGATAATTTGTAAAAAACCTGGAGGCCGATTCTCGCGGCAATGGAACTTTTTCGTGTGGTAATTCGATTGCGAGTTTAACCGTTTTACCTAAAAATTTCAAGTAAAATCTCCACACGTAAAAAAAAAACTACTGCACAAACAAAATCTTCAAACATAGAAATCGTGACCCTGAGAAATGAAACTATTTTATCTTCGACAAAGAAAATTCGATCGGTGAATATTTTTCGTATATGAATTGCACGAGAATTGCCCTCTGGTATTATCTTTTTTGTGAGACAGTTCTATATTAGATATTTAACGGGCCACATTTTATTAGTAAAAACAAGTAGCTAATCTCATATTTTTTCTAATATTCTTCGGGTCATGTAACTAACATAATGATAAACTGGCATATTAAATGTATAGAATAGAATTGTTATTTGAAACACAAAAATACATCAACGAATTATTACAACAAATAGCAAGAACAAATACAGAATCATACAAAGGGGCAAAAATACATTAAAACAAATGAAAGTCGATTCGGATGTTTATTCGTAAAAAAATAATTTTGCAATAGTTAAAATAAAACGTATATATAGCTTAGCCTAGCTTCCACTATAAACCTGACCTAAAACTATTTCACCGTATTTTTTGCGCGGCCATGTATTTTTTATCTTTTTCACTCTAATCTAAGGCCACATCTACACACAATGGGGCAGGATACAATTTGTGATTCCGCTTTTGTCTAAACTCGCCCTTGTCTGGGTAGAGGATATGAAATCGTGTTAACATAATTTTTATTGTTGTTAAAAGGGTTTTTAGAGTGATGATAATAGTGAGTGTTTTGAGGTATAGAGTCAATAATATGATTATGTTCTTACAACCATAGAAAAAATAAATAAGGTTAGAATGGGTTTGATCAATCGTTTGTATGGGAACCTCTGTCGCCGGTGGGAGTTACCGCGCTGTTGCTGCAGTGTTTCAAGTACCAATCAAAGAATCAACGCATCTATATTACAAACCAATCACAATTTCCGCTAGGCGCTCTGTGATTGGTGTCATTAGTACTTGAAACCAACTACCAATCACAGAGCTGCTAGCGGTGAAACCACCAATCCTCATTCGTTCTTTTATGTCAAAATACTAGTGATGTGGTAAAAGTCGATAATTTCGGTTGATAAATTCAATTACCGGTGTAATGTTGTTTCTCAATATGAATTAACATGTAGGATTTAAGTTTGAGTTAATTTGGATAATTTTACAGCTCATTTGATGGCAGCAAAGTTTTTTAGTATTGCTTTTCGGTAAAAACAATAGAAGAAAAAATGGAGTTGCTAAACGTTACTTGAAATATAGTAACTAATACCCATAAACATTAGAGTAGTATCTAAAAATAATTTTATTAGTAGAGTTGAATCATTCTGTGTACAAAATATAAGTAATATTTCTTATATAAGACATATAAATTTCAATGTAAAGAAATGGTAATAAAAGTGTTTTAAGGTATTTGCATGGTCTACATTATTCAGGTATTATATCTGACAATGCTATTTATTCATTCATATTCTTTTATCTAATACTATCAAGCTGAAGAGTTTGTTTTATTGTATTGTTTGTACTTGTTGTATGTTAAACGCGCTAATCTCAGGAACAACTGGACAGATTTAAAAAATATTTTTGGGTGGGATGTCTCATTTATCGAGAAAGACCAAAACTTCACGCTGAGACGGGAGGGGAAAGAGCAAACTCAAAACAATATGTATATTATAGTAACATAAAAAGACTTACAATAATACTACTCAAACTTTTTCATTTTAAATTCTTTTATTTTTGGAATAAAGTTAAGTTTACAATTAAAAAATAACAAAATACTTATAGACCTATGGTTGACGGGTAGAGAATGCTTTTGGCATTAAGTCCGCCATATGTTCAATTTTATGTTTCGTGCATGAAGTTTTATATAAATAAATATGATGGGTTAGAATGTCTTTAACACTCACAGTGTCATATGTTTTATTCATAAAGATGATATTTCATCTCAAAAATCTCAATCAAACCATAAATTTGCGCACGGGCAGGACTCGAACCAGCAACTTTCTGGCTAACCGAGCCAAACGCTCTACCAATTGAGCTACTGACTGACGGTGTCCGTCCGACCTTGCGAAATTTGTGGTCTCTCATGGATACGTCATTACGCGTGACGTTTAGCGCCATCTAACCGTCTTATTTATGCAACAGTAGCCCAAGTATGATAAATATGCCCCAAGTTAGTATGGTGGTTAAGTTTAAAAAATGTACAACTGCATGATACAACGGTTAACCTTGCAGTGTTTTTGTTCGCGTTTTAATCACGTCACCAAAGGAGCGTTGTAGAGGTTTGTAAAATTACAGAATTATATGCGAACTAACAATAAGTGTATTTGTAGGTACTGACTTCAAATAACTGGCTTACAGAAGTATTTCATCAGTTTTAACACCATAGTATACTATCAAAATTCAACTATTTCTGAGGTAATTTTCTTTTTGATGGTATAAGAAAATGTCAACCGACACTAGCTAACCAACTTAACGTTCTTTTTGAAGCACGGAGATGGTCGTGGTAAGCCACGAGCACTTATATGGTCGAAATGGTCACCCATTAAAAACACGACCGCACCTTGTGTTGTTTAACTTCGATATCACTACCGAAGAAAGTACAGTGGCCAGCACATCAGGTTACCCAATTTTGTTGCAAACTAGCCCGTATTACAACTGAATAAGATACCGCAGTGTTTACATTGACGTGCTGTTGTCTGTTCATTGTTGACAGTAAACCAATGTTCAACTTGTGAAAGAGTATTGAACACATATCGATATTATAGGGGCAGCTCCAACAGCCTCCTGAGGGCGGTCGTGGCGAGGTTGGACACGGCCAGTGTCATTATGCCAACTCCCCAAAGACACCAAAAATAATTATAATCATTTTTTACTGACATAGTTGTAAGAGAAAATGTTACTAACACTTACGGACATGTTTACTGTAAAATCTGTCCAGTTGTTCCTGAGATTAGCGCGTTTAACATACAACAAGTACAAACAATACAATAAAACAAACTCTTCAGCTTGATAGTATTAGATAAAAGAATATGAATGAATAAATAGCATTGTCAGATATAATACCTGAATAATGTAGACCATGCAAATACCTTAAAACACTTTTATTACCATTTCTTTACATTGAAATTTATATGTCTTATATAAGAAATATTACTTATATTTTGTACACAGAATGATTCAACTCTACTAATAAAATTATTTTTAGATACTACTCTAATGTTTATGGGTATTAGTTACTATATTTCAAGTAACGTTTAGCAACTCCATTTTTTCTTCTATTGTTTTTACCGAAAAGCAATACTAAAAAACTTTGCTGCCATCAAATGAGCTGTAAAATTATCCAAATTAACTCAAACTTAAATCCTACATGTTAATTCATATTGAGAAACAACATTACACCGGTAATTGAATTTATCAACCGAAATTATCGACTTTTACCACATCACTAGTATTTTGACATAAAAGAACGAATGAGGATTGGTGGTTTCACCGCTAGCAGCTCTGTGATTGGTAGTTGGTTTCAAGTACTAATGACACCAATCACAGAGCGCCTAGCGGAAATTGTGATTGGTTTGTAATATAGATGCGTTGATTCTTTGATTGGTACTTGAAACACTGCAGCAACAGCGCGGTAACTCCCACCGGCGACAGAGGTTCCCATACAAACGATTGATCAAACCCATTCTAACCTTATTTATTTTTTCTATGGTTTCTGCCGAGCCGAGTCCTGCGAGGTGGCACAGAGAGAATTAAAGAAATTAACTAAATTAAATTAAAGGTTAACACTAAATTTGATTCCTCATAGTTTTAAATAAGAAAACTAAGTCAAGCGCGTCTCTCCTTCTATCAAGATTCACTATTTCAAAACGTTCTAGTCTAGCCTCATATGACGGTATTTTTAAAATATTATACCCATTAAAAGAGTACCTTCACAAGTAGGTGATGGTGAAGTGATAGAGTCCCTTAATCACCTTACATAATAAGTAAGACTGTCAAGGATGTTTTCATCATGTGTAGGTACAAGCAGTTTTCGTTGAAAAGTGTTGAGGCGCAAGATACTTCGATCGTATTTAATAAGTACCACTCAACTTCATCTAATTACTCGCAGACAATATCCAAGACCCTCCCAAATTAACTCCGACCATTAAAATACCTTGTTTCACATTGAATTATTCAAATTCTAATAGAACAGCTCCCAGAGGAATCTATTGTATAGCTCCCCTTATTTGTTTGATTAGAAAGAGTTCAACGACCTGCCATAGAAATTGACCCTAGTATGACGGAAGGGATCTACTATAATTAGGTTATGATTCTCAAGGAATCTACCTAAGATGGATGGTACTACTAAATGCACCTATTTTTGAAGTGAAAACTTCTTTAGCGGCGTTGAGCACTTTTGTGGGATGGGGGAAAAATGTGAAACTCGCGTCAGGACACGTGGGCTGATCGAAAAACCGTAAGACGGTTGGCGAAATTATGGATGCAAGTTGATTTTTCTGAGAGATAAACTTTTTAATGTAATTTAATATAATATAAATTGTAATGTTTGTGTACGATAGCGCAATAAATAAATATTGTATTCTATAAAAATATTATATTATTATTATTATTATTGTATTATTATTATTGTTATTATTATTATTGTATTCTATCACAAAAATGATAGTACTTTTATATTGATAATAACTATTCCAAAAAATCAAAAATGCACAACGTTGATATTCAAGTTTTCACTTCTGCCGGCACTCCCGGAGTGCTTTCACAGTTTTTTTTTCAGAGCTAGGTGCTTATGAAGTTTCCATAAAACAAAAAATTACGCATGACGTAATTTTTTGGTAAAATAAAACTTTAACTTGCAAAAAGCATCTGAGTCAGACAAGGAAACGAACCCCGTGTTTTACGCTATCTGGTGTATATGCCTTGGTTCCTTTTCAATCAAATTATTAATTTTCAAAGAGTTTTATAGCATTTTCATGTCAGACCGTAAAAATTATGGTTAAGACTGAGTATGTAATTTTTTTTCTAGTATTTTTTTGAGATACGTTTAATATCTTTGGTACGTGGGGCATTTTTGTATCTCCGTCAAAAATATTTTAAACCATTAAGTAAATTGTGTTTTAGAAAAAATAATAATAAAATGAAATAAAATGAAAAATGTTTTTGCCTTATAATTACACAGGCTAATTATGATAACAAGTGAATTGTAAAACGTAAAGGGCAAATGGAATAACATAATATAAAAAACCGGCCAAGTGCGAGTCGGACTCGCGCACTAAGGGTTCCGTGCCAACTTTAACTGAATTAGGGAATCCACTTACTTCTATTCAGTAAAATACCACAATATTTTGTTGACTGCAAATATAACCTTGTTTTTCATAGTGTTTGTATAAATTACAAAGTTATGTTTGCGGTTGATGAAAACATGCTATATCTCAAAAATTACTCGTTTGATCTCGTCCAAACCAATTTTTGTTGAAAGTATTTGTTACGATCTATAAAATATATATTTTTTCAGAATTTACACTCTCTTGGTTTAGAAGTTAGATGGGGGGGGGGGACGCCCATTTTACCACTTTGGAAGCGGATAGCTATGAAACGTTAAACTTTAAAAGAAAATGGTTTTAGGAACCTCAATATCATTTTGAAAGACCTATCCATAGACACCCCACACGCATAGGTTTGACTAAAAAATTTTTTTTGGGTTTTAGTTTCAAGTATGGGAGCCCCCCCTTAAATGACATTATTTTTTATTTTTTGTATGACAATCGGTAAGCGGTTAACAGGATACATCTTCCTACAATTTTCAACAGTGTAATGCTTATAGTTACAGAATAAAATGGCTGTGGCATACGGAGGGACAGACAGACAGACTTGACGAAACTATAAGGGTTCCGTTTTTTGACATTCGGCTACGGAACCCTAATAAAATAATAAAGCTAGCTCGTTCCTAGCTCAATAATAATAGCAAAATATCTAATGCGGCAACGCAGCATATAGCCTCCTTGCCGCAAGGAACGGTTTCGTTTTTAAATAGGTAGGTTTGAAGGTTATTTTTTTATGATTTTCATGCATGTTTTAGTTTAATTTTTTTTGTTTCAATATATTTGTTATAAAAATAATCATCATCATTTCGACCTCCGTGGTCGAGTGGCTAGCACGCTGGTTTCAAGCGTCGCCATCTCGTGAGGTTCCGGGTTCGATTCCCGGTCGGGTCAATGTAGAAAACGATCTTTTCTATATTGTCTCGGGTCTGGGTGTTGTGGTACCACCGTTGTGTCTGATTTCCATAACACAAGTGCATTGGCTACTTACTTTGGGATCAGAGCAAAGTATGTGATTGGTGTCCAATATTTATATTTATTTATATTTTATCATCATCATCATTATCAGCCAAAGGACGTCCACTGCTGAACATAGGCCTCCCCCACGGCTTTCCACAGTGACCGATTACTAGCGGTCTGCATCCAGTTTGATCCTGCAATCTTTATAAGGTCGTCTGTCCATGTTGTTGGTGGACGTCCTACGCTGCGTCTTTGGTCGAAGGGTCTCCAATCTAGAACTTTCCTGCCCCAACGGCCATCAGTTCTTCGCGCTATGTGCCCTGCCCATTGCCACTTGAGCTTACTGATTCTCAAGGCTATGTCCGTTACCTTAGTTCTTCTACGTAACTCCTCATTTCTGATTCGATCACGTAGAGAAACACCCAGCATAGCCCTCTTCATCGCTCGTTGTGTGACTTTGAGCTTCTTTATAAGGCCCATAGTTAGAGACCATGTTTCAGATCCGTATGTCATCACTGGTAACACACACTGGTTGAAGACTTTCGTCTTTAGACTTTGAGGTAAATGAGATGAGAAGACACTCTTGCGTTATTTCCCGAACGCTGCCCAGCCGAGTTGGATTCGTCGATTGACCCCTTTCTCGAAGTTGGACCTACCCAATTGGATTACTTGTCCCAGGTAGACGTACTCGTCGACAACTTCGAGAGTTGAGTTCCCAATGGATACTGGAGTGGGTACAACAAGGGAACTCGACATAATTTTCGTCTTCTCCATGTTCATTTTAAGACCCACCTGTTGGGAGACTCGGTCAAGGTCTTCGAGCATAGTGCCAAGATCGTCCAGCGTCTTTGCCACAACGACTACATCATCGGCAAATCGGAGGTGTGTGATGTATTTGCCATTGACATTGATGCCGATTCCTTCTCTTGCCAGAAGTTTGAAGGCGTCTTCCAATGCCGCTGTGAACAGTTTCGGAGATATAACATCTCCCTGTCTCACACCTCTCCGCAGTGGAATCGCCCTCGTATTCTGCTTCTGTACTCGGACCGACATGGTGGCGTTATTGTAAAGGCACTTTCACACCTCTATATACCTATAGTCTATTTGGCACCGCTGCAGAGACTGAAGCACCGCCCAAGTTTCAATCGAATCAAAAGCCTTCTCATAGTCCACAAACGCTAAGCATAGAGGCATATTATACTCCTCGGACTTCTGTACAATTTGCCTAAGCGTATGGATGTGGTCTATGGTACTAAAGCCTTTTCGGAAACCGGCTTGTTCGGGGACTGGAAGTCATCAAACCTACGTGCGAGACGATTCGTGATGACCCTTGAAAACAGCTTGTAGACATGGCTCAGGAATGAGATGGGTCTGTAGTTCTTTAATAAGGTTTTGTTTCCTTTTGTGTAGAACAACACCACCACACTCCTGTTCCACGCCTCGGGCGTGATGCCCTCCAGCAGCACGGAATTAAAAAGTCTCTGAAGGACCTTAATTACCGGTGTTCCACCCGCCTTCAGAAGCTCTGCTGTGATTCCGTCCTCGCCAGGTGCCTTGTTGTTTTTGAGCTGTTTAAGGGCCATCCTAATCTCGTAGAGGCTGATGTCCGGGATGTCTTCGGTGTAGTGTCGGGTCAGGATAGCTCGTGGATCTCTGGCCGAGCTATCAACGGGTTTGGCAACTGAGGTGTATAACTGCCCATAGAACCTTTCGATCTCCCTCAAAACCTCTGCTTTCGTAGACGATACACTGCCGTCCTCCGTCTTAAGCTTCGTCAACAGGCTTTGCCCAATAGACATGTTCCCTGCAAACACTTTGGAGCCTTGGTTCCGCTCTATCGTTTCTTTAACACTATTAGTGTTAAAGCAACGGATGTCGTGTCGTAGGGACTTCCATAAAAATAATACTAAGGCCCAATTTTACTAACGTCAGGTAAAATATTAGTCGAAAATAAGACAAAACGCCTTATTTGAAAACGTGAGCTATTTGCCATTTGCCCGACCCGACTATCATTATATCATTATCATCGATCCGACTGAATTAGTACAAAACGACCGATATAAAATGATGCAGAAATGATTGTTGACAAATAGCTGACGTTATCAAATTAGGCGTATTGTGCTTTATTAGAAGGATATTCCATAGCTATATAACGTTGGAAAAATCAGACCTAAAATAATGGTCCTCTATTTATTTTAATTACGCAACCCAACCGTATCTTAAACTTAATTTAAATATGACTCAGATAATCATTTCGGTAGATAAATGATTGTTGGATACAATTGTGCGCACGCGTCGCTGGCTCGATGTGGTAGTGATGTTCCAATGTAGGTAGGTTTTATCGATAAAAAAAAAACGTTAAAAGCACTACGACCCATCCATATTTTGTGCTACCACAGTGAAAGTGTCGGGCTACCGGTCGATGGAAAGTAGATTTTTTATTACTTATTATAATATTGATTAATAACCTCGTTTAAGCAAAGTTGGAAAACTACCCGAAAAAAAACAACGAATGGTAAAATCACTAACATTTTTCAGTTAAACGTGACAAAGGGAATAACATCTTCATCTTCATCTTCATCTAACATCATCCTATCCTTCCATTATATTTAAATAGAAAAAGTAAAGAAATAAAGATTGGACCCGAGATAATGTGGAAAGTTCTGATTTCTACATCGACCCGACCAGGAATCAAACCCGGGACCTCGGAGCGGCAACGCCTTGAAACCCAGCGGATTAAATAGAGATGAATAGATTTTACTAATTTATATATTTTTTTGTTACAGGTATGCATTACATCACGTGGATCATACATAATCTTCAGTAAATACATGGTACTCGTATATTTTCTCCATCAGGTTGTCAACTCATGCTCACGATTTTATGTATAGACCAAAAATAAAATTAAAATTAGACGGCGATTAACGCACTTGAAATAGAACAGGTATTAAAATCCACCCCTGGTATACTACTACCAACTAAATAAATGCATAAATATGCGCTAGACAACACACCAATTGTCGTGGTTTCGAAGTAAGGAATCTTCTTCCTTGTGTCACGAAAACCACAAAACGATTATGACGGGGACATCTCCTATACTTAAATACATATAAACATCAATGAAGGTACAAATGTTTCTTCCCATCACACATACATTTGCCCTTTGCGGGATTCGAACCCGCAACCACCTGAACAGTAGTCAGGAGCTCTAACCATTACACCAAACGCGTCAAAACGCATCTTACGATTTTCAACTGCTTTAAATATTCATACCACGAGCGCGAAATTGCAAGAATACGAACCTAACCAATTTTCTGGTACATTAAGGCATCTTTTGTGAGTTCCCTTGCACAAGATAAAAGCCTTCTAAAGCTTTCTGAGGCTATATTAAAATTTAACGAACCGTGCAGTGTTCGTGTTTGACGTTGAAATAGTTTGTTTTGTGACTTGTAGAGGAAAAGAAACAGATCAGACAGACGTAGGGGTTTCTGATTGAAGGAAAATACGTAAAAGGGTTTAGTGTAGTGTTTCAAAAGCTGTTTGCAGAGCTGCAAATAAAATAAATAAATAAAAATTGACCCAAAGTGAGAAGCTAATACCCCTTCCTATAAAACTCATATTTTCTTTACTCAAAGGTTGTCTGGAAGAATTCGCTTATAGCGATAAGGCCGCCTTAATTGTACATTGAAGAATTGTACTTTAAAAATTAATGGTATTCTGTGCACACACTTGTGTTATGCAAATAAAAAACAGCGGTGGTATCACAACACCCAGAGACAAAACAGTATAGAAAATTATAAAAAATTGCTACAATCACCTGACCGGGAATCGAACCCGGAGCCACTACACCACGGAGGTAGTCGAAATGTGCGGATAAGTATGAAAAATATTACCCTATAATACCCTCTTTAATATGAATTGGTAGGCAGAATAGGATCTTACCTAGGATTGCTTAGAACACGAAGATCTTGTAAAGAAAACAGTGATCTGATTCCTACATTAACAGGGCAGTCATTTTAAGAGAAAGAAAGAAGGTATTGGCACAAATCATTCAATTAAATCAGAAAAAAAGCTATCCCACAGAAAGCGTACTAGAGATCGATTTCACCAACTTCAGATAAGACTTATCTGACTGAATCAGTATAAAACGACTGATTTTAAAATCTTCTTCTTAGCGTGTCGATGGAACACGAGAAATTACATCGTAGCAGCCCAGAATTCAGCCACTTGTATTGCGGATCGACTGCAGTTCATTAAATCCGCTGGCGTGCAGGTGTTGGGGCACGCCAGGCACGATGCTAAGTGTGCCATAGTTTGCACTGCACCGCAAACACAGTCCACATTGGAGCTTGCCGAAAATACCCACCTGGCCATGTTCGCCTTACTTCGACCAACCTGATTTTAAAATGATATTTACTTGGATGATTGCTTACAAATAGGTGATTTTTTTAAATTGTGTGTTTTGTATTATATTCGACGAACATTCCTTATCTGACGTTGCTAAAGTCGACACTCAGACTGATTTTCAGAAAGCACAATACTTTCTACTTCGGGCACTTTCTATTATTCCCTCATAGCTCTTCTCATGAACGACTTTAAATCACCGAAAGTAAAAAAAAAACGTAAACATAATCCTACGTCTTTGAAAGGTAAGTCCAAGCCAACAAAAAACGCTAAAAGGATTAGATCTGGAATGTCGTGTCGCATCGCTGCGTGCGCGCATCTTACATAAATCATGGCTTAGTGATGTGCTATCCATATACTTGTTTATCGATAAACCGTTTAGATTTGTGTTGATATGATTGATTATGCGCTGAAGTCAATTTTATCGATTGAACAGGAAATATATTTTTTCAAATATGCCATGTTTATTTTTTGGTTTTAAATACCTTTTGTATTTTTTATCGTCAAGCGCTTTCTTTTGCCCCTCTATCTCTTTCTTCGCGCCACCTGTTTTTTCTCTGTATAGACCTTTTGTTGACTGGTAGAGAATGCTTTTAGCAAATAGTACACCATAATTATGCATGAAGGGTTTTAAATAAATAAATAAAACATAAGTTTCGAAAGAACGGACGGAACGGAGCACGGATTTTACGGAATACTTATTAATGGCTTTAGTGATTAAGAATGTTTTTAAGACTCACAAAGTCATATTTTATATTCATAATGATGAAATAAGAAACTAAATAATGCGCACGGGCGGGACTTGAACCAGCAACTTTCTGGCTAACCACGCCAAACGCTCATCCAATTGAGCTACCGTGCTGTCGGTCCATCGTGAGAAATTTCTGGTATCGTGAATACCTACGTCATTACGCGTGACGTATTCGAACGCAGAAAGTTGCTGGTTCGAGTCCCGCCCGTGCGCAATTTTTGATTTTTTATTTCATCTTTATGAATATTTTTATATTGGTACTGTGCTGTCGGTCTTTTTGAATATAAAAATTGACACTGTGCGTGTTAAAAACATTCCATACCTTTGGATAGCGAAGCGTTATCAATTTCCAAGTAGAATTCATTCTGTAATGAATAACTACTTGGCCCACTGCTGTTGTAAAATAGTTGGGGTTCATAGCGCAGACATCACGTATAATGACGTATTAACGTACGCGTTATATCATTATCTATCACTTATGGGCTAAAAAGAAATGACATGCCATGCCATTTTAGTGTTCGGCTGCTTGCTCGCTATAATATCAGCAATGAAAATAATGTGTAGAACATAAACTTAGTGTTTAACAATTCGCAAATAAATAAAGATGCCTATTTACAATACATACTGAACCATAAAATTATTATCCCTTTGGAATAGAACGACAAGAGCGAGATGTCACTAGCAGCAAACTGTGTGATAAAAAAGATGGGAGATGCGATGTAGCAGAACCGTTTTTGGCGGCTGTCAGTCAGTTTGGAAGCCCATGAAGGCTCGCTAAAAATTTCTTTCATTTAAAAAAAAACCGGCCAAGTGCGAGTCGGACTCGCGCACTGAGGGTTCCGTGCCAACTTTAACTGAATTTGGGAATCCACTTACTTCAACTTAGTAAAATCCACAATATTTTGTTGACAGCAAATATAACTTTGTTTTTCATAGAGTTTGTATGAAGTACAAAGTTATTTTTGCGGTTGTTGAAAATGTGCTGTATCTCACACTCTCTTAGTTTAGAAGTTAGATGGGGGGGGGGGACGCCCATTTTACCACTTTGGAAGCGTCTAGCTATGAAACGTAAGACTTTATAAGAAAATGGTTGGAAAACTTCGATGTCATTTTAAAAGACCTATCCATAGACACCCCTCGTATAGGTTTGACCAAAAAAATTTTTTTTGGTTTTAGTTTCATGTATGGGAGCCCCCCCTTAAATGTCATATTTTTTTAAATTTTGTATGAGAATCGTAAAGCGGTTAACAGGATACATACACCTACCAAATTTCAATAGTGTGATGCTTATAGTTACAGAATAAAATGGCTGTGACATACGGACGGACAGACAGACAGACAGACAGACAGACAGACTTGACGAAACTATAAGGGTTCCGTTTTTTGCCATTCGGCAACGGAACCCTAAAAAAAGTGAAATTGTGTATATTTTGAAGAAATAGTTCTCCTGAAACATGGTGATTGATCGGTGATTGATTGTTATTCATTACAGCGAAATAACCCTAACAAATAATTATTCACCAGGTAAATAAGTCCAAATCGAAGCCTCTTAATATACGACTTATATTTACCAATGCGCTTCAAATTTAGGGTACGCAGTTTGATTATTCAATTCTATAAATGGTAATTTACGTAAAAAGTAAAGACAGACTAACACAGATAATGTATTTCTACGAATATTTTGTATAAAGAAATATTATTCATTCATTCATTTACACTAAAGCTATATCATCGAAATTTTGTGTCGACTGTTTATCATGCAGTAGACCTATGTGTTTAACTTAGGAAGATCGGTATAAATCACCTGAACGAAAGGTAATCTCATTTTAAGCTACAAATGTTACATACTTACGTTAGTTACTGATATCTTAAATCGGTTTCGTTTGACAGCCTTTACTTGTCCTTCTCTTCCGATAGGAATATTAATATTATGTACTGATCTGTACCGGCAGCATTGTCGTTTTGAAAATGACAACTCTAGTTCAATGGTGGCGCTGTACTTGCGTATCTTTCATAAAATTAATATTCCTATCGGAATAGAAGGACAAGTAAAAGCTGTCAAACGAAACCGATTTAAGATGTCAGTAACTAACATAAGTAAGTAACATTTGTAGCTTTAAATGAGATAACCTTTCGATCAGGTAATTTATAACAATGTTCCTAAGTTAAATATAGTAGTTTACTGCATGATAAACAGTCGACACAAAATATTTAACATGCAGCTCTAGTATAAAACTAAATGTTATTTCATTATACAAAATATTGTTTGATATACAATCCCTGTGTTATTCTGTCTTTTTTTTACGTAAATTAACGTTTCTAGAATAGAATAATCAAACTGCGTACTTTAAATTTGAAGCGCATTGGTAAATATAAGTCGTATAAGAGGCTTCGATTTGGACTAATCTACCTGTTAAATGATTATTTGTTGGGGTTATGCCGCTGTCATGCATAACAAACAATCACAGATCAAGTCACCATGTTTCAGACGCATTATAAAAAATCAAGTGCACGTAATTTTCAGCGAGCTTCTGCAGGGCGGTCAACTGTTTGACATCTGACAAAAATGGTTCTGCTACCCATCTCTTTTTATCACACAGTTTGCTGCTAGTGACATCTCGCTTTTGTCGTTCTATTCCAAAGGGATAATAATTTTATGGTATCTTTAGGTGTGACAAGCCAATTAAATTTGATCAATGTCAAAGACCTAATCTTATAAGTCAAATTGACAGGTCTCAATTCAACAGATTCATATCATAAATCAATCGATAATAACAATAAATCAACGCACTCATCATTATAAACAGAAGGAGTGACGTCACAATCACAACATCATTGGATGACGGTGATGAAACAAAAAGAGAGGAGATGGTATCGTGGGGATCGGGTTGCTGGCAGGGGTGACGAACCTTTGGATCGAGTAATAGTATTTTTGTGTCAAAAATCTTACCATGTCCAAGTATTTGGGTTTATCTTTAATACCATTAATATCTATTTTTATATTCTATTTATTTCGAATATCTGTCATATGTGAAGAACATTGTAAAATTGCTGAGTTATGTAAAAAAATACGCAATAAGAAACTACGTAGACTAGATTATTTACCCATGTAGGTATGTCCTGTCGCAATATAATAATTTGTACGGCATTAGAAAGATGGTACCTTTTGCCGAAAAGTATTAAAAATACGCTGCGTAAGTCGCTAATCGGAGAGATTTGTAACTCGGACGCCAAACAATGTGAAATATTTTTGAAAAAATATTTTTTATCACATGTTAGCTCGAACTCGCCTCCTGCGAAAGAAACCTATTTGAGGTTTTTTAAGAGTAGGAATCAGTGTAAATTACAATAAGACTTGATTGTTGTAACAATAAATTTAAAATATATATGTAGGTACGCTACCTGCGGAAGTGCTCATTTGATCTATGATTTGGGAAATTTTAAGAAAAGAGTGAATAGCATCTCAAGCTACATTAGTACATGCCATCAGCAGATTGGGTTTTTATTTATTTATTTTCAATACCAAAATGTTGTCCACCCCTGCCTCGCTAGCTGGGGCGATGGCATGCGCGCCTCGTTAGCAATAGAGCGGGTTCGACTCCCGGGGGGCTATTAGCTAACTCGTTGTAGCAATGTACAGACAGACAGAGGCAACTGGTACAGCCAGTTGCCTCTGTTCTTGAGTAAGTTATACAGTTTTTTTTTAAATTTAATGTCGAAGCCCATTTATCAACCTGTCTCGGTGACAGCACCGTATCAACTCGAGGCGTTCAGAATTCTTTGAATGAAACTCCATACTTCAACGCATATCTATCAACTTTGTAACGTCACCACCTCGGATCGAGACCAACTCGGAACCCACTCTCGACCAGCGGCGCATGCGTTGTAACGTGCTTACGGCGCGTCGCCCGCTGGTTGATGACTATTCGCCCACCCTGTCAAACGGGCTGTCATTCACAAGAAGAACTGTCATAAGTTGTAGCAAACACGATCCGAGGCGAAGCGTTCGCTATCCGGTGGCGATCCCATCCGAGGCGTAGCTGTTTCTTTTACGTAACGTGCGCCTGGTTAGTTCGGTTCCCGTGCCGGGTAGGTAGATTTGCTTCAACTTTTAACCAAAATCATCCCACTGCTGGGCAAAATGCGCCGCCAACACCTGCCATTGTTCTTTCAACTGGTCAGCAACCCAATAATAATAATGCAACCAATCTCTCACATAGTTGGTCAAGTTGTCACACCGCCTTTCTTTAGGTTTACCTACCACTTCGTTGTTGCTAAAATAAAAGTTATAATCCGACTAAATTATATCGCTTCTTATTCTTCTTACTTACGACTCATATGGTACAAGGGTACAAATGTTAATTGGTCGGTTTAATAAACTAAGGCACTCGTTCAATTACTGAAAAAGCACGCGTGTTTAATATCTAGCTAGGATTATGAGCCAATAATAGGTGGAATAAAAACGGCGTTTTGAACAAGTGTGTTAAAATATATATATATAAGGTCACCTCGTTTAAAGTGATACTATTAAAAGAGCCAATACAGCTCGATAAAAGAAACCTTTTTTTTGTAGAAAACGCTTTGGATTTTTATGCGCTAGTTTTTGAGAAAAATTTGAGATGAAGGTATTTTTTTTTTCAGATTTTTATTTTTCATTAATTAAGGTTTAGATTAGAGAAAAATAGAGAATAGGCATGTAATTAAGAGAGGCGATGCCAATGACGTAGATAACTTTTAAAATCTACAGGAGGCTGATTTAAAAAATATATTTTCTTGTTAGAGATAATTATCTCTAAATTATAATTTAAAAAAATGAAATCTCAAATTTCCAAAAAAAAAAGAGAGTATCGTGTTGCTATAATGTTTACAAGGGCACAGTTAATTTATTATTATTTAAAATGATTTGACCTTAACGTGCGTATAAAAAGAGATCGCCCATACCCCGTAACATATTGCGTCACAATTACACCAACAAAAATAATGTTTAATTTTCGTGTCGTAAGTTTTTTCCTGATTGACGCTTGAGCTTAAATTCTCAAGACATCTTAGAGAATAGAGTCGGGAATCAATAGCCCAATGACCGCCAATGGCTATCGCATGGCTTTCAAGATTCGTCATACCCCGCCCGACCATTACAGACGGACGGACCCACCGTTTTGTACACTATAATGTATGTAAATCTTACTAAAACTTCGGTACCGGTCGGGTGTAGTGACGAAATATATGGAGATCTAACCAATATCTAATGGTTGTTATACGTTGATACATGTAATTTAATTCTGTGTTCTTTAATTGTCACTGAAATATGGAAGAAAAGGTACATATTTCGTTTCGTTTTGGTCCCAGAATTGAATACATCTATCTATTATAAAGCTGAATAGTTGGTTTGTTTGTACGCGCTAATCTCGGGAACATCTGGATCGATTTGAAAAAATATTTTTGTGTAGGATAGCTTATTTATCGAGGAAGGATTTAGGATATAAAACACGCAACACATAAAACATGCGACGGGAGGGGAGGAAGCAAACTCAAATATCGCGGACGAAGTGGCGGGGGAGGGCTAGTATCACATATTTCGGAATGGTTCTGTAGTTAAAGTATTACAATATTATCAATTAACACTGTTAATATACTTAAGCCTGGTAACCTAATTTATGAGCTAATATTTGTTAAGATGCGTGTATGAGTGAATGGGTTTTGTAGAAATTTTGGAACACTTGTTCTAATGTTCCGGATTTGATATATTGTAATCTGTAGATTTAGAAGGTGTCTGATGAAATGACACGGCGTTTATTTCAGTAACTTTTGTGTAAACGCGATATTCTAGAACAGCAGATGGTAAAATGGATTAAAGTTAATTTTATTTCTTCATTTTTACAGTCCTGTTATTATAATTACTGAACTCCTAAGCGTTATGGAGTTCCACTTTCAGCTCAGCCCCACAAGATGTAGTCTACTAGACGTAACAACACGAAAATATTAAGATTCTGGTAAAAAAACACTATACGTGCCTTTAAAATTTGAGGATTTCCCTCGAATACACCAAGATCCCATCATCAGATCCCAAATTGGCAACAATGGGACCAACTAGAAAGTATACTCTACCTCTAGATGGGCGAAAATTTTATGCGAATCGGTCGACTAATGACTTAGATATGAGGTAACATAGATACAAAAAAAAACAGTCAGTCGAATTGATAACCTCCTCCTTTTTTGAAGTCGGTTAATAATACCTTCTTTTTTTCAAATAATATTCAAACTTAATTATTAATCAATTCTAAGCTACAAAAAAATATTTACTTAAACAGTTACAGCGCAACAACGATATAAAATAAATAAATATAAAATAATATTTTGCCGCTTGAAACACCCATCGTCGTCACGTGGTCTGCATGACGTCACGTTTCTTAAACAGTACGCAATTGGCAGCACTGAACTTAATACTATTGACAGCTCTTTGACATGTTCGATTGAGTAACGTGACGTCAAACTTCGTGATTGACGTTTGCGGTATCGTAAAACATAGATTGGAAACCATTATTTAGCTTAATGAAAATATCATAAATATGCCATTATATTTAGTACTTAAAATGTTCAGTATTTTTTTGGCATCTAAATTAACTTTATGCCAAACATCTTAACTTTTTATTACACTAGACAAATTCCTTATTGATATACTCTTAGATAGCTAGAGCAATTTATTCTAAGTTTGACATTTATTTTCATTTAATGGAATCAGGCGTTACTTTGCGGAAGTCCATTATTAAGTTGAAAGTTATAAAATTGCCTGCTCCGCCGAGGCGACAACATCTCCTGAGGATGCCACGTGTAGTGGCGAAACGCGTCGAGGTATTTTGCACGTTGGTGTTGGGTACTAATAATTGCATCAGCTGTGCCGCATGCGTATTGAGGGAGGGCGGGCGGTGCATCCTGCATTTGCCTGAACTAATACTAAACGCGGTGACGGTTCGTGTTGTTACTTGCCTGCGCCGGCGTCGCTTAGCGAAATTTAAAGCAAAATAATTTTATAAATTTCAACTTAACATTTATTCACGTTTTGTCGAATCCACCCTTAATTAATAGAGTTACGTTAATCTTGGTTTCAACCTGGTTATATTTTATTTAATGAGGGTTCTGAAATCTAAATTATATTAAGAAAGACGTCGAAAATGTCGCTCGTTGATGTTTTTTTCTGTGTTCTGTGCCAGTAACATTATGAACTCACAACTCTTCATATAGGAAACATTAGCTGCAATTGCCTAAGAGGCGATCCATCACAATGTAGTCTCATCTTATCAGCCAACGGACAGACAAGCCGATTATAATATATTACACAGATAAGGAAGCACGGCTTAAGGTATGACCGAGATTTTTCGGGTTTAGACTTTCGTCATCGTTAAGATAAGCTATTTACAAATACTGGCAGAGATTTTCTTGTTGATTGTCAGCATGTATACAGGGTGTTGTTTTGGTCAGTGACAACCAACTCAGGGATGATAATATGAGTTATAATTATTCTTTAAAAAGCCTTTAAATTACATGCAAGTTTTAAACAAGAAAACAAGATAACATTTTGTTTTTATAGTGTTTTATCACTATACAAACTTAATTATATAAGTTTAATTGTAGTGTGTGTGTTTATTAGGCAGCATACGCCCGGATAGCGTAAGACACGGTAGCGTAAGATTCCTCGTCTGTCACACAGCCAAAGTTGCTTTTTACAAGTGCAATTTTAAGAAAACATCTTCACAACATTCTAAAAATATCAAAACGAATGGAGGAACTCACACCCTCGCGCGTAGCTAGCAAGCTACGGAGAGTCTACCTGGTGTTAAAAGTTTTGACTCGATCGCTGCATCGCATCAATAAATTGATTTTGTGGGTTTTTTTCCATTTAATTTTTTCCCCTATTTTTGAGCATCAGTATCGTTTGTACAGCCACCCCTGAGTCGCTCGTCGCTGACCAAAACAACACCCTGTATTGAAAACTACACGTGACGCTATTTATAACAGCAACAAATCTAGCACCCAAAACTTAGACCCTTTAAACACTGCGACTGTTAACATCGATGCAGACGCGCGTTTTTGAAACGCACGACTAGTTTTATAAAATTACTATATCTGCTCTGTCATATTTGTCATACACTAAATATGACCGGTCAAAAACGTTCAAATGCAGTCAATTTGACCGTATGTTATGAACCTTAAATCTAAATATCCTGACCCAGTTTTCGCTAATAGAAACTTTATAAAATTTTGTAAAAAATAGCGAATCATATTTTGTGTAGTTGTGATTACTTCTTATGACTTTTTATTGTATTTTTGCAAACAAAATTTTGTTTAACATTCAGAAATAAGAAATTTTCAAATTCAGTTCATAGAAAATATATCAAGGAACTTAACTATAACTATATGACACTAAACTAGACTTTAATAGTGTGTAAATAAGGTTGGAATAATATGTTAACCCAGATATTCCGGAAAAAATATGTCTTAGATACATAAGGTACTATGTGCCAAACAGGAACAAAACTTGTTTATTTTAAATGACGATGTATGTTTAATTTAAGTGAAGTTATGACGTAGTTTTAGGATATTTTCAAAAGATCATATTTATAATAGATGGGTTGGTTAATGTATTAAAAACTTAGAATAATTAATTTATTTACCTAACTTTATAACAAATACCCGTAAAACTTATAAATAGTCAGCTCCTTGATGAAACTACATGTCATTTCTAAAAACTCAGCTGTGTCTTTTAAGGAACAGTAGGAACATCTGGGTTTAAGAACAGGGTTTCATCCTGGCGTATGCCTATGTTACTCGGCCACCGACAAATTGGCAAGCCTGTTGAATTTTGCAAGTGCTTTCCTTTAACGCGTCGACTGCGTGCCTTCATCAATGTTGCGAGATTGCTCTCACAATATGCGTTTAACAGAAAGCACTTGCAAAATTCAACAGGCTTGCCAATATGTCGGTGGCCGAGTGGCATACGCCCGGATAGCGTAAGACACGGGGTTCGATTCCTCGTCTGACACAGTTGCTGTTTTCAAGTGCAATTTTTATCATTAAGTTTGTGTAGTGACAAAACACTATAAAAATATAAATAAATAAATATCCTTTGGACATTCCCACACATCGCCATCTAGTCCCAAAGTAAGCTACTCAAAGCTTGTGTTATGGGTGCCAGACAACGGATATAATACTTAAATACTTTTTGTTTGTAAATACATACATGATATACATAGAAAAAACTCAGACCAATACAAATAGACATGTTCATGAACACAAATGTTTGTATTGTGCGGGGATCAAACCCGCAACCCGCTGCGTAGTAGGCGATTTCTCGTCCACTCCACCAGACGGGTCGTCGCAGTATAATTGTAGATTATTTTTGCGAATAGTCAAAAATGCTATTTATTTATACCTACTTTAATAAAAATCAGATTATTTTCGTACAAAAGAGACAAAATATGTGAGTAAATGTAGGTACAGGCAAGTCCAATATCACCCGATCGAAAGATGAATGAATACAGTCGCGTTCGAAAGCGTAACGCAATTAGTTGGGACGGCAACCAATCAGTGTCCAGTGTTGTTAGTATGCATGTACAGTTAGACACACAAGTACTGAAAAAATATTGTTAATATAAGGTCAAATCATATTAAGTGATAATATTTTAACTGAGTATTTGTTTTCATCATAGAAACAGGAAACTATGATTATTTTTTGTTTTTTTTTCTCTGACAAAAAAAAATAGTTTTAAAAAAATAGCACCCTAACGATTTTTAAATTTATTTACGTTATCGGCTCAACTCTCTCAATTCAATGCCCAATCCTTCTTTTTCTTTAATCTCTTCTTCTTCCTACTTAATTAATGAAAAATAAATAAGGGTACTGAAAATAATATTTATCTTAATCTCAAATTTTCTCCAAAACTAGCGTTTAAAATCCCAAAGTGTTTTCTACAAAAAATGTTCCATTTATTGTGCTGAATCAGCCCTTTAAAATAAGCACTTAAAACGAGGTGACCTTATATATTAAAGATTGGCTAAAAACACAAGTGAATAGCCAGCTCGCTCATCAATAGACCACTACAATATAAATGAACAAAGGCGTCGCCGTGAGGTCGAGGGCTCGATTCCCGGTCGGGTCAACGTAGAAATCATTTCTTTCTGTAATGTCTCGGGTCTGGGTGTTGTGGTACCATCGTTGTGTCTGATTTCCATTACACAAGTGCAGGCTACTTACTTTGGGATCAGAGCAATGTATGTGATTGGTGTCCAATATTTAATATTAAAATTTAGATATCGAATGATTTCATTTCATGACTGGTTTAAAAATTCAAACACTCACGGCGTTTAAATTTAAATTTTTTAAGATATATATATATATAATATTAGCATATCATTACAATTGATTGATTAGGTTTTCTAGCTAGATTACCGCTCAAGTATGTTCGAGCATCGTACTACGCATCTTTAACTAGGCAGCAGCTAGCTGTCGACGTGCCGTTGATGTGCCGTTGACGTGCCTTTGTAGCGACATCTATGAGCAACCACTGTTACTACATTTCAACGCAACATGCTGACTCGGCTCGACGCGACTAGATGGCGCTATAGTCGAAGTATGGAGACTGAACCGCGATATTAAATATTTAGAGCGAACTAACTACATATGTACAAACCAAGACGGTGATCATCGGACCTTGGTCCCCGGCTATAACACCCGGTCGGTAGGAAGCGCTTCCCTTTGCCTTCCTAACACTGTTGCGCCAAACCTTTGTGTAAAAAACATTTTACTACTAAGTTTTTTCTGAAAACTAAATGAATATTAAAAACAAGATGTGCCGTCGCTCACGAATATTGTATTGAAGGTATTTTATTCGCGATTGTACATCAGTGTCGCGTGTCATATGTCGTGCTGGTTAGGGCTCCCGTACGTAATTGAGCTCCCTTTGTGACGTGTTGTGGAGAGTTAGTAATTTCGAGGTATATTGTAACTGAATTATCGTTTGCTGGATGTTGCTAAATGCTTTAAGGGTCACAGAGTATTTTATGTTTTATAGGCGTTCAAACAAACTGTTTCAAGATGCAATCGTGATTTATATATAACAACGTGTAATGTTACATGCGCAAAATCTCAGACACGCCCAATGCTTTTTAATTAAATTTACTTTTAATTCTGATATTACATCTTTGCTTACAGTGTGTGCCATCTACGCCTATCGCCAGTTGACTATTTTTTATGTACCCTCACTTTTTTAGCTCTTCGAAATATTGTTTAAATGAAATTTAATGTTCTCATTGTAAGCGAATTCCTGTAATTCTTTATGAGAATAAATATCTTAAACCTTTGATATAAAACATTAAATTTAATTAAAAATAAGTTATATCCTTTCCTTTAATATCCTTTGGACATTCCCACACATCGCCATCTAGTCCCAAAGTAAGCTACTCGAAGCTTGTGTTATGGGTGCCAGACAACGGATATAATACTCAAATACTTTTTGTTTGTAAATACATACATGATATACATAGACAACACCCAGACCAATACAAACAGACATGTTTATGCACACAAATGTTTGTATTGTGCGGGGATCGAACCCGCAACCCGCTGCGTAGTAGGCGATTTCTCGATCACTACACCAGACGGGTCGAAATTAAGGACGAAGCTCTGGTGAGAAAGGATTCGGTAGGTATTCACCGGGCCGCTGCGCCGCGGTAACATTATTATTATTACTATCTACGCTCTAAAGAACTAACCATTGCTTGTTTATGTATTTGGGCGGATTCGCGCACGTGATGACTAGCCTTATTAATAAATAGACAGCGTAACATTTCACAGTTTTTGACGTGACAACGTCTTAAATTAGGTTGCGGCTGGGAGTCACTTATGAAAAAGTGTAACGCTCGGTAACGTTACGATGAGTCACCGAACGAGAGAGAGGCCCGCCGAATGCCTTGCGTCTCTCTCCCACTCAACTATGATCGGTCTGCCGCGCGCGCAGCACTGAGAGCGAGTGAGAGGCACGCGTAAGAACGAGAGAGACAGACATAAAAAGTCGTTGTCACGTAAAACTTTCGCCCGTATACCGACTTTACAGGCAACCAATTTTTTTTTTTTAATGTGACCTCTATTAAAAAGTGGTGCAATTGCTTCTGCTTTTTATTCCAATCAAAATGTTTTCAGGTTTTGCGCATTCAACGTTACACGTGATATAACTTTACCCTTTGAATACAGGGAAAAATTAAAACTTTTGGAGGGTAGATAATATTTATTGTTAACCTGCTATAACTGTCTAATGTCAGCATCAGAATACTGTATTTTAATATTTTTTTGTTACAGCATGTAATGTTGATAACTATTTATTAGCTCCTATTGAAATTAAATTCCTTTAACATTATTATCAGTTATAGGACGTCCACTGCTAAGCAGAGGCGTCCCCCAAAGTTTACCACTGCGACTGGCTGCAAGCGGTTTGCAGCCAGTGTGATCCTGCAACTTTATAAGGTCGTCTGTCCATCTTATTTGTTTATTGCACTGACAAAACTAAAGTACATATAGCGGTCTTAATGCTTAAAGCATTCTCTACAAGTCGACATTTAGGTAAAGCAGAAACGATTGAGGCGGCGTAAAATATCACATAAAAGCAACAAATTAATTTTAAGGTACTAATATACTTACATAAATAATTAAAATTAAACCTACTTAAACATACTTGAATATATACAATTATCCATACACAGGCTAACAGAGATTATAATAGGGGAAACAGAGAAGGACAAACCTTATCAAGCATCACGTGGTATTCTCACTGAGAAAAAAAAATTACTATCTTGTCGGTGGACGTCCTATTATTATATTGATAATGTCCACTATTAAAATATTTTCCTCACGAACAGTTAACCTAAAATGCACCAAGTATTTTTATATCCGGATAAAACAAGTAAGTATATTTAGAAGCAAAGCCCAGTGCCATTAGCACCAGATAAGTGTAAGTGCCGGGTTCGATTCCCGAGCTTATCTGAGCACTTACTGTAACGTCTGTTTTGTATCAAATGTGGTAGCGGTTTGAAAAATAGAACGACTTTTTTTAACGGTCGTTATATTTGCTCAATAAGCACAATCAAAAGACGTTTAAATACCAAACTTAAAAGTTTCATTTCCCACACCAATTCAATCGTTTTAATTAACACAACACCAATCATAAATCATTTCGGTGTACAAAAAACTGAATGACTACGCAGGGTTCCAATAGCGTTACAAAAAAAGTATTGAGCCGTCAAAAGCTATTGTTCAGCTGTCAAACTTCGCGCGCTTTTGTCAGGGGTCGGTAGTCAAATTAAAAAACCTTATTATTAAATTCCTTAGAGGCGTTTTTGAGGTCCGGTGGACAGGAATTTCGGTTAGATTGAAGCAGGTCCCTTTTAAATCCGAAATTAATTGATTTAAATTGAATCAATGTCTCTCTGTGATCAGTTAAGAAACATACATTCTTGAAAATAACTGTATGTGCATACCACATACATTTATTTTTAAAATAAAATAAATAGTTATATTTAAAATGCAGAAAGATAGACATTTAGTGGTGAGAAAGAACACGTTACCTCAGTTAGGTATCATAAATTATGTTTTTTATTACGTAAAAGTAATTTGCCACTCAGTACCACATTAGTAAAAAGTAAGCCTAATTTCGGTTAGCATAGACATGAACTAACTACTGATAGTGATCTAAAAACAGAGAAACTGATAAAGATAAAATAAGACACCAAAAATTTGCGCACCAAAACGCTCTACAAATTGAGCTACCGTGATGTCTGTCCGACTTTTCGAAATTTGTGGTCTCTTACAGTACATCATTACGCGTAACGTTTAGCGCCATCTACCCGTCAATTTATGCAACAGTGGGACAAGTAGTTATTCATTACAGACTAGAATTCAACTTGGAAATTGATGACGCTACGCGATCTAATGGTTTAGAAACCATTTTTGGTTACTTATTTCATCTTTATGACTATAAAATATGACACTGTGAGTGTTAAAAACATTCTAAACCAACAAAGAGATTCGTTAAAAAAAACAATTCTATAGTTCTCCAATCCGTGGACTACCAACAGCAACAAAATAGGTGTTATTGTTTCATACCTACGCGTGAAAGCCACCCAATTTGTTTTCACAAAACCTTTAAATTTGCTAAACAAGATCTCCACAAGGATCCTGCTTTCATATTCCTTTGCGCTCAAAATGACCATTCAAAATGGCCGAACAAATACCAACAATCGGACAATACAATGTTTACAATGACACAAAACACGGTAGCGTTCGGCATAAAAGGTGATTTGACCCACTTTCCTACCTGTCAGAGTGATACTGGGAATGGACGCCATTTTGATTGAAACGTCAACTGTCAGACAGCAGGGTGCCCGTTGTATTTTGGTAATTGAAAAGTCAAGGTGGCGAAAATAAGCTGACGAAGTTGGCATGCAATATAGTCGGACCCCTTTTTACTTTTATAGTACAAAATGACGAAATTTGACTATAGTTTGACCACTAGATTTGTACCGCTAATCTATACTAATATTATAAAGCTGAAGAGTTTGTTTGTTTGTTTGTTTGTTTGTTTGAACGCGCTAATCTCAAAAACTACTGGCCCGATTTGAAAAATTATTTTAACGTTGGATAGTCCATTTATCGAGGAAGGCTTTAGGCTATATAACATAACGATACGACTCATTAGACCACAGCAGAAATGAAAAATGTTGCGAAAACGGGAGAAAGATATTCCTTTTGAGTGCTTCCGCTGCATACGCTGCGGAAACTGCTTAAGTTACACAAAAATCATGTATGACAGGATTGTTCAGCATTAAGAGTTCTATAATAAAGTCCGCGACAGCATATGTCTATCTTTTATGGTTGACTTACTACAGCCTTTTTTATGTTAATAAATTTGTAAAAAAATAATGCATTATTTTTAGAGGTGTATTATACACACAGGTATTTATTCTTATCAAAATAAATACATTCATCATCACGAGCATTTCATTTAGAACCAAGTTGTTGCCCTTTATATCATTTGATTTCAATAAATATCTTAGGAGCTATCACAGTTTTAACATAACTCCGCACCAAAATAATGTTCGCAACTTAAGTACAACGTGCGCTTGCGCTAATATATTATAAAGCTGAAGAGTTTGTTTGTTTGAACGCGCTTATCTCAGGAACTACTGGACTGATTAGAAAAATATTTCTGTGTTGGATAGCTTATTTATCGAGAAAGGCTTTAGGATATAAAACATGACGCTGCGACGGGAGGGGAGGGAGCAAACTCAAAACGCGCGGACGAAGTCGCGGGGGACCGCTAGTTTTAATATAAACAATTGCGAGTCGGACTAGCGCAATGAGGATTCTGGACCAACTTTCACTAAATTAGGGAATCCACTTACTTCCACTTAGCTAAAATACCACAATATTTATATAACTTTGTTTTTCATAGTGTTTGTATGCAGAACAAAGTAATATTTGCGGTTGTTAAAAATGTGCTATATTTCAAAAACCACTAGTTCGAACCCGTCCGATACTCATTTTCGTTGAAAGGATTTGTTAAGATAACATTATTAAGCCGCTAAGAGAATGCTATGTTGGCATTTTTGGTGATAGAAAACGTATACAAACATTGTCAAAGCCAGGATTATTGAAACTGTAAGAATCGTCAGATTTGAAAATGAGAAAATAACAATATATTGAATGTCTTTCTCTTAAGTAGAAGGCAAATGCGTTATTTTAAGCTTTTTATTCCGTTTTTTGAAGGCGTTTTTTTATTATTTCAGATTTTACCCATATCTCAAAAACTACTGGACCGATTTTGATGAAACTTACACTGTACTCTAACTTAAAATATATAGTATCGAACAAATAATCATCTTGCTATGACTTTTCCATTTCGAGAAATCCGTGGACATATATACTAACCTACAAACACTTACGAAAAATCGCTAACGTGCTATGAAGCATTAATATATAGATCAACTTACTTAAATATTTTACATTACAATCCAACAATATCACATACATACCTATTGAATTTATTACCTCCTTTTTAGAAGTCGGTTAAAGTAGCATTCCTTCGGCTGCTAATATTAGTAACCTATAACTAACTATTTAGCATTCATTCCCTGACAAAAATTTAGAAGCATGGTTAGAAAAAAAAACATTTTTTGTTTTGAATAACCACCGCAGTTTGCAATTTCGCACGAAAGAGTTTTAAACTCTCCATTTTGAAAGGGTTAGAATTTTTCTTTTGTGCCAACCAAAGGTGGCGTATAAGTACTCTCAAACTTGGTATAAATGGCTTTTGTATGCAATTCTATTTGCACAATGAGTCGTGAAATCGATTTGTAGCGATTCAAAGGGTTTTTTTGAGCTCTCGGTTTTTAATTTAGGGTAGGTTTGCAGTAAAATGGGCAAGCAAGGGCACATTCAAGGTTTGGAACAAATTTTGTAGAATAAAAAGACGTGTGGCACTCGGAGACTGCCGCGGTAAAGCTATTGCATAGCATTTTTTATCAACTTATGCAATCATAATTATTTATTCATACAGTATTTGTTTTCATTTGTTTTTTTTTTCTTTGATATTAATTGAAGTTACATACGTGATATTTCAAAAAGTCATTAAAAGTTCTGCTATTCATCGATAGATGGAACCGCTGTGCCGGTCGGAGCACCCCCTAACACCCTCCATGTTAGGTTATTTTCGTTACGGAATTTCTGGATTTGGTTTCCACGCTCAAGGCCCGCGATAAAAGCTATGCAAAAGCTTAAAAACGATGTTTTAATTTGTGCTGATAACTATATATTGTAATTCTATTGCAATCTGATATATACATTTAAGACGTGTGTAACACTGCGACTTTAAGCATCGCTGCAATGCGACTCAGACAATGAACAGATTTATATTTGGCATCGATGCAGTCGCGCGTTAGTATCGATGCAGTCGCCAATATACAGTACATAATTCGAAGCTAAATTTAGAGCAAGTGTGTAAAAGTTGACATTTTGTGACTGCATCGGTGCTGCATCGTTACTGCATCGCTGCTTAAAGGCGCAGATTGCAAAAATATTATAAGTAAAAGTAAAAGAACATTGCTACGTACTTCTTAAAGTGGTATGGAGGCATAATCCAAAAATACAACCTCGTTTTTATCGTAATTATCTCGCAATATAGCAACAAAACAAAAGGCCACTGACCCTAGAATCAAACTGAAGACTCATCAATTGACAGAAACAATACCACATCTTTCCACCCATCTACAAATCCTTCCATTTCATACCTCACAAACTCTCAAAACCATTCAAATCATTTCTCGTACAAAAGGCGGATACGTCACACAGAGAGTACGCGTCAATTGACTCGACCTGGGCATTGAACCTCTTCATTTAATACCGATGCTCCAATTGGGCCGACCTCGGCGACTGATCATTTAAGCAATTGATTGGTTTATGTTTATTAATCAAATCTTGGGGCAGGCGTTGGAGGAAAGAAATAATGAAAGATGAAGTCGATTTGGTAGATTAAGTCGTGGTGTAACTAACGTCAAATGAGACTTATCAAACTGATAAATTGCGACAGACTTTAAAAAATGACAGGCTCCTATGATTGCTAACAATTAGGTGTCGTTTTCAATTAGCCGTATTTTATTTTGTTCGATGAATATTTCTTATCTGACTATTAAAAAATCAGCCATAAGAGTGGATTATGCCAAAGTCAGATTCGTCGAATACAATACAAAACGCCTAATTTGAAAACTTCACATATTTGTCACTAAATATTTATGTAAATGTCATTTTAAAATCGATCGTTATATACATATTCGGTAGGATATTCGTCGAATATAATAAAAAACTCCTTATTTGAGAAATGACATTTCCAAAAATATTGCTGCCAAATAGGTGTCGTGTTACGATTTAAAACGTTATAGATTGGGTGCGGGTTCGATCCCCGCACACTACAAACATTTGTGTGCATGAACATGTCTGTTTGTATTGGTCTTGGTGTTTTCTATGTATGTCATGTATGTATTTACAAAAAAAAAAAGTATTTAAGTATTATATCCGTTGTCTGGCACCCATAACACAAGCTTTGAGTAGCTTACTTTGGGGCTAGATGACGATGTGTGGGAATGTCCAAAGGATATTTATTTATTTATTGAAGAATCTTCGACCAAAGTCGCAACGTAGCGATAAGACTCTGATGGACAGACGACTTTGTAGATCGCTGGGTCACACTGGATGCAGACAATTTGTGATCGGTCGCTGTGGAAAACTGCGGGGATGGCCTATGTTGAGCAGTGAACGTCCTTTGGCTGATGATGATGATGATCTTTAAAAACGACAAAAAACATGTCTTTGTAAGGTTGCGCCGGTTTGATACCCAGTTAAGCCTCTCTTCTTTATGTAGTTACTCATAGCTTGGCTTTATTGTTGACTGATAGTTCACTTGCTACCGCTTGATACTATTGATTCCACAACATTCTTGGGAATCACTTTAGACTCCAAACTACAATGGGGTTCTCATATAGAGGCCTTGTCAGGGAAACTAAGCTCAGCTGCTTTTGCTGTAAGGAAGATTAGACGTTTGACTGATGTAGAAACAGCTAGGTTAGTTTAATTTAGTTATTTCCATAGCTTGATGTCCTACGGTATTTTACTGTGGGGCGCGGCTGCTGATGTAGAAACAATCTTTGTGTTACAAAAAAGAGCCGTGCGAGCTATTTATAATCTTAAACCTCAAGATTCCTTACGAGAGGTGTTTAAAGAAATTAGAATATTAACTCTAGCCTCTCAGTATATTTACGAAAATTTAATGTATGTAAGGAAAAATTTACATTCATTCACGAAAAATAGTGACTTACACAAACATAATACTAGGAATAAGGATAAGCTTGCTATTCCACAATTTAGGCTTCGAAAGGTTGGTAATTCTTTCATGGGGAAAGGTATAAAATTTTTCAATAAACTACCAGAACACATTGTAAACTTACCGGTTAATAAATTTAAAACTGTTATTAAAGAAACCCTTATGACGAAAGGGTATTATAAAGTAGATGATTATTTAAAAGATAATAATGTATGGACTTGCATGAATACTACAAACATTGTAAACCTTTTGAAAAGAGGCATTGACAATAGTGACTGAGTTTGTTGCGCAGCTTCTTCTCAGCACTAGCCCAAAATTGTCCCGAAGCTGTGGTAGGGTTTATATTGGGACGTGTAAAAGTGCCCCCAGTGGGCCTATTTGCATAAATAAATGACTTTTATGACTTTTACTTTTTATGACTAATTAAAAGAAGATTAATCTTTAAAATAATTAATTGCTTAGATACATTACCCAGCTTTTACATAAATATTTTGCTAAATAGTAATGTTCTAACCTTTCCAGAATCAGTGGCAAAATAACTTTTATCATATTATGTCAGCGGCTGCGGGTTCGAATCCTGCAAGGGGCAAAAGTGTGTGTGATGAGCACGAATATTTGTATTTAAGTCATAAATGTTATATTTTTTAAGTATTTATGGTAGACGCTGCCGTCTATTCGTTGTCTGGTACAATTTCGTAGCATAAGGAAGCCAAATCGAAAAACAACCAGGGGGCCAATTCTCGTGCAGTTCATAGGTATAAGAAATAAGTTCACCGATCGAATTTTTCTTTGTCAAAAAAAAAACCATTTTGATTTTTGAGGGTCACTATTACGGTGCAATTCGATTTCGCTCGTCCGTAAGTGTTTTTACGTGTTCATATTTAACCGCCTAAACTCGCAATCGAATTACCACACGAAAAAAAGTTCGATTGCGTGAGAATCGCCACCCCAGTGGCGTTAGAAAACGCTGATATAAGATTATCGTTTTAGTGTATTAATTGGTTTTAGAATTTTAAATTAGGCTTTACAAATTATTGTCAATTTATTAAAATAACGTTACGAAACTTAAAAGGACATCGAAACTAAGAAGGACGACCTCTGTGGTGTAGTGGCTAAGCACGCTAGGTTTCAATGCGTCGCCGCTCCGAGGTCCCGAGTTCGATTCCCGGTCGGGTCAATATAAAAATCATTATTTTTATATATTATCTCAGTGTTGTGGTACCACCGTTGTGTCTGATTTCCATAACACAAGTGCATTAGCTACTTACTTCGGGATCAGGGGGGCAATTCTCGTGCATTCGTATACGAAAAAATTTCACCCATCTAATTTTCTTTGTCGAAGAAAAAATAGTTTTTGATTTTTCAGGGTCACGATTTCTATATATTAAGATTTTATTATTGCGAAAGTTTTTTTACGTGTTGATATTTTGCTTAAATTTTGAGGTAAACCGGTTAAACTTACAATCGAATTACAACACGAAAAAAGTTCGATTGCCGCGAGAATCGGCCTCCAGAGCAATGTATATGATAGGTGTCCAATTGGTGGTGTCCAAACCCCCAACTGCTTCGGTGGGTATGCAAAACTGCATTTCCTGACGTAAAAAAAGGTCATTTTTTTAAAACTTTATCAATCCGGAATCGAAAAACAATGACTTCATACATCAAAGGTTATTTTAAAACCTGCAACTTTTGTTACAGATAAAATGACCTAACCACCATCAGACCGCACTTCCAAACTATGACGCGCGTCGCGCTCCGCGTCGCGCTGCTGTGCGTCGTGCTGTGCGCGTTGCGCGCGACGCGCGGCGCCGGCGCGTGTCCTTGGGCCTGCGCGTGCCGGCCTGCCGCGGCTGACTGCGCGCATAGGGGCTTGCTGCACGTGCCGAAGAGACTGCCTACGGATTCGCATCGATTGTAAGTAGTAAAGTTGTGTAACGTGCTGGGCAAAGGCCTCTCAACTATGAGGTAGTTCGAGCCATACTCCACCACGCGGGTGCGGGTTGGTGGAGGGGTGTTTGCAAGGCAAGCGACTAACCCTGCTGTCAGATGTTATCAAACCGCCCATAAGGCCTCTGAAAAGGCTTAACGACTATTATCAACCGATATTAACGTGCCTTCCGAAGCACGGAGAGGCTCGTGATATACGTCACTTATGTGGTCGGAATGGTCACCCATCCAAACACAACCGCGCTGTAGGTTGCTTCACTTCGGTATCACTAGCAAAGCGCTGCTACCACTGCGTTACGCTACGATTGTAATACTTGTAAAAAGTGACACTTATAAAATATAAAAAATACAACATAAAATAGAATGACACAGTGACATAAATATTGATTTGTGTATAATAGTATTACCTAATGTGAGGCAACGGGCAGGGCCCATAGCGCGAAGATCTGATGGCCGTTAGGGCATAGCGGCTCTAGATTGGGGACCCTTCGACCAAACACGCAGCGTAGGACGAGTACCGGCAAGATGGACAGACGACCTTGTAAAGATCTCAAACTAGATGCAGACCACTTAGGATCGGTCGCTGTGGAAAACCGTGGGGTAGCCCTATGTTCAGCAGTGGACGTGACTTGATGATGATGAATCTTGTTTGCTCCTACAGTAAGTCAGTATGTATTCCAGGGCCCAAGCCCAAAATGGCAATTATAGTGCACGATTATGATATTTACTAAACTTTGGTATTCAATTACGTTTTATTTTAAATTGAAATAGCACTCCTCTGTATAAAACATCAAACCTTCAAAATAAATTATCTAGCGAAAAAAATAAACTGCCAAATATTGGTGGAAACACATCAACCGATATTACTACTAAATAAACCCACAGCACGTAATATTTTCTTATTTTCCAAAACGATGGACCCCGTATATTTTTTCTATAAGTTTGGGGTTGAACGTAGAGCTACGTATGTGAAGAAATGCCACAGAAAATATTCATTTTATAGCAGCGTAAAAGAAGATAAATATTTTATCACGTCTTGACGTGCGAGAGCGTAAATATTTTGTGTGTGCTGAAAAATTGTTTCGTGCAAGTGTTTTTACATCAAAAACATACTTACACACTTAGATGTAATGAAAAAAAATGCTGAAATTTTGAAATAAAGGCTATAAAAGCACCAATTTGGATTCATGTATAAGTATCTGTTTTAAGCACTGAAATATACTGAAATTAGAAACATATCTTCACATCCATTAATAGACATAGATATTTGTAATAGAACATCAGCGGGTTTTTGTAAACCATATTATCGTTATAAAACTATAGTAATTAGTTTTGATTTCCTCAGATGTTTTGCATTTTACAACGAAATTGGACTTATTTTGTTTGAAAACCTAATTAAAAATCAATATTAGTTGTCAAGTCAACGAGAATCGTAATTCTATGAAAGTTCATGCACGTTTATAGAGGGAGTCTTATATTGGAAGATATTGATATGGTACAGTCATGAACAAACTTGGTTGGTAGCCTGAACATAAAAATTGTATTATTAATGGAATTATGTGTCACTTTTCGGAAAACCTTTATATTTAATAAGCTAGCGGTCCCAGCGATTTTTGTTTCACTTTGGCCCCGTTCTAAATTTATAATCCTATTCGAAGCTAAGACAAGACCTATAAAGTAAAAATCATAAATATCGGTTCTCCCGTTCTCGACTCATTAATGGTATACTTATAATAATGTGTAACACGACTTTCATTTATGTATATAGAAGAAGAAAAGGATGTGAAAATAAAATCATTCAAATGTTACTTACTATAATAAGAATTATCGATAAAAAAATAACGAAGCTCAAGAAATGTATTTTTTTTGTAGATAAGTAAAATTGCCTGATTTTCTGCTGCATGAAATATCCTTTTAACTTATGTGGAAATATTTTTTTAAGTTTTTTTTAACTGTTATTTTTCTCAGCGTTTTTGAACGCCACTTGGTTGTTCGTCAGATAAAACTATGTCGACATTTGCACCACAAGTTACCCACTTATGTGACACAAACTAGCTTTTATTCCCCGTTGCCCGAATTCAAATACGATTTCTTGCACAATGTTTAAAAACACACAATACCACTTTTGCGCTCCTCTGTAAACGAAGGGAGGAGCAATATTACGATCACATGGGTGCACCAATTTAACCTAAGGAATGTGTGCCAATTCCGACAAATAGCACTGATGTTATTGACTGACTCAGATGTGGGAGAAAGATCTCTTTTTGATTATTTTGACGACAGTTTATTCGTTAGTGCTATGCATTTGTTAACCGCCATTTTCTTTCAGATGTCATCGCTATCTTCACTTTCCGTATTTGTAATATCGCACTTATTAAGTAACTAGCGGTCCCCCGCGACTTCGACTATCGCAGCGTTATGTTTTATAGCCTAAAGCCTTCCTCGATAAATAAGCTATCCAACACAAACTATTTTTTTCAAATCTGTCGGTAGTTCCTGAGATAAGCGCGTTTAATCAAGCAAAAATCTCTTCAGCTTTAAAATATTAGTATAGGTTTATAGTTTGTGTGTTCATTATACCCTTGCTTATTTCCTTACTTTTTTAATCTATGTAACATTAGTATGTATGTTTGCGGTTCAAGCGAACATCGTTTCGTAAAGAAAGGTACACATTTTCTATTTGTACATAAGTTGAAATGATATTTATTGCAGCAGAAAAAGATGCAGGGGATTTGTCACGAGGAAATGTTAAGTCTTACTGCTGCAGACTTTTACAATTCGTACCTTATTTAACTGGAAAAAGTCAAATTTCCGTCGCACTCAATATGAATAACTTTGTCAGTTTTGTTAATACACTTTCTATCAAAAATTGTAATATTATAGGCAATTTATGTAAGGGTTAGTGTAGCATAGTGCAACCATACCTTGGCTATATCATTTCACCTTTACAACATTCCTACCCCTGTACCATAAACATTTCCGTGTCTACAAATTCGTACCCCTCTATTATGTGTTATCAAACCCCCAAATTGTCAAACGTAGAGGGCGCTACAGTCGCTTCCGGCAAAAACGTCACGGCGGTTTCCGGCTGCGTATGGAAATTCAGTTATGCAAATTAGTTTTTATTTAATTTTCCCTTTTTTTCAGTAGAGACGTGGAAGTGTTTGAAGAATGGAAGAGGGTATTTTTAAGTGCGTGTACTGTTTAGGTAGTTTTCAAATGATATTTCCAAACTTAGGTTTAGGTTTAAAGAACTTTATTCTCATAAGAAATTTACATTTCTCTTAAAATGAGGTAAGAAATAAATATATTACATTGATTATTTATCTTCCTTGGCACCTGCTGCTAGATATAGCTTCAGTTTATTCTTGTACGTATTCAAATCTTCGCAGGTCTTGAGATCATTTGGTAGTGCGTTAAATAACTGTGCTCCTTCATACAATACTGTCTTTTTTCCGTAATTTGTTCTTGGCGTAATTAATTCAAGTTTGTTTTTATTTCGCAGATTGTGTACATTGTTTCTTTCTTTCAGATCTATACCAGATTTAATATTATTCGTTATATATTTTTTCATTACCATACATGTATTGTATTTATATAATTGTTTTACATTCATTAATTTAGTTTTTTCATATAATTGTTTAGTTGGTATCTGATCTGGGTAGTGGAAGAGAGTCTTTATTAATTTGTTTTGAGATCGTTGTAGTAATTTTAAGTTAGTAGGTGCGGCTGAACCCTTAACTCAAAGAAATATTCCAAGTGAGATTTAACAAGAGAATTTTATATAATTGGTTAAATATTTTTCGGAATACAATGAGCGATTTTTTAAGTGCACCCTGTACAGATATTAACTTTGATCTGACATTTTCAATGTGTGGCTTCCACGTCAGTTTTTCATCGATTAACAATCCTAAGTATTTTTCCTGTTGCGATCTTTGGATGGATTCATTATTTATATTGAGTGGTTCAAATTCGGGTATTATCTTATTTTTGGCTACCAAAATCATAAAAGAAGTTTGAGATGCATTTATGGTTAATAAATTGGAGAGTAACCATTCGCTTAGAGTGTCAAGATCTCGTTGAGCATTTGCGACAATATTGTGTATAGACTGATCGATGTAAAACAGACATGTATCGTCAGCATATAAAGTAAGGTAGCCGGTTAATGCTATGTTACTAATGTTATTGACATAGATTAAAAATAGTAACTTAGCTAGAGGTACAATGACATGTTTGTAGCTAAAAATTGCTGTCAGATTTTGTCAAGCCGTTCATAGGGCATCTGACTGTGCTTAACGACTAAACTAAAATCAACCGATGTTAGCCGGGACCAACGGTTTAATGTACCTTGCAAAGCACGGAGATGCTCGTGATATACGTCACTTATATGGTCGGAATCCTGCCTGGCCCTGAGAATCAGTAAGCTCAAGTGGCAATGGGCAGGGCACATAGCGTGAAGAACTGATGACCGTTGGGACAGAAAAGTTTTAGATAGGAGACCCTTCGACCAAAGAAGCAGCGTAGGACGTCCATCGACAAGACGGACAAACGACCTTAAAGATCGCAGGATCAAACTAGATGCAGACCACTAGTGATTGGTCGCTGTAGAAAAACCGTGGAGGAGGCCTATGTTCAGCAGTGGACGTCCTTTGGCTGAAAATGATGATGATGGTTAGAACGGTCACCCATCCAAACGCGACCGCGCCGTAAGTTGCTTATTCCAACCAAAGCGCTGCCACCACTGCGCTACGAAAACCTCAGAAGTGGATGAAGCCTTACAAAAACATCAAAAAATTGAACTAAATCTTCTTTTAGGTAAACATGTTGCAAAAAAGCTAGAATTGATCTTGATTAACAAGTAGTCAAGTCACGTGACTTCGTCCGCGTCCCCATTTTCAATCAAAATTTTTAGTTTTAATCAGATTTTTCATTTTGTAAATAAAAAAGTCAATAATCGTTCTCAAGCAACTTTAATAGGTACCTACTCTTTTAATAAAGCTCCATTCTAGTTAATCATTGACCAAAACAGGTTTATCAGTGTCAATTTCACGCAACCTCTTTTTCATTTTCATCGTCACAAGAGAGAGCGTCCTATTTCACCCGCAATATACCCTGAGGGACAGAACAGGCAATTTCGTAAGGACACAGAGTTTGTCCTTAAATAATGGTGTGGTTCTGTATCTTAAACTCCGCGGCGTAGTGGCTGCACGGTTTCAAGGTGTCGCCGCTCGGAGGTCCCGGGTTTGGTTCCCGGTTGGGTCAATTTAGAAAATTATAATTTTCTGTATTGTCTCAGGTTTCGTGTTTGTGTATCTGATTTCCATAACAAAAGTGCAATAGCTACTTACTTGGGGATCAGAGCAATATTTGTGATTGGTGTCCATTTTTTTTTTAAACTGTACTACTTTTTAGCCAAAAATATTTACTGTAGGTTTGATAATTGTTTAGATAGAAATGATTTAAATATGTAGGTATTCAATATATAAAGCAGCAGAGTTTATTTTGTCATCAAAATAAACTCTGTTGCTTTATAAATTGAATACCTATCATATTTAAGGCCATTAAATATGGTACCTAGGGATGTTATTGGCGAGTATTTCTTGCCTTAAATCCATATTTAAGGCAAGAAATACTCGCCAATAACAAATTAAAAGGTTGGTTTAACAAAATCACATAATCATAATCAATATATGATATCACACTTTGAAGGAGCGGGGCATCAATACAAAATCCTATTTATCCTGCTGAACTTAAGGGAATAGTAGCCCGAGGATTTCTTGATAGAAGCGTAGAATTTAATTAGAAGGTTGAATTAGAAGTTTGTCTGGAAGAGATCGCTTCCAGCGATAAGACCGCCAATATTGTACAAATGATTTGTCTGTAATTTTATTGATTTTTGTGTCCTAACTTGTGTAATAAATAATATTTATTATTATTATAATTAGAATGCCCAGTGGCATTTGGCCTTGACTTTTATAGAAGTCTACATTTTGAAATCCTTCCATAGATCAGCAAAGCTCATGATCATTACTTACATAGAGTTCAGTATGTGGATATCTATCCGAGTCGATTGAAAACTAGCGGTTTAAATAATTCCTACGGAACCCCAAAAGTGGCAATATAAGAGGGCTCAAATAGACGCCTGAAGACAACAGCCGTAGTAGTCGCGGTGGCCACATTGCAACGAAATGAGCAAGCCCCGGGCTTGTAGGGTGGCCATGATTGAATATAAAATAAAACATAAAATGGCATTTTTTTATAGATGACGTAAACACGATTTTACAAATTTCGACACGGTATCCCAGAAACAATAGAGTTGGACACCATTTGAACACCAATCTCATGCTCTGATCCTAAAGTAAGTAGCTTATTGTGTTATGGAAATCAGATACAACGGTGGTACCACAACAGAACACCCAGACCCGAGACAATATAGGAAATTTTGATTTCTATATTGACCCGACCGGGAATCGAACCCAGGACCTCGGAGCGGCGCCTTTGGCCGCCTTAAAACCAATGTGCTTAGCCACTACACTACGGAGGTCGTAGGACGGAGGTAGAACTTTTATTGTTTTATGGCTATAGCCGTTCACTGTCACGTTAAGTAGTAAGAGCAGGGAATAGATTAGGATTCATTAACATTTATTAATTTAATGCGCTATTCCTTAAATAGAAGCATGTCCAAGTATTTTTTTGTCGTGAGCTATTATTTAACTTAACTCAATGAAGATATATAAATGGCACTTGTTAAAAGCAACTTTGGCTCTGTGACAGACGAGGAATCGAACCGTATTCAATTTATATTATTTAGTTCGTATAGTGACAAAACACTATAAAAACAAAAATGAAGTTATTTCTATTCGCAAGTAAAGAACTAATGTTAGTAAAATTGTGAAACCATATAGGTACTGACTGTCAATGTGTAATTTTAATTTCGGTGATTAATTGCCATAACGAAGTTCCTACGTGATAATTCTGGTATTTGACTAATGTACCGAGTATTTTGCTATATCTTTAAAGCCTTTACGGTTCACATAAAATAAAAGGCATAAAATCAATAATTATATTGAATCATAGGTTTTGCCGGAACAGGAAGGCGCTGGCTGCGGATAGAGTTGTGAAAGATTTTAGGATAGGCCTTTACCTAACATTGAGATGAAAGACGCCCACAAAATAAAAACATTTGTTTTTTATTTACCAGTTAGTCCTATATAATCCCAAATCATAGTCACATCAATAATAGCCGGCCATCCTCTCATAACTTCGGGAGCGTCTGAAAATGATCGCCAGCGAGATTGTACTGAAGCTGAAACTGATACTTGAAAGATAACATTGCTTCGGTAAATACAGAAAAAGTGGGCTTTGGTAAAGTGGAGTGTTTACATGAAAATGCGAGGATCTTTTATACAGGGTGTAACAAAGCCAAAAACCAAGTATATCTCCCATTTATATGATATTTTTGTCTGAGAGACTATCCCGGAAATCATTCGTAACTGAGACATTGACGATCTAGCCTACGGAGAACGGACGGTTGAGCCATTTGTTCCCTGTATGTACAGACAACATCACCTCAAGGTTAACACTGCGGTATCTTATTCATTTGTAATAAGGGCTAGTTTACAACAAAAGTAAGTAACCTGATGTGCTGGCCACTGTACAATTGTAAACTGTGACTTTAGAGAGAGATACTAGCATGATTTAATCTTGATGGAGCATCGCTTTTGAATTGTTGCAAAAAACAGCACAAAGTAAGCAACATACATGTCTAATATGATTGATTTTTTTATCATTTATCTTTACTTTTATACTAATATTATAAAACTGAAGAGTTTGTTTGAATGCGCTTATCTCAGAAACTACTAGACCGATTTGAAAAAAATAAATATTTTATTTATTTAAACTTCATGCACAAAACATAAAATTGTACATATGGCGGACTTAATGCCAAAAGCATTCTCTCTCTACCAGTCAACCAAAGGTCAGAACAGAGAATATATACAGGCGGTGCAAGTAAAGTTATAGAGGCAAGAAAAAAGAAGAGAATAGCGATAAAGATAACTAAAATACGATGATATACATACTGCCTATTGCTTATATACGATTATATAAAAATAAATAGATATGTATTTAGTATATAATCATACACATCATTTAAATGAACATAATATGGTACCTACACATAGATAAATTAATGTCAATGAGACGGGTCAGTGTGTTCGTCTCTGTAAAGTGTTCGCAATGCCTTTTTGAAGGTAAATTACGAGGTAGATGTTTGGACACTTTTTAGAAGCCCATTACAAAGTCGAATGGCTTCCAAAAAGAAAAAATCTTTAGATACGACTCATAAGTCCAGCGCCGCAACGAAAAATGTTGCGACAGCGGGCGAAAAATATTCCTTTTGAGAACTTCCGCTGCGGAAACAGTTTAAGTTACACAAAAATCATGTATGACGAGATAATTCTGCATTAACAGTTCTACAATAAAGTCCGCGACAGAATATGACTATCTTATATGGTTTACTCGCATTATAAAGCTGAATGGCTAAAAACGGAACCCTTATAGTTTCGTCAAGTCTGTCTGTCAGTTAAAGTTGGCACAAAACCCTCAGCGCACGAGTACAACTCGCACTTGGCCGGTTTTTTTATACCTTTCATATGCCACCCCCTATAAATTAAGTAGATGATAAGTGTATCATTCACACCCTGCTACCATTTCGTTTAACAAGTAGGTACATCGCAATAATGTAAAGGACCCTTTAATATTTTACGAGCAATTTGCTGAAGGCATCACACTGTGCAATTTCGACTTGAAAGATGGTGTTGCCAGATGAAAAATAATTATTTTGAACGGTAAGAAAATGTGTACTATTTAAAGAACAATAGAGTCTGGCTAATAAAAGCTGAACCCGGTGATTTTTATAGCGGCAACACTACCACTGTGAAAAAAAAAGTGTTCATGGCCGCCATCATGGCGTATCTGCGTAGTTGGTTGTCACTGTGTTAAGTTTATTTTGTGCATTCCTTGGTTTTTCTTTCAAAATATGGGTAAAACTATAAAGAGTGCAGTGCGGCAGATTCTATTTACTATGATAAGTAAATATAAAGAAAAACAAGATGAGCAAATGGCTATAATCAAGCAAAAAGAAGATTGTTTACATGTTGCGATAGAGTTCGTAGGTTAGTAAAACTTATTCACTTAGATACTTTCATATTTATCAAGACTTTCACGTCATAATAATATATAGGTATTTATAATTAGTACATTCCAATTTTACCAATTTTACAGAAAAGAATTCGAGTGTTGAAGGAGCCAGTGCTGCTTTGGCAAATCTCAAAAAAATAAAGGAATTTCATCAAGAAGAGTATCTCTCACAGAATAAATATTTTGAGAAAATCTCTTCAATGACTGGTAAGTTCCTACCAAGCTCAAAATTATTGATATAAAATGTCAGAAATACATATTTTTGGTAATAGGTTCGTGTAAATTTTTTCCTTTGCTTAGATTTTTACACCAACATACACTATTTGTAAACAAATTCTAGACTTGTTTTAAATACAAGATGTATTTTACAGACTGAGAAAAAAAACATCGTTTAAATAAAAGGCTTATATAAACAATGTTTTTTTTTTTCAGATTACGTATAAGTTCACATAGATTTATATGCAACAAAAATACACAGGAGTGATTAGTTTAAAATTATAAATAGGTTTAAAAAATATTGCTGTTTCTTTTTCAGATATTAGTATTTCAACATTGAAAAGGATTAATAATGAAAGTAAAGAAAACAAAGGGGTGTTCAGCACCCCAGGTAAGAAACGCCCTCATAAAAAGACAGTGTCTAACCTGGACAGTTTTGATATTCAAGCTATAAGAAACAAAATAAATGAATATTATGTTGTCAAGAAGCAAGTGCCTACATTAAGAAGCCTTTTGACGGATTTAAAAGAGAGTATTGCATTTACAGGCTGTAGAGAAACATTACGTCAAATATTATTATCCAACGGATTTGTATTCAAGCAAAATAAAAATCAGCGTTCTGTACTTGTGGAACGCTATGATATCGCAGCGTGGCGACATAGATTCTTAAGAACTATTGCTTTAAAACGACAACAGGGGAAGAAAATCGTCTACTTAGATGAGACTTATATTCATCAGAATTACAAACCAAAAAAGTCATGGCAGGGACCTTCAACTCTGGGCGCTATTGATAATATTTCTTCGGGGAAAAGGTTTATTATTGTTCATGCAGGATCAGAAAGTGGATTTATACCAAATGCATTATTAGTCTTTAGTACAAAATCAACTAAAGCTGACTATCATCATGACATGAATGCCTCAAATTTTAACAAATGGTTACGTGAAAAATTAATTCCCAATTTGACGGAACCCAGCATTATTGTCATGGATAATGCAAGTTATCATACCATACAAGTGAATAAGGCACCAAACACTAGTAGAAATACAAAATTGGCTCCGTTGTTATGATATTTCATTTGAAGAAACTCAGTCAAGAGAGGAACTGCTGTGCTTGGTTGATAAACATAAACCTGATCCTATTTATGAAGCTGATCAGATCCTTGAAGAACATGGCCATGAGGTGTTGCGACTTCCGCCGTATCATTGTGACCTCAATCCCATTGAGCTTATTTGGAGCACAGGAAAGAGAAAAGTGGCAAGTAAAAATATTTCAAGATCCTTATCAGAAATGGAAAATTTAATAAAAGAATGCTTCGATAGCATTACTTCTGAGGAATGGAATAAGATGGTTAATCATGTCATTCATATTGAAGAGAATTATAAACAAAAAGATGGAATAGTGGCAGAAATGGAAAGTTTCATTATAAATGTAACCGATTCAGGTGACGAATCTAGCAGTTCAGATTCAGAAGAATCGATGGGTGTGGAGTATCTGGAATCAGACTTTGATTATAGTGAATAATAAATAACTATGTATATTAGTAAACTTTGTTTTTGAAATTCTCATCCCGACATCCCAAATACTATTAACTTCTGTTGGTTTAAATACCTAGTTCAGCATGTCAGATGTATAATCGCAATGAATATCCTTACTTATTGATAGTAAAATGCGAGCCTAGCGGTGCCGGTGACATGGCCACCAGCCGTACCACCGACATTGTGTGTAGCAGCCATAGTACATATATGAAACGTGTTATAACTTCGTATTTCATATGAGGAAAGCCACAGTTGAAATCTACTTTTTGTGAATTTTAAAAAAGTATCAAATATGTTTCTTCCTATTATAGACGGTGTTGCCTAGTTTTCATATTTTAAATTTGCCGCGTTTTGCTAGGTTCAGCTTTTGATGGCCAAACTCTACTTAAAATGACTATGTTGAGTTTTTTTTTTACTATTCAGAAACATACAGTTATTACGATATGAATATAAATAACGCTTAAAGATAACACAAAAATCAATTAAGTATCCTCAGACTAATATTACATTACATTTTGAGCAAACCAAAACCTTCAAAATTACAAATCGAAATAAAAAATAAAGTGAATAAGACATAATAAAATAAACCACGAAAACTATTGACAGTCACCTGACAGGTGGAGGACGTGGATTTGCTTTTAAAATTGAAATAAAGTTGAGGCAAATAATAATATATCGACTCCTTAATACCTGTCATTGTGACTGCGGCAAGTACGCGGCAAGAAAGTGTTGCAAACATATTTAGTCCTATATGTAGGCACATAAAAAATACTTTTATGACGTGCACTTAGTCGGGTACACCGTAAACTTATTTCGCTCAAAAGAAAGGGAGAGTCGATAAGGTTGCAGTAATTTATATAGAAATTATTGATCTCTTTCAATGCGTCGGCTATGCAAAGAGGGTACGGATTTCATATGGTTACAAGAGTCAGGAACACGACATCTAAACTGTATAATTTGGGCGCTCGTGTAAGAATGTAATAAAACTTAGTTTGCCTCAGTGCAGATTAGTGAGTTGTTAGTTATAATATAGTTATGTATTAGAGATGCGCCGAGTAACACTTTTTCCGAGTAACGAGTACCGAGTTTTACTCGGTTCATTTTTTTCTCCACCGAGTACTCAGTGTAACCTTCTACTGATAAGATCCAAAAAACTAAAGACTAGTTATTTCTTGACCAGTTAGTCTTAAACAAAATAATTAAATATAGAAGCAAGGTCCTTTTTGTGCCAAGAAAACTTAAAGAATACCAGATTTTCATTATAAAAATCATTCACATATTTTTTCTAAAAAATGCAAGAGCTTACTTAAAGAAAAATTCTCACAATTTGCCTACCACACTGTTTTCTTGAAAAAATATCACTTTTGGGAAATAAAATCTATTTTATCTGGCAACACGCCATCAACGCCCTATTCCTTGTACAGACAGATTACAGCATTTTAACCTACACCTTGCGATGTCTTACGCAGTTTAAATAAGGTTTATATTTCAACAAAAAATTGCACTCTGCATGTGCTGCTATACGTTCGTACATACGAAGATAACGACTCGTCAACCTACAAACCGCGGTGCTTTATGCAGTTGAAATAAGTGTGATTTTCTAACAAAAATGTATGGTTTGATGTCCCGTTGTACGGTATTACAAACCCCACAGGATTGGTTTAATTGATATTAATTGCTGAGGGTTGAGTTTAAGGAGTAGGGTGTATCATAAATAGATAGGCAATCAGGACAAGAATTAAGCGTGTTCTTTCTTTGTATTTGGATGGATAAATATAATGTGGTGATTAAGTCCACCGATGGTACCAGTCGCAGTACAATAAAGTTTTTAATAAAAAAAAACTGTACAAATTTAAATTGCAACGCAAAAAAATGTTTTTCCACTAGAGCTTTATTCTAAAATCAATGACTGAATTGACTCAAAAATTCTATTAAAATGTAGTTTAAAATAAAATAAATATGGCACTGTGAGTGTTAAAAACATTCTAAACCATCCAGACGCAGAAGTTTAAATCATCTCAGCATTGGTAATTTAACCTTAATTTGAAAAGGGACTGGCTAGAACTTTTTTTTTCCAATCATAAAAAATGATAATACGTTGTCCTTCTAAAATTAAAACTCATGGTCACCCTGTTCGGGAAAATCCAGGAAATACACCTTTTTGTAAGTGATAAGACTCGGTCACGGTTTAGAATCAATTTATTTTATTATCATTCGGGGCTTAGTCAAATTCGTTTCGGAGAGAATTTTGGCAAATGTCTTCCTTAAGTGTAATTTTATTAGGTAATAAAATGAAAAAGGTAATTGCTAGAGGTTTTGCGTAATTTGGTGAGGTTTTCTTACTAGCAACGATATTTATACCATTCAGCGATATAATTAAAATAAATTTGGTGACATTATCGGAAAAAAGGAACTTCCCACCCTCCCCCAAACAGGTGGCGAAATCAACAAAGTAATAATCATGTGTGTGTGTGTGTGTGTGTGTGTGTGTGTGTGTGTGTGTGTGTGTGTGTTTGTTTTTGCGTACGTGCGTGCGTGGAAAAGTAAGTGTGTGTGTGTGAAGTATAATATTCATATTATTAATATTATCAGGTCTTCTCTGATCATGAGGCAGGACAGTCAATAATAAAGTCAAAATAGCCAATAGCTCTACCAATTGAGCTACCGTGTCGTCTGTCGGATCTTGCGAAATTTGTGATCTCTTACGGATACGTCATTACGCGTGACGCTTAGCGCCATCTACCCGTCTGTTTATGCAACAGTGGGTCACCTCATCATATTATCATAACACGAAATGACAATATTTATAGCCCTCTGTACTATGAAGCAATAAATTTTAAAAACGCCGACTCAGCCATTAGGTCGTATTGCACCCTATATCTTTTGATGTATGGCAAAGATACAGTCAGCAGTTGAGCATTTTTAACCTTATGGTCTTAGATTTAAGGGGAAAATAAATGGGTAGGTATGTTTTATAGTCCAGATAGGAAAGCTAGATCGCAAGAAGATGTTTGAAATATTTGCAATTCTTGATTTTCTTGAAAGAAGTTTGAGACTCACCGTCGTGCCCGTCACGCAAACAATTTATGAAAATCCTTTTTTTTACCTCCCTGAAAGTGTAATAAACTTTTAACATAAAGTTAAAGTTTCGGCTTGATAAAGTTATTTATTTAACTTTATCAAGCCGAAACTATTTAGTTATTGATAGTTAAAAAAAACAGGTTTTTAAAGAATATCATAGAAGGGAAGAGGGGAAGAGGACTATCGAGTGCATCTGTGTTTGCGCACACACTTGTGCACTTTAATTTGTCCCGCGCAGTCGGTTAGTCGTTGTGACTGGCCACACCGTAGTCGAAATCGGCTAGGGGGACTACTAAATCTTTTGATGGTGTAAGCTTCAGACACGTCATTTCTGTCAAACTCCATACGAAAAGCAAGGGTCCACTGAAACCAAGCGCCATGGCTTCTCGGGAACCTGGCTTATGCTGAGTGAGGTCCTCTTGATTTGGACATCACCGCCACACGGCACACTATGGCACGCACTGCAGGGTTCGCATAATTTTCTTATTAGTGTTTTTTTGCTTTTGCTTTTTTGTTTTTATCTGGTTTGAATTTGTAAATTCGTTATGTGATTGTGTACGTTATTATTTTTTAAACTCGTTCAAATGTGTGTGTGTGTGTGCGTTTGTGATGTCTTTAATTAATAAAATCATTTTCTTTCTTTCAAAAAGTGCCAGCTACAATTATACTTACTTTAAAGTTAGACAGTGCAACCAAGCTTAAATTTTGGCGAAAAATGTGTAATGGCTTTTCTATATTGTGCTCCTGAAACTTTTGAGACTCTACCAGAAATGTTAAATTAGTTACGCTAGAAATATCAGCTGTCATTTTACGCTGCGTTGTCGTACTTTGATTAGTTTCCAAAGATAAATATTGATATGTTTCGAAACCGGCTATGTTTTGACTGAGAATGTTTTGACTTAGTTGATTGCAGGAGCGTGCTTGTATTGTTTTTTTAAAGAGTTTCTCAACTCAAAATTAATACCCTATAATACTAAATGGATATTTATTATATTTTTTATCTACTTTGTCCAATCACTTGGCCTCTTAACGGTCCAAATCAGATTTTTTAATTTTATTTATTAGGCCAATATTAAAATCTATCAAAATTTTGTTTATTAACTAAACTCCGGAAACTTATTATTTTTCTTTTGGAACTAGATCATTTATGTATATTTAATATATTTATTTTAGGACTTCGACAGGACTTAGGACTAGGATAAACTGTGGAATTAATGCCCAAAGCATTCATTGAGTTTTATAAAAATCTATCGCGCAGAAAATTTAAAATTAAGCATTCCTTGCCAGTCAAACCTTTTAATATATGGTAAGATATCACGCGTTAATATAAACCCTTTTCCACCCAAACTCTCTGTTACGTCCATACACTATCATTAATCGTTACGCTGTCGTAACGTCATCAATTGTAGAAACGTTCTGCAATGCGGGTTGGCGCCCTTCCAGAGTGCTGCACTGACTCTATTTTACATTAACCGTTAGTTCAATCAAGTAAGTTAGTTCCGAAATTTACCAACAGATGGCGCTGTTCCTAGTTATCTCGCAGTAACGAAGTGTTTGGTTACACTCTTATGTAATAAATTGGATGGAACGTATTTTTGACTATCTGTCAATAGTAACAAGTAGACAATAAACCGTTGTCTGTGAAGTTGGTGTTTATTTAGCAAAGCAACTAGCATTGTCTCGACTGTGACCTGTCAACTTGGCGGTTGCAATTTACGTTAGCACGTGAAAATGGATTAGTAAGACTAACCAGCTCCAACAGAGGTACCGATAGAGGTACCCAAGAGAATAGAATACAAGCAACAGAACAAAAAAATTAAGACTGCGCGACTTTGCCGTGCAAATATTCGATCGATCGAACTTCATTCATCTTTTTAAATTCTTTAAGGCATGAACCGAAGTTCGGCATGTTAACGCCTAGGCGCCGTTTGAATATTACAGACGAGTCGTCGGTAATTTCGACTAACTTCGGTCGCGTAACTTCTGCTTAGTGTGTTTAGGACACTGACTAATATGTGCGTTAAGGAGATAATTTGGAAATGCATACTTTGGGGTCAAAGCAATGTATGCAATATAGGTATATAAAAAACCTGTCCGACCCGATAGGGTCATAAGGTTCCTTTAACAACACAACCATAACAAGCATTAAAATTACGTTATTCATTAAAACTTTTTTTATCGATTTTCAAAGTCAACAAGTTTAGCACTTATTTACCCTAAAATGGGAAAAGTTTCCAAATGCGTTATCACTCCTGTCACGTCACGTCAATGGTTTGGGCTGCCATTTATATTTTTTTATTGATTTATGAAGTGAATTTTGTATTTCTTAAGTATTGTTTTCTAATATTTTATGAAAATGTTTATACAAAAAGAACCTAATATCGATCTTTTTGCGTGACCTAAAACTAAAGATGTGACCTTAGTCACTGTATTTTAATACCATAAAATAAATAAATAAAACTTAATCATATATATGTATCAAAATCGGTTCAGCAGAACGGTGGATACAGATCGCTCACAACCGGTTACTGTGGAAAGTCGTAGGGGAGGCCTATGTTCAGCAGTGGACGTCCTTTGGCTGATAATAATAATGATATGAGGCTGCCACCTCACCTGATGGCAAGTAGCGATTTGAAATAGCCTATGGCGCTCTGCTAAGAGTCTTTAAAAGCGCTGCAGTGGGTCTTTAACTTATTTAAAAGAACAATAAAACTAGCTTTTAGCTTTAGACTTTAGTTAATAAAGAATAGTTAAAGGAAATTTTGTTCTGGATCGACGCCAAACTCGGGGCAGTGGCAAACGTGCTGCAGCGAAAAGCATAGTACTAGTGATGTGCTTTTATCGATAACTTAAGTATCGACTATCGATATACTCGCTGCCAGCTGAGAATTTCCCGAAAGTAACGAAATATGATATAATTCTTTACTTCTCTTTACTTTACTTTTCTTATTACCTGCATTACCAGGTGGTTGACTGGTAGAGAATGCCATTAGGCATTAAGTCCGCCAATTGTACATTTTCCAGTGCAATAAAGTTTAAATAAAAATAAATAAATAAATTATTTGTAAAGCGAGAGTGGAAAGGTTGCTACTAAGCAGATATACTCGTACACCACCCTAGACCTCAACCACCACACCTGACATCGTTCAAGGTCAAATATAAAAAAAAATTGTCTAAGATAAAATTAAATCTGTGACTTTGTCTGCTAATTTGTCGACTTTTATTTCTTCTATGACTATTTCTTTAAGTTTAAAATCCAAATGTATTTATCACTTTTCTCTTAGCACTTATTCCAATGCTTCAGGCTTCATATATTTTCAAAGTAGGTACAGATTTTGGTTAAACTTTCCAATACTCATTTCTCATCCGCAGGGGATGACATTCCGAAAGTCTCCTAACGGTGTTTATTCACATTTTGTAACTAACTTCGTTTTAGTTTCGATGTTCTTGACTTAGACAGAAAATATTCATTAATCAACAACACCTGTAATGTACACTACACATGTTTTGAGTAAATAAATGCAAGATGCATCTTATCTTATCTTATCACTTTTAAGCGCGTCTTCACATTAGAGCGACAGCAGCGCGGCAGCAGCGAATGCTATACATAAAAAGCTGCCATTTAGGTATGAAATTATCAGCTGTGTGACTGCGACTGCGCTGCTAAAGTAACACTTATGTGAAAATGTCATTGTATCTGTCCGATAATAAATAATAATAATAATAAATCCTTTCCGATATTTATCGATAGGCGATAAAATTATTTGCCCAATACTGCTCTATCCTACGGGAACAGGCGAGAATTTATAGCATTCCCGGGAATTGGAAAATGAATTAAAAACTACACTTGTTAGTTTTGTAGTTATTTATAGCCGTTCAGTGTCGACAAAGTTGGTGTTTGCGAATTTAATTAAGATAAATAAATAAATAAAACATTGCTTCTTTTGGGTAGGTCCAAAGTAACTATAAAACCGGCCAAGTGCGAGTCGGACACGCGCACTAAAGGTTCCGTCTCTACTAAGTATTCTCTACTTTTGTATTAGTTCCATGTATCTATAGGAGCGGTTCACAGAATACATCTAACTACCAAGTTTCAATTGTGTGATGCTAATAGTTTCAGAATAAAGTGGTTGTGACATACGGACGGATAGACAGACAGACTTGACGAAACGCAACCCTTGTACCGTTTTTTGCCATTTGGCTATGGTACCCTAAAATTTTAATACGGTTTTTTAATACGGTTGCTACCGCAACGGTTTTCCAAATGATAAAACGAAGTCTTAAACTGCCAACAAAAAAAAGCAGTACAGCCTGCAGTCACGAGCTTGTAAAATAATAACGCCCATAGATAAGACAAAGGCGGGAACTCATTACAACTGCCTCCTCAAGACGGCTCGGGGTTGGTACAGTCGTTGAGAAAAAAGAAAAAACCGGCCAAGTGCGAGTGGGACTCGCGCACCGAGGGTTCCGTGCCATTTTTACCTAAATTGGGGGTCCAATTAGCAAAAAATACCACAATATTTTGTTGACAGCAAAAATCACTTCGTTTTTCACTTTAAGTTATATTTGCGGTTGTTGAAAATGTGCTATATCTCAAAAACAAACCAATTATCCTTGTAAGTATTTGTTAAGATTTACATCGTGTATTTTTTTTCAAAATTTTCACTAGCTAAGGCTAGTCAAAAGTTAAAGGGGGAGGACGCCCACTTTACCACTTTCAAAGCGTCTGTCTTACAAATGTTTTAAAGTACTTTTAAATATTCCGCCACTGATTTAACTCTCTGCATTTCCCAAGCGGTTGACTGGTAGAGAATGCCATAAGGCATTAAGTGACCGTTAACAGTGCAATAAAGTTTGAATACATAAAAAAAATGTTTGACTTTGAGATATTATGTTTGTAGAAACCTTTAATTTTAAAAGACCTATCCATAGACACCCCACACGCAAAGGTTTATTTGTTGTGGTGTAATTTTTTGTATTAGAATCGTAAAGCGGTTAACAGGATACACCTACATACACATGTTTTGTGTATGTGTGTTGTTTACATACAATCTACTCCACGCTTGTCGAGATCGTCGCGCCATCGCGTGTAAACTGTCTGGCTAATAATGAGACTGAAAATATTTTGAAAATTCGTACCTGATTTAGGATTTGGAAAACACACAAAATGATTAATTAGTATTATTATTAGTAATAAAATTTATAAGTTTTATGTAAGTAGTGTTAGTTATGAAAGAGTGTGGCCTCCTGGCACAGGCATTCTGTAATGCCTAATAGGAGACTACATCCATTAGTAACCCGAAAAATGTACTTACTTGTTTACGTAAATAAATATTTTTATTATTATTATTATTTTTATATTGTTTTATCGCTTTCGTGGTCTGCCTTTCGGATGGTGTCCATCGTTAAGCAGTTAATAAGTGGTGATCTTGGACCATTTTTAGCCGACTTCAAAAAAGAAGGAGGTTATCAATTCAACTGTATTTTGGTATCTATCTTACCTAAAATCTCAGTCATTTGTCGACTGTTTTTTTTATCGCCTACCTTGAGGTATACCTTTTATTTGATCCCATTATTGCCAATTCGGGATCTGATGATGAGTTGATGCGGTCGAGGGAAAACCTCTAATTTAAAAGACACGTTTCGTGTTTTCATACTAGAATCTTAATAAAGACTTGTTCTTGCGTTTTGGTAGTCAATATTGAGTGGAGCTGAGCTGATGAACTCTTAAACGCTTAGGAGTACAGTAATTTTAATGACAGTACTTATGAAATGTAATTTAAAGGCTTACCTAACCCAAGAAGGGATTGCACCTCCTCTAATCACGAAAAATTAGCAAATAACATTAACTTGAAAAAAGTAAAACCTTTTTTTGATTTAGGTTTTTAATTCAGGACACATTCTAAAAACGTGGCTCGCCCATAACCACTTAACTTATGCGGTAAGATTTCACTTTAAATACTAACATTTTTTACACCGATAATATTAACATTTAGACACTATGAAAAGATAAGACAGCAAAGAGACAGCCTCGTTAATTTTCTAATAAAAAATGTAAATAATTGCATCATATTTCCTTGCCACAAATAGATCAGTCATTCTGATTAAAACATTTCCTCGCGAGTGTCCGTTCCAGACTAGACTGAAATTAATCAACGGATCTAGAACTAAGACCCAACTTTAAATAGTTTCAGACAGCTTGAGTGGCTCTCAAAAACGTTTGAGTTAGCCTCAACTTACTGACGAGCCACTCAGACTGCTCCTAAGTTTTAAAAATTCGGTTCTATTTTAAAGGCTGTTGGTAATTCTGAATTTAGTTGAACGTCAAAAATATTACTTTTATTATAATGAGCATTTAGTGTTAAAGAATATAGGGTTGAGAAATTGGTTGAGAGGCAACATTTCAGTTTCAAATTAGTTCGGATTTTGTGTTGTGGTTTTGGAACGTTAAATAAGTGAAGCCTTATTTATTTTCTTGGAAACGGCTTGACCGATTCTCATGAAATTTTGTGAGCATATTGAGTAGGTTGAGAATCGGCCAAGATCTATTTTTCATACCTCTTAATGATAAGGGTTGTCCACCCTTAACATTTTTCTTTAATTACGTGGCTGGGCCTCGTCCCGGCCGGGCTAGACGAGGATGGGGGCGAAACAAAGTTCGCTGGGTCCGCTAGTTACACCATAAATATTGCGTAACAAGATGAAATAAGAAATCAAAAACTTGCGCTCGAGCTGGATTCGAACCGGCAACCTTTGGCTTTCCGGACCAACGCTCTTTCCAATCGAGCTACCACCCACCGTGCCGTACTCCACCCGTGCGAAATTTCTGATCTCCAAAGTTGCTGCTTCCAATAAATAAACTCTGTGAGAGTCAAAAACTTATAAAATTATCATATTGCGTAGTATTTAATTATTTCTATGAAATTATCATCTGAGTTACATCGTATAAATTTAAATCTCTTTATTTCTTCAAACTTTCATTGAAACTTCATATTTTTTAGGAGATTGAGCTGAATTGCAATACAAGATTTCAAAATACCTAAGCAGAGTTCCCTGACCCCAACAATGCTATTTAACGTAACAAAATCCAAATGGAGATCTCAAAATCTGCAACGCGTCCCAATTTGTCAGTTGATTTGTGACTCACACTGCACTCAGTTCAACCATTTTGTTTACCGAGTAATCAGTAGGGTTGTCTACAGCACTTATTTACTTAATTAACTGTCACAGGAATGTTTAATCTTCATAATAAGAAACTTAACCAACCGCTGAAGTCACAATAGAACATACGCCTTTAGACGCACCGGGCTACTCTCCCACAGAAAGTGATTCTTTTTCTTATATAAGAAACACTGTTTAAAAGCTCTTCATTTGAGTGTGTTTATTATTTCAAGATTTATTACTAAATTATAACAAAACCAAGGCAATCAGATCATCGCAACACGCTGACTCGGCTCGACACCAATAGATGGCGCTGTAATATACGGAGACTGAACCGCGATATTTAAGGTTTAGATCGGAGTTAACTACATATGAATAAACCAATACTGTGGATATCGGACCTTCGGACCTACCGGTCGGAAGGAAGCGCTTCCTTTTGCCTTCCTAACACACTTGCGCAAAAATACAATATCCCAAAAAAATTGTCGTTTCAGAGTCTGAAAGTATCTGTGACATTGGTCGTGCGAAATTCTGATTCTCATAAAGTCAATAAAATTTTGTTCGGTAGCTCAATTGGTAGAGCGTTTGGCCCCGTTAGCCAAGAAGTTGCTGGTTCGAGTCCCGCTCGTTCACAATTTTAGGATTCTTATTTCATCTTTAAGAATATAAAATATGACACTGTGAATGTTAAAAACATTCTAAACTATTAAATAGCGGAGCTTTATCAATTTTCGAGTTGAATTTGTTCTGTAATCAATAACTACACTGTTACATAAACAGACGGATAGATGGCGCTAATTTCATACGTAATGACGTCTCCATAAGAGACCCAAAATTTCGCACGGTCGGACCGACAGCACGGAAGCTTAATTGGTAGAGCGTTTGGCCTGGTTAGCCAAGAAGTTACTGGTTCGAGTCCCTATGTCGTTTAAAGAATATCTGTGACATAAAACTATTAAACAATTCACCATTCAATCAGATCTGAACCAAATTCTAGTGTCAGCCCTGTTGCATGTTAGTTGTTGACGTAACAGCAAGTACTTACAATATGCTTATTTTAGCCACGAACACAAACGCTAAACTCTCACTGCAGTATGAAACACAATCTCCGCTTATTAAGACGTTATCTTTTCGCGTTAAATGAAGATGACTGAAGACATAAATTGAGCAATCTCGTTATTTTACATAACTTTGACGTAAGGAACTATACTATTTCGTTTTTTTTAAAAATGGACCTGTAAAACATGTCACCCCCGCTTCCCCGCTCACCCCCCGCGATCGTCCGTTTCGTGTCAATACAGTTCATTTTTGCACACTTTTTTCAGTGACTTTGACAGTTACATTCTTAGGATAACCAGGTTTTATTAGAGCTGAAGAGTTTGTTAGTTTGTTTCGAGCACTATAGGTATAGGCACATTTATCCGAGCCGAACGCGCCGAACGAGTCGAAAGAAAAGATTTATCTATGTGTACAATATTATGTATATTTAAATGATGTGTATGTTTATATAATAAATACATATTTAATTATTTTTATATAATCGTATATAAGAAATAGGCAGTATGTATGTTTATCATCGTATTAGAGTTATCTCTATCGCTATTCTCTTCTCTTTTATTTACTTGCACCACCAGCATATATATTTTTCTCTGTCCTGGCCTATGGTTGACTGGTAGAGAATGCTTTTGGCATTAAGTCCGCCATATGTACCATTTTTGCATAAAGTTTTAAATAAAATAAATAAAAGAATTTTAGAATTATTTATATGGAATCTCATGAAACCTCGGACACTAATCCGCGTCGAATCGTCCGAATCTGGAAGAACCCTAGAAATCCCAGATAAATACGGATGACGTCATCAGATTCGGTGCGGCTAATGCGGTCGATTCGGACGATTAGAATGACTCGCCGGATAAATTCTTCACACCCACTCCCACCTTTAGCTGTCGCTCATAGCGCTATCTCATGATTTCTTCAACGCGGTCGATTCGTCCGATGCAGATATGTGTGCGAGGCCTGGAGGCCGATTCTCGCGGCAATCGAATTTGTTTCGTGTGGTAATTCGATTGCGAGTTTAACCGTTTTACCTACAAAATCAAGTACAATTTCTTCACGTATAAACAGTATCGGAAGAATGAAATCTAAATACATAGAAATCGTAACCCTGAGAAACCAAAAACTATCTTTTCTTCGATAAAGAAAATTCGATCGGTGAACTTTTTTCGTATACGAATTGCACGAGAATTGACCCCCTGGTTGGCTTCGATTCAATCGACGCGTTCGGCTCGGATTAATGTGCGTTCACCTTATATCAGAAACTACTAAAGTAGTTTTTACTGATCAGATTTAAAAAATAATGAACAGCTTTCAAAATACTGACTATAAAGATTTAAATAATACACTCGTCTTCTATTTTGGAGTTCTAGAAACAAATTCTTTTGGAGTCGGTGCATCATCATGTCAAGCTTACGTTCAGAAACTTGCCTACATACGGGCTACAGCACGTCAAGGTAAACACTGCGGTATCTTATGCAGTTGTTATAAGGGCTAGTTTGCAACAAAAGTGGGTAACATGATGTGCTAGTGACTGAACATTATGCTCAAAAATATTTTATTTCTAGAATGCGTAATTCAAATCTTTTTAATGAGCTTTGTCAAAGCTAATTAATTTTTATGATTATTTTTTTGTTTCATGTTTTTTAGATTTTACTCATATATCAAAAACTACTGGGTAGATTTTGATGAAATTGTACCCTAAGTTAAACTATACCTGATTGAACTAAAAAAGAATTATCTCGCAATGACTACTCGTTTTCGAGAAATCCTGAGACAAACATACAAATATACAAACATACACACACTTACAAAATTTTGCACACGTGTTAGGAAGCCTTACTTGATCAACATACTAAAATTTTATCAAATCCTGACATTATCACATACATACAGGGAAAATTGAATACCTCCTTTTTGAAGTCGGTGAAATGTCTTCGAGTATAAGATATTCGACACCATCACATACATTGCTCCGATCCCAAGCTAATGGCTTAAGCACTTGTGTTATAAAATCGGAAACGACGGTGGGACCACAACACCCGAGACAATATAAAAAGTATCGTTTTCTACGTTGATCCGACCGGGAATCGAACCCGGAACCTCACGAGATGGCGACGCTTGAAACCAGCGTGCTAGCCACTCGACCACGGAGGTCGTCGAAATGTCTTAGTATTAGATAGCTTATTTATCGGAGAAAGCTATAGGCTACCAAACATCATACGACCTACGGGGATGGAATAAAATGCAAATATGTGTACAGGACCACAAAAGACCGGCCGTACAAAGAATGCTTTAAATAAGACATTTTATTATATTTTCTCAACAAATAAAATAAAATATAATCACCAAACAAAGTCAGGAAGTTTGAAATACTTTCCATATAATTTTCTTCTCCTTACGCACACAGTTCCCTTAAATTTTATGCATTTATTTCTTTATTTTCATAAAACTTACCAATAAAAGGACAAAACCTAAGGAGGGAAGTATCTAAAAAAATATATATCTCAAGCGAATAGAGTAATGCAGTTTATAGGCAAACACAATGCCTAGCCGGGGAGTCGAACCCGCGCAAATGTTTACGAGCCGCTAACCGATGCTTGAACGAGTAACCGATCTGTAGTAGTTTTGCTTTATTTCTCACTTCGGGCACAGAAGATATACATTGTACAGAAGTATCACTCCGCTTAGAAAGTAGGTAACTAAAAAGCAAGTTTTTGTTTTAAACTTTCGTGGTCACATTATAATAGTTAGTAGGTACCTTATTATTTATGAGCTTCCGATATTTCGGCACCGTTTCAAGCGCCATGATCACGAAGTAAATACAGTACAGTACTTAGTAATCAGTTACCCTGTAATAATAATAACATACATAATAAGTGCAATATAGAAAACGATATTTTCTATATTGTCTCGGGTCTGGGTTTTGTGGTACCACCGTTGTGTCTGATTTCCATAACACAAGTGCATTGGCTACTTACTTTGGGATCAGAGCAATGTATGTGATTGGTGTCCAATATTTATTTATTATTATTATTATTATTTAAGTGCACCTTCACAATAGAGCGACAGCAGCGCGACATCAGCGCTGTCGCTCTAATGTGAAGGCTTACTGCTGTCATTTATGTATGAACTAGCGGTCCCCCGCGACTTCGTCCGCGCGTTTTGAGTTTGCTCCCTCCCCTCCCGTCGCAGCGCCCTGTTTTATATCCTAAAGCCTTTCTCGATAAATAAGCTATCCAACACAGAAATATTTTTTCAAATCGGTCCAGAAGTTCCTGAGATAAGCGCGTTCAAACAAACAAACTCTTCAGCTTTATAATATATTGGCGCAAGCGCACGTTGTACTTAAGCTGCGAACATTATTTTGGTGCGGAGTTATGTTAAAACTGTGATAGCTCCTAAGATATTTATTGAAATCAAATGATATAAAGGGAAACTTTGTTCTAAATGAAATGCTCGTGATGATGAATCTATTTATTTTGATAAGAATAAATACCTGTGTGTATAATACACCTCTTAAAATAATGCATTATTTTTTAACAAATTTATTAACATAAAAAAGGTTGTAGTAAGTCAACCATAAAAGATAGAAAAATGCTGTTGCAGACTTTATTATAGAACTCTTAATGCTGAACAATCCTGTCATACATGATTTTTGTGTAACTTAAGCGGTTTCCGCAGCGTATGCAGCGGAAGCTATCAAAAGAAATATCTTTCTCCCGTTTTCGCAACATTTTTCATTGCTGCTGTGGTCTTATGAGTCGTATCTTTATGTTATATAGCCTAAAGCTTTCCTCGATAAATGGACTATCCAACGTTAAAATAATTTTTCAAATCGGGCCAGTAGTTTTTGAGATTAGCGCGTTCAAACAAACAAACAAACTCTTCAGCTTTATAATATTAGTATAGATTATCAGCAGCGTGGCTGTCATGCGACAGTCGCGCTGCTAAAGTCGCCTAAGTGCGAAAGCGCTCTAAGGCACATTGTAGCCATCCCGTATAGATCTAACTTTTCTAAAGCAACTCTTTGCTACAACGCTATAAAGTGCAATTCAGCTCGCACTACTTTTAATGAAGGTCGTTTCATCTTCAGCTAATGTTCTTCGGACATTATTATAGAGGTAGAAGAGACAGTCCTTTGAATCGATTGATTGATATTGGGATGCATAGCAAACAATAAATTAAATTGTAACATTCTATTTTACAAGTCGGTTAGGTAACCCTCCTTCGCACCAAAATTCAACCTATGTGCTCGTATAAAGTCAAAATACTACATAATATGATTTTCGTTTCACCTTTTGTGTACTATTCGAAGTGACGAGGAATCTTACAAAGTAAAAATCATGAAAATTGGTCCAACCGTTCTCGAGTTATAAGTGGTGTAAATAACACAACTAGTATCTTAGTATAGTAGTGTAGATAAAAGATAGATAACTCTTTATTGCACATAACGTAAATTGATTTACAAATTAGTTTTAAGGAAATGTCCAATTTAGGCGGTCTTATCGCTATAAGCGATCTCTTCCAGACAACCTTTGGGAAAAGAAATCATGTGTTTTGAAAGGGTTATTTTGTGCATAAAAAGACCTGTGTACCTATTTCTATACCTAGATTATTTTTTATTATAGATAGATTTTGTTTTAAGACATTTACCTTAACTTTATTTAGATTTATTTTTTATTTCTAGATCCTATGACCAAAACTTCTTTAATTACATTTTAGGTACTAATAGACCAGTCTGTAACTAACTTATCTTTGACGAAGTATTTGCAATATCCCTACGGCTGAGTTACAAGACAACCATTCTTGTTGTGGGCGGGTCGCGGGTTCAACTCCCGTGCGATTTTATAGTGCAACTATAAAGTTGGTAAAGAAACTATTTTATTAAGGACTCCATTTTTACCTCAGTAAAGTAAAGATATTCGCTGTCTGAAATTGATTCCGTTTCACAAGGATGGTGTTTTCGAGTTTTCTTTACTTTCATCCTAAGCCGTTTTAGTGTCTAGAAGGAATTTTTGCAAACAATCATACACAAATTCGTCGACGCGATTTATTTTTACCCCCTTCCAAAAATGTGCATGTCATTTCAAAAACTGAATGAAAATTCATTAGTTTTGGCATCACCACTATTCCTTTGTCAACTTACCAAAAAATGAATTTCAACAAAACCTCGGCGCTCAATATTCAAACGTCTGCCTAATTCGAAATTCAAATATCCCGCACGCCGGCCATTTGCAAAACCTAATTTATCACCGGCCAGCTCCATTTTGTTCGTATTTAAAAAATGCGTTGAACCTTGCATTTTGAACTTTATTTTCGTCTGATAAAGTCCATATTTTCTAGCTGTGGAAATCTTTTGACAGCTTTATGAAAGAGTTTTTAACGTGTTTTTCGATAGGGTTGGTGTCGAAATTAATGACCATTCGACAATTTTTCCCATATAAAACTGCAAAATTCATACCAATTTAAATTTGTTACTACTCTTTAAAAGAATGCTTTTATGTTAAAATCTCCACTTGATTGATAATTAACTTAGTTGTATCGTGTTGTGTCGTATTTGTATTTGACATTCTGATTGTGTATTACTACTTATATCGTATTTTAAGAGTATACTCTTATAATACGCTCGACGGGAAGGTTTAGTTTGCTCAATATTACACACTAAGATCTGTTGTAAAATAACCTTTTATAACCATGCAATAAAACAATTTGATTTGATTTAATTGATTGTGATCCAGTTATTATATTATCCCTATGTTTTTATGTGAAAATATTATATAGACAGCTAGATATTCAGAAATAGCCAAATTCTGTTTTAATACAATTAAAGAAGTTGGGGATAAATTAGGAGCAGTTCCACCCAATATACTATTACCAAAAAATGGTTTAGGGTGGGAATAAAAAGTAATATACCTGTAGCATGATTTCACATTGACTGTTTCTTGCGCAGTTTCTTCTCAGCACTAGCTTACAATGTCCCGGATCTGTGGTATTTAGATACATAGTGGATAATAATATCTTACGTGTATAGTAAAAAGAGTAAATTAAGCCTGTAACGTCCCACTGCTGGGCAAAGGCTTTACCTCAATTATGATGTAGTTTTAGCCATACTCTACCCCCCACACCGGCTCAGTGCGGTGGAGGGATGTTTGCAAGGCAAGCGACTAACCTTACTGTCAGATGTTATCAAGCCGCCTTAATACCTCGGACTAGGCTTAGCGACTAATATAAACCGATATTAGCCGGAACCAACATCTTAACGTGCCTTCCGAAGCTCGGAGATGCTCGTGACGTCACTTATATGGTCGGAACGGTCACACATCCAAACACGACCGCATTTTACAGAATGAACCTCCGCAGTAGATGGAAGAGAGTTTACATAAATAAATTACATTATGTAGTATTACTAACCTACTTACAAGGGCCCGATTTTTCTAACGTAATATTTGTCGAATAAAGCACGATACGACTAATTTGAAAACGTCACCTTTTTGACAGCAATCACTTATCTAAATGTCATTTAAAAATCGGTCGTTTTATATACTTAGTTTATTCAGTCTGATAAGTCGTATCTGACATTGGCAAAATCGGCCCTAAAGAACATTTCAATCCATAGGTTACTATAATATTACAATGCTCTTTAACATCATTGTACTAATAACCGTTTTGTTCATTAAAAATCAATATGAGCAAATTGAGCATACAATATATTATCTCTGGTCAAAACACCATAAATAAATTGTTTTGCTTTTAAAAACAATAAATAATGGCTGTCAATATGACAGCTGCTGTTGGCAAAGAATAATGGTCTTAAATGCTTTTAAAATAAGAATTATGCTGAACAATATTTATTGGAAAAAACGTAAATTAAAAGTAGTCTTTAGCATGCTGAAAATAAGAGTAAATTAATGTTTTAACCAAAAGCATTTTAATCTGTGATATTAATGTGTGTACACGCCCAAAGAGCCCATTTATTTTTATTTATCTGAAAATGAAATGTATTTCGAATACAGGGTGTACTGAAAATGATTTATTGACTCGAAAATAGTCGTAAAATCGTAAGTCGTCGTTAAATATACGAACGCGGAATGGAATTCTCGGTAACAACTTTATCAATGCCGAGATATTTATAATATAAATGCGGCAGTTACCGTACCTGCCGTTAAAATTATGTATGTATCTTATTTTAGTAAGAAATTTATAAAAACACAAACCGATAGTTCTTAATTAAAACAGTCAAAGTATTCCTTCTTTTTTTTAAATTATTGGTTCCTTAATATCGTATTAAGTAATAGTTTAATATACTATTTGTTGGTAGTGATACTAATGTGAAGCAACCTACGGCGCGGTCGTGTTTGGATGGGTGACCATTCCGACCATATTAGTGACGTACATCACGAGCATCTCCGTGCTTCGGAAGGCACGTTAAGCCGTTGGTCCCGGTTTATATCGGTTGATGTTAGTCGTTAAGCCTAGTCAGAGGCCTTATGGGCGGCTTGATAACATCTGACAGCAGGGTTAGTCACTTGCCTTGCAGACACCCCTCCACCAACCCGCACTGAGGCCGCGTGGTGGAGTATGGCTCAAACTACCTCATAGTTGAGGTAAGGCCTTTACCCAGCAGTGGGATGTTACAGGCTAACTTTACTTACGTACTTACTTACTACTATTTAGAATACACTATACGCAGAGATATTACATCACACTGTATTATTGACGGCTTTAATATTGATGGCTGCCTTCCTCATTTCTTTCTCAAAGTAATTACAACTAATTAATCAGCATTAAGACTAATAAATGCTGTAACATTTAATGGACTCACTCTTCGATTGGCCTGTAATTGTTGGATTACAGAAATGCAATATGGCGACTTCTAGTGAAGAGAATGGGTCGATAGATTTATCGATGAATATAACTACACAACTTATCCTTAAAACATAGAACTTTGTTGAATTTGTCAAGTGGGGTTTTATACCTGCATCAGTTAAATTTTATCTTATTTTTGTTTAATTTTTTCTTGATTATTTAAAGAAAATATAATAATTAAAAGCATGAATAAAAAAAATAGAAAAAAAATACTTTACCTTCTAAGTTGAGGAATGATATGTGTGTGTGTGTCATCAATATTAAATTCATATTGTAATTTCAATCCTATAAAACTCTTTTTCTCTGTTTTTTTTTAATGACAACCTTATTCGTATGGAAATGATAACTTTCTTGTTTACAAAGTTGAATTTGTCTTTTATATAATTTTTATTTTTGTTAAATTGAACTTGTTAATTCAGTATTACCTAGTATTTTAGTATTGTAGCTCTTTCTTTTTCCCCTCTATCACTTTCTTCGCGTCGCCAGCATTTTCTCTGTATAGACCTATGGTTGACTGGTAGGAAATGCTTTAAGCATAAAGTCCGCCATATGTACCTTTTGTTTGTTTATGAAGTGTTTTAATTAAATAAATTATCGATGTATCCAATCTTTATCGCCTCCCTACCCCACTCGTCATGTTTCGAGAGTCGAACCGAGCACAATCGACGGACCGAGCAATCGCTTCTAATTCGATTTGATTGCTCATAATTCCAATCGTATACTTACTTTTTCTTGTATTTCGGCGCTGCTTGGCGATGGAAAAACTAATTTGATGAATGATTGATACTATTATTGTTTTATAAAGTTTTATTGTTTAGTTTTGAATACATTAAGGTGTTATTTATTTTTAAGCATTTTTGCACAAAACTGTATCGTAGAAATAACAAATGTCCTTCCTCGCAAATCTCGGATCAAACAATAAAGGAACACATTAAAAACAATAATGTTTAAATGCGCTATAAATAAAAAAAAATGAATATGATTTTATGTTCATACAATAGTTTGCTTCACGATTTAGTATCTATAAAACTACATGCAGATTTCGATGAAACTAACACTGTACCCTCAGTTAAAATATACCTAAATGAACAAAGAAGAATTACTTCTGGGTGAGCACGTTCCATCGTCGACTCCGTCTAAGCCCAATTAGGTGTAGGCTAGAGTCAAGAGCAAACCCATTTCGCATAAAATAAAATAAAACTATGGTTTCTCGTTATCGAGAAATCCGTGGACAACCATACAAATATACAAACACACTTACGAAATTTAGCCACGTGTTTGATCAAATATTATCAAATTCTAACGATACGAGGGTCAAACTGAAAGTTCTTAGAACTGGCCACTTATAAACAATATAATAAAAAAAATATTTTAAAATTTGAAAATAGAACTCTTTGCCAATATTACTGAGTATATATTTCATTCATTTGTCATTTGTTTTACGATTTGGCGGCAAATTGAAAATTGTCTGTGTCACGTCAACATGAATTTAACACGAGAAAATTTTCGTGCAATGATTTTTTATGACTTTCGATGTCATTTAAGTCAACAAGAAAGTTATGATAGACTACGATTGGCCTTTCACGATGAAGCCCCATCTCGTGCGACTGTTTACAACTGGTTTAATGAGTTTAAACGTGGTCGCACTAATCTCACTGATGATGTACGTGAGGGACGGCCTTCTACGGCGACGACTGAAAATAACATCTGTGTTGTGCGGCGTATGATAGAGACTGACAAAAGAGTGACCTATCAGCAGATTCGGACAAGCTTAGACATCGGTATGAGTCAAGTGCACAAAATCCTCCACGAACATTTAGCGGTCAGGACGCTTTGCGCCCGGTGGATACCTCATAATTTGACTAAGGCTCAAAAACTACATCGTGTGGATTGGTGCCGTAAAATGATTGAAAGATTTAACGGAGGTGACTCAAATGCTGTGTTCGACATACTAACAGGTGACGAAAGCTGGATTTAGTGTTATGATCCTGAAACCAAAAGACAATCTGCTCAGTGGGTGTTTCCTTTCGAGGAGTTGCCAACTAAAGTGAAGAGAGATCGAAGTGCGGGAAAAAAAATGGTGGCCTCGTTCTTTGGAAGGATAGGTCATTTCGCAAAAATTGTGTTAGAGGATCAAAAAACAGTTTCTGCAGAATGGTACACTACCAATTGTTTGCCACTTGTCTTGGAAAAAGTTCGAGAGAAACGACCTCGCAGTAGGATCCTCCTTCACCACGACAACGCCTCGTCGCACACCGCCAAGCGAACGATCGACTATTTGGCGACATCAAACGTTGAATTACTGGGTCACCCGCCGTATAGCCCCGACCTCGCGCCTTGTGATTTTTATTTATTTCCAAAAATTAAAGAAAAACTTAAAGGAAAGCGGTTTATGAATGCTGAAGAAGCGGTGGCTGCGTATCGCGATGCCATTGAAGAGACCCCTAAGGACGAGTGGGCAAAGTGCTTTTCCCAGTGGTTTCATCGCATGCAGCGGTGTATTGACGTCAATGGACAATATTTTGAAAAGATATAATAAAACTAATAACTGGCTAATGTAATCAGTTTTTGATTTTCTAAGAACTTTCAGTTTGACCCTCGTATCAAATTGAATTGATTCCTCCTTTTTTGTCGATCGAAACAACGATGTAAATAGGGATTTCGTGCAAAAGACAGAATAGACACTTTCGCTGTCTTCAATTCACAAAAGAAGGAGGATATTTATACCAGATTTTCTTCACTTTTGATTCCCACTTCTTTCAATTTCAACGAAACTTTCTTCGTGAGTGTGTAACTACAAAACATATCGCCGTAAAGTTAAATTTAGCCTCATAGTACGCGCGCAGTAAACATTTTACGGTCTCTTTGAAAGGGTCATAAAAGCGATAGTTCGTTAATCGATCGCAAGCAGCACTTACGTTTCTCATAAACTTAAGGCGATGTTACTCAGTTTCGTTTGACCCCATATTTATGAAATTAGGTCACAGGCTTCGTTTGAATATTGTTTGTTGTAGTTAATTGCCGTAAACGGTATTTTACATTCAGGTCGGCTAAAAATTATACTTCAATAAGTAAATCAAGGCAAATTTAAGATTTTATTTTATTTTTTTATTTTTATATAATTTATTTTTATTGTTATTTTTTTATGTTGCATGTCTTAGTTTAATTTTTTTCTTGTTTGTTATAAATAAAGAATAAGGCAAATTTTAGACAAAAAATATTTTTATAGTATTTTTAAAACCATACATAAAAAGGATCCAAAACATTTATATACTTTTAAACTAATATACACTTTAAAAACATTGTCCCGAACATTAGAATATACGTTGCAACGGTGCCGAAATCGGAAACTTATAATAATAAGGTAGCATTTCCGTATCTAACTGTTAAAAAAAAAAACACTTTATTCATTATTCGAATGTTTTTAATAGTCGATTTTACAAGCGTCAGTTAAGACTTAAGTGAAACAAACAATCCAAACAGTGTATAGTCGAGCTTAGTACAAACGTTTATTTCCATCGTGTATGTATTTACAAACAAAAAGTAGGTATTTAAGTATTATATCCGTTGTCTGGCACCCATAACACAAGCTTTGAGTAGCTTACTTTGGGACTAGATGGCGATGTGTGGGAATGTCCAAAGGATATTTATTTATTTAATTAGTATAGAATTCCCATTCTCATCAATAAAAACAACACACCAATTGTTTGGTTTCGAAATAAGGAATTTTCTTCCTTGCGTTACGAAAACTTGTTATTACCAGACAACGATTTCGACGGGGGCGTCTCCCATAAATACTTAACCACATATAACATCCACGTCTTAAGTACAAACAAATGTATAACCCTAATATATTTGAAATTCAAGTGTATAAAAATAACACATCCTTTTACAACCCGTTAGTTAGAATGTGCCGCACGTATAACGCGTTGATCCAAGATAGCAAAGACATGGATATTTTCAATATCAGTTTCCCTACTTACAAAAAAGCCATCTCCAACACCCTGAAGGATGAGGGCCATACTTGGACCTGATGTCATACAGTTATAACACGCTGTGATTATTATTTGTCATTTAGTTTTAAAGTATCCTATTAGCGTACAATAAAAAAATCATGTTGTGTATACTATTTTGGGCTATGGTCCAGTTATGTATTTTAGTTATAATTTTATATAGGTTAAGCTTAGACCATATCCTGTTTGTATACCTTAGTAAAAAAAAAATGTTCGTGCTTATCACACAAAAATTATCCCGTTGCGGGATTCGAACCCGCGATCACTGGCTCAGTAGTCAGCGAGATAGGAACGCTAACCACTGCGCCAAACGTGTCGTCATATAAATTATAAATAAATACTTCTTTCTTAGCATTGCTAACATATTAGTTGGTTAAAAAGAGTGATTGAGAGATCAATAAAATTTAGAGCATCATTTTTTCTCCTCAACAATAAGCGGACTATTTCGCGGGGATCCACAAATCAAATCTTTTCGTAAAATGATTATTTTGCTCAATAACCAAAAAATCTTCACATATTTATTGCCCCATTTCGCTAACTGAATAATAAAATATTCCCCGCGTAACTTAACTTACAACCTTTCGCCTAATTTAGCGACACTAAAATGACGGTTAGCGCTGAGTGCTCCTAAGTGCTGGTTAAGTGAGAGGCTGTTAACTAAATGCAAGTTATGAATAAGGCAGCATCAGTAGTGAGAGGTTAAAAGCTACCTGTGATACTTAGCTACCTTAATTTGTTTATAAGCAAAACTTGCTAATGGTCACATATTCAAGAAAGTCACGGAATTAATGGACATATTTAAACAATCGACTGACGACAGATGTCGAATGACGCCCTTAAGGTGAAGTGGTTAAGCACGCTGAGTTTCAAGACGTTGCCACTCCGAGGTCCCGAGTTCGATCCCTGGTCGGGTCAATTTAGAACACATATTTTTCTATATTGTCTCGGATCTGGGTGATGTGGTACCAGCTTTGTTTCTGATTTCCATAACACAAGTGCATAAGCTACTTACTTTGGGATCAGAGCAATGTATGTAAATGGTGTTTAATATGATTTTTTTATTTAAAATCAAAAGTGTTGGAATGTATACGCTGCTCCTTGTCAGGCATGGTCCATCTAAGGTGCATTCTTGCTCATCATCAGATCAAATCGTGTCTAAATATCCGGCTACGAGATAAAAAAAGGAATAAAACATTCATCGACATAAAGTTCGTTTTTCTTAAGCTAGTCAAATAATGTAAACAATCTTTTTTTTTTAATTTTTAAAATAATGTCAGTGAATAAAATTCATCTACGTGATTTAAAAAGATATCCGTGTTATTTATACGATGATTGGCCTATGTAGTCGGTGATTTTTGTATCTTATTTTAAAATATTTTTTTTCGGTAAAAAGAAATGTAAAGATTGTTAACAATATTGGTCAAGCAAAAAAGAACGAACTTCAAATCGATTTTAGGATTCTTGATCTAAATATCGACTGCATATTGATCTGACATCACAAATAATCATGAAGTTGCACTTCATTGAACGTGATTTTTTGTCGTTGAAGTTCAACTATTTCAACATGAGAAAAAAACAACAGTTATATCATCATCATCATAATCAGCCTCAGGGCGTCCGCTGCTGAATATAGGCCTCCCCCACGGTTTTCCACAACAACCGATCGAAAACGGTCCGCATCCAGTGTGATCCTGCGATCTTTGCAAGGTCGTCTGTCCATCTTATGGTGGACGTCATATGCTGCGCTTTTGTTCGAAGGGTCTGCAATCATTGACAATAGTTTGAGTTTCTTGCGCAGCTTTTTCTCAGCACCAGTCCACAATTGTACCGAATCTGTGGTAGAGTTTACATTGGGACGTGTAAAAGTGTTCTCAATTGGACATATTGGCATAAATAAATGACTTTTTAACTACTTTTTTTCTGTTTTGTAGAAATTTGCTGCCCAAACGGCTAAATTGCCACTGAAATTACTGATTCTCAGGGCTATGTCCGTTACCTTAGTTCTTCTACGTATTTCTTCTACAGTTATAAAGTATTTATTCTTATATGCATTACTTATGTATAAATAACTTGTGCTTTATTCGTATTTTTCTGCTTGTTTCAGAGACCTTCAGGGCAACAACATCACTATTGTTTTCCAGAGTGACTTCCAGAATATGAAGGATCTGAAGATATTGTAAGTATTATTTAATTAAATACGATCATAATAATTATCAGCCGAAGGACGTCCACTGCTGAACACAGGCCTTCCCCACGGTTTTTCACGACGACTGATTTAGAGCGGTCTGCATCCAGTGTGATCCTGCGATCTTTAAAAGTTCATCTGTCCATCTTGTCGGTGGGCGTCCCACGCTGCAACTAAATATTAGAAATATGTATTTTCAAATATTTTTTTAAAGAAATTAAGAAGAAAATGGATGCTAATTAATTTTGAATAATATGTTGTTTCCTTAATGTTATATTTTGTAAAAACTGTTTATCATTAATCTTTTCCAGACAACTATCAGAAAATCAAATCCACACAATTGAACGCGACGCATTTTTGGAGCTCAACGGCTTGGAGCGACTGTAAGTGTTTTTATTTTTTTATTTTTATTTACTTATAAGATTTTCATATTTAATTTCACTAAGGATGCGTGGTATTTACCATGGATTTCGAAATATGAACAGTGGTGTTGATTTTGAGACACAAAAGTACAAAAAAAAACTTATTTTTTATGTACTTTTCTTTTTTATGTATTACTTTATTTTATGGTATTTATATTTTTACACATACTTGTTATCCGAATTATGTTTTTTTTATTTTATTCCTTAATTTTTTTATGTGTTTTTTTATTTATTTTTTTGTTATTTTTCGTACACGTCTCACTATCGCCACTACAGCCGTGTGTAATTGCAGGAAACTGAACAATAACCGACTGACACAGTTGGCGGACGGTCTGTTTGTGAGGTTGAGACACCTGCAGCGTCTGTGAGTAGCGGCTGGTACCTGGTGTGGCCCCGCTTCGATTCCCGGGTCGGGTGCGTTTGGGTCTGCTGTGTTTTGTAAAAAAAAATATTTTAAAAAATGTGAAAAAAATACGTAACATTAGGGGCTTAGCATTCGTTAGAAAATAACTTTTCATTTATTTCCAAATAGATATTTCGTACTCTAATATTTATGAATATTTTTTTCCAGTGTACTAAATGTCGAAGAACAAAAATTTATTTGTGTTTTTTTTAAATGGTAACATAAATCAATTGATGAATATTTGTTATCCTATATGAAAAACTGGTTTTATTATTTTAAAATTAAACAAATTATGATTAAGGCAAAACACAGCATACCTCGACTCATATCGACTTAATATCCCAACTATTTATGACGCCATTTTTTAACAAAAAACGTTGAATAGTTTGTAAAAAATGCGTTTTAAGTAGTCGGATATCAAATAATATTTACAACCCGATGCTTGAGTCTCATAACCCCATAAGCTTGGCCTTGGCGCCACAGACTTGCGACCGACAGTATAGTCTGTATGCGTTTAATTGCAAATCGCAAGTATGTGGCGGACCTGTCATCCGGTGAATAGCACATTAATGCCCCTTCGCTTCATTCCTTAGATGGGTTCCTCACTTCATGTTTTAAAACCCCCTTTTTCTACCGTCTTTATAATTGTTGCAAGATAAATAAATATTTGCCATAATTGTGCATCTTATTTTTCAAGTAAACAATTTATTGCAAATATTTTTCATTTTTTGAACCAAAAAATGACTCAAAAAATATTATTCTTGCAACACTCCTTTCTAACATCAAACCCTGCAAAGTACACCCTGTATGTCACAATCTGTGGTGTCAGTTAACATTGTGCTAAACTTTCCGGCCTGGTAACACCTAGGCTTTTTTGTGTGGTGGAAACACTGTATATACGCTAGACTTAGTCCTAAGTTAAAATAAGATACACTTATTAAAATTTTACTTTGTGTCCATATTTGTATAGGTACCCGATTTTTGTCACCGATGTTTGAAAAAAAAACTTTATTACTCAAAACCGAAATAATAATTATTAACAATAAATGCGCTGTGTAATTCGCTGTGTGCGAAATAGGTGGTGAGGGAATCTGAATCGATGACAATGCTCGCAGTAACAAAACCGGCCAAGTGCGAGTCGGACTCGCGCACGGAGGGTTCCGTGCAAACTTTAACTGAATTAGGGAATCCACTTACTTCCACTTAGCTAAAATACCACAATATTTTTTTGCATAGTGTTTGTATGAATAACAAAGTTATGTTTGCAGTTGTTAAAAATGTGCTCTATCTCAAAAACTACTAGCTCGATCTCATTTAAGTTCGTTAAAGTTTTTATAAAAATGTACATCAGGTTTTTTTTTTCAAAATTTACACTCGCTTAGTTAAAAAGTTAGACGGGGGGACGCCCGTTTTACCACTTTGGAAGCATCTATCTCTTAAATGTTAGACTTCCAGAAAAAAACGTTTTGTCGAATGTCATTTGAAGAGACCTATGCATAGACACATTCATAGGTTTGACCAAAAATGATTTTATTTATTTAGTTCCATGTATGGGAGCCCCCTCAAATGTCATTATTTTTTTATATTTTGTACAAGAATCGAAAAGCGAATAACGGAACCCACTAAGTTTCCATCTGTGTAATGCTAATAGTTTCAGAATAAAGTGACTAAGACATATGGACGGATAGACAGACAGTTGACGAAACAATAAGGGTTCCGTTTTTTCCATTTGGCTATGGAACCCTAAAACGTTGGCGACGTCGATTATCATTTTTGTAACAATGTTACTACCACATTTTAGAATCCGTGCATTATTTATGGGCGATACAATATTTCATCGACATGACTTTGTTTTAATTACATTTCGTAATGACAGTCAGCCATTTTGTCATTTCGATTTCCGCCAATAGTTTGTGGCGCTGTAGTCTCGCGTACTGTCCCAATAAACGCACTAAATATATTTTTTTTAATCTTCTATTTTATAAGTTAGACTTGTATCTACACTTAATTGTAGTTTAGTTAGCACACTACAAAATCTGTGTTAGATCTTTAAGTACCCAAACAATTCTAATAATTACAGAAAACTATGAAACTAGAATAGATCATTTTGCCTATACCGTTACCAATTACCGTTTAACAGAGCAAACTAATGAGTAAACAGAGTGTGGTCTGTAATAAGAGCAACAATTTTTATCAATGATTAAAGAGTCTACGTAGTTACCTTGACGTAATCACAGTGCTTAAAAATGCTTTAACTCAGGGATTATAATCTCTAATCAATGTATATCAAAATCGCTGATTCATTGTACAGTGGCCAACACATCAGGTTACCTACTTTTGTTGCAATCTGGCACTTATTACAACTGATTAAGATGAAATAGGAAACCAATAATTTGCGCTCTTGCGGGACTCGAACCAGTCACAGCACGGTAGCTCAATTGGTAGAGCGTTTAACCCGTTTAGCCAAGAAGTTGCTGGTTCAAGTCCCACCCGTGCGCAAATTATTGGTTTCTTATTTCATCTTTATGAATATTAAAATATGACACTGTGAGTGTTAAAACATTCTAAACCATTAGACAATCAAGTTCTACGACTGGCCACATTTGTTTGCAATACATTGCTGGTTCATTTAATTTTATTAAAAATATATTAAAATATTTTTCTTTATAATAAATTAAAACCTTTCCTAAATTAATAATTGGTTACTTAAGGATCTATATGTTAAATTTAAAGTTGAAACAGGCCCTCAAATATTTAATTATGTGTATACATAACCTTCAAGCTACCAGAAGCATCATCGCATCAAATCTTTAACCACAAAAACTATATGTACCTAAATCTTAAACAAAGTATTCCTCGTCATCATCACTGAGCCCTCCTGACCAATGTCCGCACAGGATATGTCATAATAGACCCAAACTGGTCCACAATGAAAGAATTTTATGATCCATACGTGCTCTCGCCTCTAGAGAGGGGATTAGCTCGATAAAATCATATCGACAAACATGCCACTGAATGGAGCGAAAGGGATTTATGTCTATTCATGTATGAGCAAATACGGTAGTGGATTTGTCACGTTTCGTTCATTTGTAATGTGATTTCAATGGTGAGTACGTAGATACATAAATTCAGATTTCGTTTCTATTCTAATGGTGAATTGCGCCCTTGGTTCGCTACTAACAATGACTATGTGTGTTTATAATAATATTTAAACTGTTGAACGTATTGCGTATTTACTCAGATGACTCATCCATCAGTTACAACAGAAACGCTATCAAACATAAATGTTAATATAATGATAATAAATATAATAATTACACAGGCAAGTTTGTTATATATTCGCTGGTAGTACAATTTAGGCGGTCTATTTCTTCCAGACAATCTTCAGGTAAGGAAAAGCATGAAGAATGAAAGAAGAGCCATGGCAATGAAATATTTTGGAAAAAAGATCTTGCTCATACTGGTAAAAAATCTTGGTTTTTTGTCTCTATTAATAAATATCTATCTATTAATATCTATTTATTAATAGAGACAAAAAACCAAGATTTTTTACCAGTATGAGCAAGATCTTTTTTCCAAAATATTTCATTGCCATGGCTCTTCTTTCATTACTAAAGTAGGAATATTAAAGTAGGAATACTTTTCGTTTCTTTTGGGTGCAGGGACCTTCAAATTATTTACATTGTAATTACTAGCTACAGTTGACAAATACCTACGTCATGTCGCTCCATATGATTTTATGTTATCGACATCGATAACTTAACCAAAGACAACGACCCCCTCCCTAAGACCTGCGCCTGCGCCGAATCTTGGCCCTTCCCGATGACAGGCGTGATCTATGCGCATGTGAACACACGGACGGATGCGAACGCGTCTATGGTAAAGGCTGCATCTTTCACAGGGTTGCCAGCCGTGAAAAATAAAAAATAAATTAAGAATTTGATTTCATTGCCTTTTAAAAAAAATATGATTTATTGCCTTTGGTACTAAAACACTTACCTTTTTAAAGAATAAGAATCATTCATTGCCTTCGTTACTTAAACTTATGATAATAATTTATAAGTATTGTATACAAGGAAGCAAATCGAAAATAGCTCAGTCTATGCTAGGTTAGGATGTGATTTTAACCGGCGCTGGTTAAAAAATACTAATGGAATTATTAGGCTTATCAAAAAATTTTCTCATTTTGGACACAAACTAAATAGGCTATGGTGGATTTTTTTAAAAATGCGTTTTATATTTGAAACCACCGAAAATCTATGCAAAACTTACAAAAGCACGTTTGTTTGTTATAATTTATCAAGATCAAATCAAAATCTTATGGAGATTAATTAACTTTCAAATATGGCTACGCCGGGAATTAATGAAATAACTTATTACGAGCAACAATTACTGAACGTGGTTATAAGTTATCCGCTCAGAGAATGCTTTTTTTTGCTATTTTGTTGTTGTATGTAACAAACATACAGTGATGACATTCAGTGTTGACTCAAAATGTATAAAAGAATTGTCTTTTTTAGTTTTTTCCTAAGGTTCTGTGACAAATTTGAAAACCTAAGAGCATTCTCTAAGCGGTCAAATTTTATATGTCTTATAAAATACGTTACCTAGTTAATGTATCAATTTTTGTTTTTGTTTTTGTGAACACACGTGTTACAGTCATGTGTCATGTCATTCAGATTTGACAACCCTATTATAATTGACATGATCTTGTAATATGTTGAATGGTGCTGTGATTCTAATAAGCGTAAGGTATTTGTAGTTTGTAAACAGATTTGGGTGGGAATGACCTATTTACCGTGGCTCAACTGAACAAAATATTTTATTGAGGGCCGATTTTTGAGACAAAACTTATCAGACTGATAAATTATAAATCGAGAGATTTAAAAAAATGACAGCTATGATTGTTGACAATTAAGTGCCGTTTTCAAATTAGACATTGTATTTTGTTCGACGAATATTTCTTATCTGACTATTGAAAAATCAGCCTTGAATCTAACTCTCATTGTAGCTAAATACATATTCTTATGTAGGTAGGGACAGGATACTCTTTATTGTAGAAAAAAGAAAAGAAGTTGCAAAACAGTGTTTACGCAAATGGAGTTCATCAACCTTACTGCTATAAATACAACTGTGTTAGACAAGGAATCGAACTCTGTAATCTTACACTATCCGGGCGCATGCCTATACCACTCGGCCACCGACACATTGGCAAGCCTGTTGAATTTTGCAAGTGCTTTCTTTAACGCGTAAGCTGCGTGACCTCATCATTATTCCGAGATTAATCTCTTAACATGCGAAAGAAATAGTCTCACTTTTCACCATTTGCAAAATTAAACAGGCTCGCCATTGTGTCGGTGGCTGAGTGGTAAAGGCATGCACCCGGATAGCGTGAGATACAGGGTTTGACTCCTCGTCCGACACAGTTGCTTTTTACAAGAGCCATTAATAATGTTGAGTTCGTATAGCGACCTAACACTTACAAAAATCATTTATTAAAATGGAACAATCCCACAAAATCAATTCATTATTGCAAATCTAGCGAGCGAGTCAAAAATGGTCCCAGGTCGCCCCTTCGTAGCTACGGCGTAGTATTTCGTAGCTTCGCGCGAGCTACACGCGAGGGTGCAAGTTTCCCCATTCGTTTCGAATCGAAGAATATTGTGGAGAGGTTTCCTTTGATAAAACTTGCATATAATTAAATTAAAATATGTTTTTTACGACAAGCGTAACTCATTTTATCATCCCTGAGTTGGATGTCACTGACCAAACCAACACCCCGTATAATATCTTGCAGACAACCATGCACACAAGAAAGTACTTTACGAGATAGCACTAACTTGAAAGCGCATTATCACGTAACAGCCATAACTATTGTAAATGAATTAACCAGCAAGGCACTTGAAAACCATTTAATTCAGCTCGGCGACCATGAATACTAATGCAAAGATAACCGCCGACTAGACACGTTAAAATATTTTCATAAAATAACCAGGGTTGGTAGTCTCGACTATAATTTTAAATGAATCGTGAGACTGTGGTTGAAAACGCGTTTTAAACTGTCAAAAATGGACTGTAATGCTTTGAGCATTAAGTCCATTTTTCACGAGTAATCGATGTGACTGTCGCAAGTTTAAAACATTTTAAGCGTCGCAATTCAAAGTACATAGTTCTAAAAATATATATAGTCATTTAAAATGCATAAATAGTTTTAATATGCATTATATTTTAGGCGCGATTATAATATTTATTATGGGACGAGGCCTTAGATGGTTAATGAGAACCTCATGTAGAGACTTCCAACGCATCTCAAACATGACTCTTACGTAATTTATTACGTTCTAATAAATGCACTCGTACGACCGACTTGCTCAGCGGTTGGGCGCAGAATGATTGAATTTTAGCGCAACGGAAGCGACGCCATCTTAACCCGGATGTAATTAAATAATTTGGGTGAGGAATACTCGACTGTCATAATGATTGGAAGAAGTTTAAGGCAATTTTTACCGACTTAAAAAGGAGGTATTTAATTCAATGTGTATGTATGTGATATAGTTTTAATTTTATTATATTTGTTTGAGTATGTCGATTTAATAAGGCTTCTAAACACGTATGCAAAAATTATTAAGTGTATGCATATTTGTATGCTTGTCCACAGAAGTCTCGGAAACGATAAGTTATAGTGAGATGATTCTTTTTTAGTTGAATAGGCATATTTCAAATTAGGGTATTAGTGTAAGCTTCGTCAAAATCATTTCATCAGATAAAAACATCTTTTTTTTTTTATATCTTTAAAAAAAGGAAAAACTGACTACTAAACCGAACTGCACTAAAAAGTCTTAAATAGAATCTTGACCCTTGAAAGGAAAGGAAGACATTTTAGGCAAACAATTACTTTTTGGAGTCGGTGCTCTGATAGTTGATGCTTGTTCGTCAAAGTGATGATTTTAAGCTTTCTTATCAGTTTTTTGAAGGCGGATTTTTAATTATTAAGAAATTACTTATGATTTTACAACTCAAACATCTTTAAAGTCATAGTGCACAACTGGTAGGCAAGCGCACTCCGTAATAGGTTAACAATTAATATTTCAAGTAGTGTGACAAAACATTCTTATTTCATTTCACTATCGACAAATCTATACATATAAAAGAAAGTCGTGTTAATTACACTATCTATAACTGAAGATTAAGTGAACCGATTTAGCTGAAACTTTGTGGGGAGGTAGCTTATAACCAAGAGAAGAATATGGAATACATTTTATCTCGTTCGCTTGCGCCGGAGCAAAACGATGTTCGCTGGGACAGGGAATAGTACTTCTACCTATGGCTGGGACTGCGAGTAAAAAAAAAGTAAAAGTAAAAGGACATTTATTTCAGTTATCAGATATACAGAGCATTGATGAGGCTTCCCATTGAGTAATCAGGAGATACTCGTGTTGGGAATGACTCGCTTCTTCCCTTAACTATTACAATGATTACTATTATATGACATATTTCATTAAAATTAACGGCGATCTGTATGTTTAAGTGTGTGAGTGTGTGTGTGTGTGTGTGTGTGTGTGTGTGTGTGTGTGTGTGTGTGTGTGTGTGTGTGTGTGTGTGTGTGTGTGTGTGTGTGTGTGTGTGTGCACGTATGTGTGTGGGTGTGGGATAGAGGGTGGGTACGCATGTATGTACATGTATATGAAAGAGCTTAATGAGAGAGAAAGAGTGTACACTATTATAACAGATATATTGTTGTAGATATATATTATTGTAGAATTATTCTAGTCACACTGGCTATGTTATTCTAGACAAAAGTGTTTCAACTTCGTCATAAGTTAAGGAAACCAACCAATGCATTACAATTTTTTTACAAATATATGGTTGGCATAGGGTATATTTTAAGAATTCTATTCAGTTTATTATATATCAAAGCTGATTGGTATGGAGTAACAACGAGTAATTCAAATATGTAATTTCATTTCGTGTGAAATATTGTCAGATAACGGTAACTAGAACCTTAAAAGACATTGACATAGCAAAACAGGCCGTTACATATTTCAGCAAAGTCTTACATCCTTAATCATAATAACGCAAACAGTTTAATAAATCTGTATAAACTTATTACACTGTTTCGTCCAGTTATTTCTTGGCGCTGTCATCTTTTGACAGAAAATGATAAAACAGTGTAATTAAATAGGCTTATTAGACTGTTTGAGTTATTATGAATAAAGGGGTTAGTATAATTTAAATACAAGTCCTTTTTTAAATGTGTAATTCACAAAGCTCACAATACACTTGGTTGCAAAATAACCATACTAGAACAGAATCCAACCGCTTGAAGTAAAACGCGAATCCTTTCAAAACGTCCACGGACGCGATAAAAGAGATGTGGTACACTGCGGGACAAGAAAGTTGAGCAACAAACCTAGTTGAATGAAAAGAGTTTAATTTATCACTTATGGTGGATTCGACCAAACTAGAATAAATGTTATCCTTAGAATAAATCGCTAGTTATCCGAGAGTATATCATTCAACCATCTACTGTTCTATAATATTACGTAAATACGGAAGTAACTCTTGTATACCCGCTGAGTTGCGTATAGTAAGGTAATTTAATAACAACATTTGATTTATGACAAAATGTTTTGTCAAAGAACTTTGACAGCTTCTGTCATTCAGCTTTCGCACGGTATAATGCGATATTGTTTAGTTGACCGGATTTTTTACTTTCACACCATTCTGCTTAAGAGCAACATTGATTTGCCGGATAATAATACAGATCATTAATTCGTTCTGATGTGCGAGTTTAGGAATTCCTTTTACAATTTTACGTCGAAAAAACTACTTTGAGCTTTTCGAATATAAAATTGAGGCACTAAATTATCTGTCACGCGCGTGTTAGCCTATGTTTGGTCAAATCCAACCTTAGTAGAATTATACGCAGTTATGAGTAGAAAAAGTTGAAGCCGTGAATACAACCATCTTTTCTTACATATATCTTGATATTGAACTTGATTCCCGATTCAGCAAACTTAGTCATTTATTAAAGAGAAGTTAAGAAACATAAGATTCTCTAAGAGACCGCCTAATTGCACATTTCTTTAAAAAATTATACATATAGATAATTAATAAAAAAATATCTTCTTATGCCTAGTTACGTTGTTACATCAAACCCCTTATAAATACTCTCGTAAACGAGTATTTAGAGTGATCGTAGATTTTCTGTCCTTGTTGTTCAGGTGCCTACAACAAACAACTTTATAACCCCTTCACTTTCGACGTAAACATTAAAATCCTCTGCACGCTATTCTCGCTATTAAACGCCTCTGATTCTCCTAGCTTAAAATCCCAGTTCGCCTTCCTCAGTGAGACGCACTTGCGTCCACGTGTTCTTCTCATAATCTTTCCCTCGCTAGGTACTCCTTCACACCGCACAGGTTTCCTCTCATACTATTTTCTTGTCCAAGCCCTTCCGGCAAATATTCAACAAGCTCCAGTAAGTTCTCATTAAAGAGACTCGTCCGTCCACAGTTCCTTCATATATCGGATTCATCTCCATAACATCGATTTACAACTTTCGTCATAATATAAAGTATACATTGGTAAATGTATTTATTATTGATATATTAATTTTAAAGCTTGTGTTATGTATGTGTTATATTAAGTAAGTAATAATTGTATTAACTTGCTCTTTATTTTATTGCATAAAATCTTAGATTTTATGATTTGTTTATATTTAACTTTTTTAATAATTAATTTTTTTTCTTTGTTGCACCGCCCACAATCACTTCCGATTAGCCCAAAGGCATGACTGGTAGAGAAGGTCATATAGCGTTAAGTCCACCTTTTGTGCAAATTTTGGTTTTACAATAATGTATAAATAAATAAACTTTATATAGCAGTTCTTTAAGTTCTTATAGAACAGTTATACATTGAACTTCACAACATTTTGCAACTTTTACTTGCATAAAGGGTAGATATGGAGTAGTTGTGAAGTTTCCGTGGCCGGCAGGGTACTGTTTCAAAGGTGAGCTTTGAAAGCTCGCCCGTGCGTGCTCACAATACCCGAAAGCTTCTGAAGCTTATTGCTTTCAGCTTTGAGGAATTCCGCTGAAATCGAGTTCTGAAATAAAACTGGATTTTTATTTACGGCTTGTAGATAAACTTGATTTCATTCTTAATTTTTTTTGCACAAATACCCCTTTTTATGAGCTTGATTGTCTGTAAGAGATCGCTTATAGCGATAAGACCGCCTAAATTGTGCATTTCCTCGAAACAAATTTGTAATTAACCTATCTGATGTGCAATTAAGAGTTATCTTATCTTATTTTGTGTTTTCTTTACTCAAAGGTTTTCTAGAAGATATTGTTAAGACCGCTTTAATTGTACGGACAACATCTCGTCAAGGTAAACACTGCGGTACCTTAAGCTGTTGTAATAAGGGCTAGTTTGCAACAAAAGTGAGTATCCTGATGTGCTGTCGACTGTACATTCCCTGAAAACGAATTTGTAATTAACCTATGTAATATAATAAAGAGGTATCTATCTGAATACTCTTAGTAACTGCCTCAGTGGCGCAGCGGTAAGAGGGTCGCACTTTAAAGCGACGGCTGCGCCAGAGGTCCCAGGTTCGATCCCCAGGTTGGGCCTAAAGATATGAACGTGTGTTTTTCTGTTCAGAAATTCCTAGGGTAGCCCGGAGTTTGGAAGTTGGCGGTGTTTCACCCCCGTGTCTCAGAAAATCACATAAAGCCGTTGGTCCTGCGCCTGATCTCTCTCCGGTCGTGTCAGATTGCTGTCCCATCGGGCTATGAGAGTGAAAAGAATAGAGAGTGCACCTGTGTTTGCGCACACACTTGCGCACTATAATATGTCCCGCGCAGTCGGTTAGTCGTTGTGACTGGCCACCGTAGTCGAAATCGGCTAGGGGGACTGTTACTATTATACTCTTAGTAAAAGATATTTATAGAGACAGCGACATATGTATGCTTTTGTGGATGACTTTCAATACAATGTTGAAGTTATTTACGGTGTCGACGGATTGCTGTCCGTCGAAGGCAGCAAGAATCCATATGACATAGGTAAACAGCCCTCCGTGCATAAGGTTCCTTATCCTACGTTGATTAAAATATTGAGATACTATTTTAAATATGACTAGACTATATAGTCCGCATTTTAATTATTTAGATACTATTTCAAATATCATTAAACTATATTGGCCGCATTTTAAGTATTAAGATACTATTTCAAATATGACTAGACTATATGACAAAACTTTTAGAGCAGAACAGCGACTTTTAATATAGGTTTTACGTTTCCGAATTAACGTTTATCATTTTTTTGCAGAAAATAGGTCCTTTGAGCATGTTACTTTAAATACGATTTTACCAACATCAGATAAGACTTATCCGACCGAATAAGAACAAAACGACCGATTTTAAAATGACATTTAGGTACATAAATGATTGCTTATGTTTATTAGACGAATATTCCTTATATGACGTTCGAAATCGGTTCTTCTTTACACAAAACTAACTTCGAGTGTAACCACTAGATACGCTACGCTACGCTAGCACGCTGGTTTCAAGCCATCTTGTGAGGTTCCGAGTTCGATTCCCGGTCGGGTCAATGTAGAAAAGGATCTTTTTTCTATATTGTCTCGGATCTTGGTGTTGTGGTATCCACCGTTGTGTCTGATTTCCATAACACAAGTGCTTTAGCTACTTAGCTTGGGATCGGAGCAATGTATGTTATGTTGTCAAATATTTATTTATTTATTTCACTTTATGCTACTGATATCGATTACACAAAACTCTCATATTTCAAAAAACACCCACTTATATACGAAATGTCACCTCATCACCTGTATTTTCTTGCGTACCCAATCGTGACGACAAAGAAATACAACCCTTATGGCTCCCCATCTTTGGGCCCTTGTAAAATTAAATGCTAGCATGAATTATATAGGAGAAAGCTCCATCCGTCCGTCTATGTGTTACATAGACAAGTTAGTCTGTAGATTCTACGGAAACAACGGCTGGATTTTGTATTGACCGCTGCGACTTTTTTTTTACTTACTTTCAAAATTATTTATTGACTAATGACAGAAAAAACAAGAACATACATTAAAACTTACATTAATGTATGCTCACAATTTAAAAACATCGCACTTACGGTTTAAACTTTATATTCGTAAAAGAATTACAGATACACCCACTGAGAAATTATATTGAAAACAAATGAAAAATACAGTTACGTATGATTGCTGACAATTAGGTGACGTTTTCAAATTAGCCATATTGTATTTCGTTCGACGAATATTTCTTATCTGACTATTGAAAACTCAGCTCTTATTCAGCTGTTCATTTTCTTTTTGCACAAAATACCCCTTCCTATAAAACTCATAATTCCTTCACCTAAAAGTTGTCTGGAAGAGATCGCTTATAGCGATAAGACCGCCTAAATTAAACATTTCCTTAAAACTAATTTGTAAATAAATTTATGTAATGTGCAATAAAGAGTTATCTATCTATCCAAAAAAAAAACGGTCCTCTAGTTTCTAAGATTAGCGTCGTTAAAAAACTCTTCAGCTTTATAATATTAGTGTAACTCCTTCGACGATTGACGACCTCCGTGGTGTAGTGGCTAAGCACGCTGGTTTCAAGGCGTCGCCGCTCCGAGGTCCCGGGTTCGATTCCAGGTCGGGTCAATATACATAATTTTCTATATTGTCTTGGGTCTGGGTGTTGTGGTACCACCGTTGTGTCTGATTTCCATAACACATTTACAATTAGCTACTTACTTTGGTATCAGAGCAATGTATGTGATTGGTTTCAATTTTTTATAAAAAACGGCGAATCTATTGTTCTTCCTTGTCTGTAAGAGCGTTGCCTGTCTCCCTTGGGAGATTCTTTCGCAATTTTCGCCTTCATTGTATTTTTAAGGTTCTCCTGAGAATGGTGTGTAGAGTGTATTAACTTACGCGAGAGTTTGTATAAGTATTCAAACTATGTATAATAATGTGTCTTTGAGAAAAAATATAAACATTGATATTTAAATGAGAAATATATGGACATGGTGTATTTTTCTCGTTTGTTTATCCTATAAAAAACAAAACTGCCAATTTCTGATTCGGTGATGGGTATTATGTGTTAGAATTTAAACAATTAACTTTAATAATAACAGTCCCCCTAGCCGATTTCGACTTCAGTGGCCAGTCACAACGACTCACCGACTGCGCGGGACATATTTAGTGCACAAGTGTGTGCGCAAACACAGGTGCAATCTCTATTCCTCTCACTCTCATAGCCCTTGGGAACAGCAATCTGACACGACCGAAGAGAGCTCAGACGCAAGACAAACGGCGCCACGTGCTTTCCGAGGCACGGGGGTGAAACACTGCCAACTTGCAAACTCCGGGCTACCATAAGGATTTCTGACTAAAAATCTCAAGTATATATTTTTGGCCCGACCCGGGTATCGAACCCGGAACCTCTGGCGCAGCCGTCGCTTTAAAGTGCGACGGCTGCGCCACCGAGGCAGTACCCTAAGTAATCCAAAATCGCAATTGCGCCATCTTTATGAGTTTTATGTTACGACTACAGGAGAATGCTCTTTGCACAATATCTTATGTCAGCGACTTATTGTCTTTTTATTTTACTGCTGAGCAAGTTTGTAAGAATACATGGAAAGAGCTTCCAGTATTTTTGTATGTGTGTATCAAAATCGATCTTAACGGAAACTTAACCAGCTTGAAGTTTGACTAAACGTCACATTTTCATTTCTACTAATAACAAGCGGTCCACCGCGACTTCGTCCGCGCGTTTTAGTTTGCTTTCTCCCCCTCGTCGCAGCCCGTTATTTTCTTTGCTATAAACCTCACGGAGCCCGAGACCTTTCCAACGAATGCAAAACCGATTTCCACGGTTCGTGCGTTCTGGAGTTATAGCGCCAGGAAGGAAAACCCGACTTATTTTTATATAGTAGATTACTTGGATTAGTAGAAATGAAAAGCGGCTCAGGAGGCGTATTGCGATCCAACTTTAGCCGATCAATTAGGCAGCTAAATTCTGACTCAGTGTAAACGAATATTATCAGTATAATAATATTATAATAATACTACATTTAGGCCGTGGGGACCCTCTGCTAAATTGCTGTTTAGAAAAATTGCGCCAACATTAAATTCTGTAACAGCCAAATAAATCTGTCTGGTTCCTAGTTCAAAGAATTAGCACAGCTATCCATAGCGGCAACGCAGCCAGTATCATAGCCTCCTTGCCGCAAGGAAATGGTTTCGTTTTTGAATAGTTAGAATTTAAGTTATTTTTTTTATATTGCATGTCTTAGTTTTATTATTGTTTGTTATAAATAAAAATGTTATACTACAATGGTACAAATTTTAATATTTATGTTGTTTTATTATAATAAATCGCAATTCGAATTGCTAATTTGACAGTAAAGCTGAGCCGCTTACCTATCAAAACTGCATCGCAATACGCGCCCAGTTGTGGATCAGCTACTATACTCATAAGGACGATTTTTAGGGTTTTCAACTTGTTAATGAACATTTAATTAAATGGCGACTCAGAGTGCGGTCGGGTCGGGCTTTCTGCAAAATGAAACGTTTAAGGCCAATATTTTAAAAATTAATCTTTCCCAGTCAAATTTATTTGGTAATCTTGCTTTCAAAACTGAAAAAAATGTATCTGACTCAGTCAAAGTTAATTAGATAATCTGGTTTTTAAAACGGAATAATTTGATAAAGCACCTTTTTTCCTTAAACCCAGAAAATGTCTAAGATATTTTGTATCCGCTCATTTTTACAGCCAAAGTACCAAAATGTAAAATTCAGGAGGACCCTTAAAATAAATGACCAAGCATGTACGAGTAATCCTGAACAAATTGACTAGCCTCAAAATGCCATGAATTTTCAGCATTATCGTTAAGAGAATAGAGTTCAATATAATTTGGCGGATTGCACGTTGATTCGAAAGTACCCTCTTCAAGTTTTGAAGAAATGTTCTGTCGTGAATCTGACGTTACGTTCCGTTTGACGGAAAGTGTGCTGGATTTGGTTTTATCAATACGATTTTGATGTAGGTAGATTTTTTACTTCAAATAAAAGTCAAAAAGATTCGTATGCAGAGTCAAGAATTGTGTTAGTGCGACAAATTGCATGGTTTAGAATGTATTTAACACTCAGTGTCATATTTTTGTATTCATAAAAATTAAGAAACCAAAAATTTGCGCACGGGCGGCACTCGAACCAGCAACTTCTTGGCTAACCAGGCCAAACGCTCTACCAATTGAGATACCGGGCTGTCGGTCCGACCTTGCGAAATTTGTGGTCTCTTAGGGATACGCTATTACGCGTGACGTTTAGCGCCATCTACCCGTCTGATACTACAAAATACATCTATCAATCTTATCACGCGAAACGCGCGGACGAAGTCGCGGGGGACTGCTAGTCATTCATATTAAGCTTTAATTTTTCTTATTTCTGATTATCCCTTAAGTATAACTAATGGACAACGCCACATGGCGTTGAATCCACATTATTTTTGTAAGCAATTAGGAAAGGCTCAGTAAATAAAATAGAAAAACTTAGTATGTGGTTAAGTAAAGTTAGCCTGTAACATCCCACTGCTGGGCAAAGGCCTTACCTCAACTATGAGGTAGTTTGAGCCATACTCCACCACGCGGGCTCAATGCGTGTTGGTGGAGGGGTGTTTGCAAGGCAAGCGACTAACCCTGCTGTCAGATGTTCTCAAGCCGCCAGTAAGGCCTCTGACTAGGCTTAACAACTAATATCAACCGATATTAGCCGGGACCAACGGCTTAACGTGCCTTATGAAGCACGGAGATGCTCGTGATGTACGTCACTTATATGGTCGGAATGGTCACCCATGCAAACACGACCGCGCCGTAGGTTGCTTCACTTCGGTATCACTACCAAAGCGCTGCTACCACTGCGCTACGAGCACCTCTAGTCTAGTATGTGGTTAGCAACTGCTTTATTAAATACATATTATAAAACAATTGCACACGGCTCTTTGGTCGTTAACAAGCCAACTCTGTAATCATTAACCCTTATCAAACGATCGCCCCACTAATATTGAAGTAATAAATAAAGTATAGAAGCAAAAATAATTGTTTTCCACGAGCCAGCTCATTAGGCTGTAGCGGTTCCGGTGGCGACAAAATGGCGGGCGCACTTCCGGCTAGGGGTGGGACAAGGACGATTTATCCAGTATCGATATTTGTACCAGTACCAAAAATTACACGACCCCAACACAACACAAAAAATTACACATGTTTAAGATCAAGAATAATTTTGAAAGAAAGAAAAAAAACACTTGATAAATGGACTTATTTTCTACGTAGACTGTTCAAGTATTTGGTAGTTTTAATTTATCTAATAAAGTACTGTGTATGATTGCCTCAGAAAAGTATAATCGTTGCCATACAACAATAGGTGGAAATAGTTTTTATAAGCATTATCTGCAACTATGCAGGTTTAATGAGCACTTTTTGCGATTTCGTCTAAGGTGCTTACAACACTTGATCACACGTGCCGATTTAAGTGGCCAGGGAGTCAGAAGACTCTGGCGAGTGTTCTGCCGAACAAAATGCAGAGACAGTCACTCGGATCTCGTTTTGTTTACTACTGAGTCGGTTCGTTTTGTTTATCTACTAGTGAGTGGCCGATTGCCCAAACCTGCGCTTTATTTGCATACATCGCACTGTCTCGACAGGATGTATATGTGATATGGAACGTTGCCGAGCACCATTCTCTAGTTTCTTAATCGTTTTCGCGAAAAAAAAGTAAATTTTCTATTCATTTTGACTCATCATATACTACTCCTACATCATAACTGTTTACGAAACTTAGTCTTCGAAAACTGAGTGTTTATTACTACTCGCTCACTCTACTGTCCCGGCCGAGAAACGATTTGCTGTCTTGCCGCTCTACTTGGTGCGTGTGATCAAGGCATAAGCAATTTGCTAAATGCGCTAAAACCTTGTCAAATTGATAACCCCGAAATCTCGTTCGCAACGACAAAGAAACATCTTAAATATCTTTTTAGTTATTAACATATTTAATTTATTGATTTATTAACTTAGAAAACGATATATAGAAAAAAATAACAAAGAGACTACGTCAATAAAATGGCCACCAAGCGCATAAAAAAGTTGATGGGGCTTATACCAATATTTTATCGATAAACTTAACTAAACACACAGCACTAGCAACCTCCGATCCGATACCGTCTGTCACCCATCCGGCGACTTTGTGGCTTTGATCCTTTCGCATCACTACTCTACAAAGATAAGCAAAGCAGATTTCTTGTGTTTATATTATCGAGAGACGGCGCTAGCGTCACTTTACTCAATCAATCATTTATTTCCGTCAAATATGGTATACAAGGTGTCAAATAACAATAAATAAAAGAATCACATATTTGGGCCATATAATTTAGTTTAAATATCAAATAAATCAATAAAAAAGTAACAATGTCAATTTGGCAGATCTACTTATGTCATTATTCTAAATTATTAAATATAACACACGAATTATATTACAAAATTGCAAATTAACTAGATCACTGAGTCTGTGCTGAAATGTCTTTTAAACTAAATTCTTTTTTATTAAAAAAACATCTAGACTATAGAAATTTTGACAGATCTACTTATGACATTATTCTAAATTATTAAATATAACACACGAATTATATTGCAACATTGCAAATTAACTAGATCACTGAGTCTGTGCTGAAATGTCTTCTTAACCTAAATTCTTTTTTTATTAAAAAGAAAACATCTAGACTATAGAATTTATGGTAGTTTATCCAGCGGAACAAATGCTTTCTAAACAGGTAAATTGTAATTTTTAAAGGCATTAGGTATATGATTATATATTTTTACGCACATAGCAACTACACTTAGGATTTTTCTTTAGAATAAGCCGATGGGGTTCTACAAGTTCTGTTGCGTTTCTGAAATTACTTTCAAAACTTCATTTCAGTATTACGGCAGAGGGCAACTGATTTTTACAAACGTAAATAAAAACCAGTAAGTTAATAATAATGTGTACCTTTAGTAAATGAAATTAATACTTTAAAAAATATATACTACTATAAAAAAATATATCTAGATATGACCTTATAATTAATTAAATCTTATGGTTATTAACGCATTTTACACAATTTACTTCAAATCAAATCAAATCATTTATTGCATGACACATTACATATTAAGATGGTATAAAAGTTTTAAAGGTACTTGTGACGCCCTGCGCAGGGCATAGCAACATTATGGGAGCTATCTAATTATTATTTAAGTAGGGTAGACCGGGTACAAAAGTACCACGGGGCAGTAGTACCATTGCCAATATTTCCAAACAGAAACAATGTTTGAATGTGTTTGTAGCGTCAGTTCACGCGCTCGATTCGTCCCCTCCCGCTCCCCAGTCGGCGGCACGCCAGTGCTGAGGCGGACACGTACACGGAAGATTTTATGTTTTCGGTCAGTCACAGTAAGAATTCTCGTAAAAAGTTTTAGTCTGTAATTCCGATTAAACTCGCTTTCTTATCAAATCATTGCTTTCATTAGTTTACTAACACTTCAATCTTTGTAAAAGTGATGAATTATTGGTATAATAATTAATAAAATGCCGTGATTTGTTGGTTAATATTTAAACTGTCCATTTGGAACAATTGTACCACTGAAGGTGGAGACAATTGTAGCGGTACAATTAACCCCATGGTAAAATTAACCCCGATATTATATTAGTTATGAATTATTCTGATTTTAATTAATTTCATTAAAATGAGTTGAAATTAATTAGGGTGAATAATTATAGGTACATACTTATTTGAACTTTTTGTTTAATATGTCACGGCGAAGAGCGAAGTTAACTGATAGAGGCTCTAAGGACCTGTTCCTTTATGAACAGGCAATTCAAGAAATTGAAAATGGGCGATCAATTCGGGCTGCAGCTGCGATGTTCAGTCTTTGTCACGTTTCACTAATAAAATATACAAGGAAAAAGGAAACAAATCCTGGTGGTGCCATAAGTATGAGATATAATCCCGCAATGAAAGTTTTCTCTGAAGAACAAGAGCCGCATCTATCAAAGTTTTGCATTTTGTGTATGGAACCTTATAGTGCCATAACTGCCGTCCAAACGAAGTTTGGGTTCAGTGCATTATTTGCGGAATGGGCACACAAAGAATGTACGGCACAAGAAGGCAATTATGTTTGCCATAACTGCGATTCCGATTAAAAATTAAAATATAAATATCATAATATTAAGAACTGCCTGTCAGGGTTAATTGTACCGGGGGTCAATTGTACCCTCATACAAATTGATAGTTTTCGTTTTTTGTGATTTGAGAGATTGTTAGTGAGATAATTACTTAATGTTTGAGTCAAAAGAATAGTATATTATGCAAGAGTTGACTATTGTTTGTTATTGGAGAAGAATATTTGTTTTTATTTAAGTTAATTACGTGTTGTCTTTTTCGACTGATTACTATTAAGTATTTTGATTCCTAAGAGTAAAGCCTGTTATTGTAGGTTTATTACAACGTAAAATTACCAACCATTAATAAAAACATTATTTTAACATTTATAACAGAGTTTTATTACTAAATTTATTTCTGGTACAATTAACCCAAAGTAGGGGTCAATTGTAACACACGACACCACTCTGTTCAGATGTGGTTTTCATTGACTTTTCGGTACCGTAGGTTTTATTTAAGCATACACATTTGCAGCTTAGGAGTGTAGGTAGTGAAATTTAAATGCAGAATAAAATATATTTCAGTAGATTTGTCGCTATCAACCAATGTTTAAAAAATGGTACCATTGTCCCCGGTCTACCCTACATAACATAAATTTTTAACATAACATCTTCTACATACATGTATATTTTAGGTCAAACTCCTAGGAACTCGACACTTATTAACAAATATCATACTTATGCATATGTTTTTGTATATGCATTTTATTTTTGTTTATTTTATTTTATAAGCTGTCCCAGTGCCACCTAGTGAGATCTATAAAGTAATGGGATGAAATACTTACTTATTTTTATGTTATATTTGTTCTCATGTAAGTGACAGTGTCTTTGTTTGAGAAATAAATAACCTTTAAACCTAATGGGAGAAAACTGCTCATTAATAGGTTATCGAGGCCACCGTCGTCTTACCACCTTAAGAATTAAAATCGCAATTTGCGTCGTCTTTTGTTCAAATACTATTAAGTATAAAGGAAAAAAAACACTTAAACTTACCTACAAGAGAGACCTTCAATTCTTGACATCAAAATTCCGTCAGTGACAGTGGTCGCGCATGACTCTTCGCAGTTTCCTACAAAGATTCTGGTCACCAGCTTCATGCTTTACCGTCGCAAAATTTGGGCACTCTTTTCGATAGTAAGTCTTTCCGGGTGTGTGTGGGCCTCCGCCCCTGTATGTGAAATTTTAACTTGTCCATGTGGCAAGGAGATTGAAAATTTTGGTCTCCACTGCCTGTGTTGCCAGCAAAGCGCTGGGCGTCTCGCCCGTCACGCTGCCCTTAATGACGCCATCAGAAGAGCTCTTGCCAACATTCATGTTCCTTCCACGTTGGAACCACGTGGTTTGGTCCATGATGATGGTAAGAGACCCGATGGCCTCACGCTTATTCCCTGGGAACGGGGTTTGGGCCTTAGTTTGGGATGCAACTTGTGTCGATACTTTGGCTCTCCCATCTCTGAGAATCAGCCCTCAAAGCTGGAGCAGCAGCGGAGTTGACTGAAAACGCCAAGCGTCGCAAGTTCGTCTCACTTGCAAATGTGTTTGAGCCGTTTGGCGTTGAATCATTTGAGCCGTACAGACCCTCTGCTAAATTGCTGTTTAGAAAAATTGCGCCAAAATTAAATTCGGTAACAGCCAATAATAAAGCTGGCAGGTTCCTAGCTCAAAGGATTAGCACAGCTATCACACGCGGCAACGCAGCCAGCATCATAGCCTCCTTGCTGCAAGGAAATGGATACGTTTTTGAATAGATACATTTTAAGTTATTTTTTACGTTGCATGTCCTTGCTTTTTTTCTTCTTGTTTGTTATCAATAAAGAGTTAGTTTAAAGTATAATACTTTGAGGTATAACTCATACTACAACCGATTTTCATTTGAACGTGGCAAAGCGGCAGAGACCCTACGACACTTGAATTAGTACGAAAGACAACAGATTGGAAATCATAATTTAATAAATATTTAAGTACTTATCGACATTACAAAATACATGTACAGTTTCAATATTCAGTCGACCATATTCGTAAGCGAACCAAAACACAGGAAATCTTAGAATAACTACCTTTGTTTTGTATCTCACCGAAGTGAAAGACAATGGCGTTCAACACTGTCAATAGCCATTAATTCCTTTTGCTTAAAGATATCGGTTATGAAAACATTATAAAGTATTCATGCTGTGTTAGTATATTTCAACACAAACCGGCGAAGCGCTTTTGATAATTTTGGTTAAGAAACTGGACTAAATAGCTAAAATAATGGAGTTATAAAGTGTGAGATTTTACTTTGTAACCTATTCATTTACTTATCTAACGATTTAAGGAACGTAATCATCTGTTTTCCATTACTGGAAGCCAAAGAGAACGAAGCGTAAAGAAAACATTTCGTAAAATATGTATCTGAAAAATGAAACGAATTACAGATTTATTTTTACGGCAATAGCACAGACGATATACATTGTGTTGTTTTTGGTCAACGACGAGCGGCTCAGGGATGGTTGTATATACGATACTGATGCCAAAAATATAGGTATATATTTTTTAAATAGTAAAACCCACATTTTTAATTACTCATTGCAATATTAGTTATTAAGTCAGAACTACCAACGCCAGGTCGTCTCTTCGTAGCTTACTAGCTACGGCGTAGTATTTCGTAGATACGCGCTAAGGTGCAAGTTTCCACATTCGTTTTTTTTTAGAATAAGTTTTCTTTTATAAAACTCGCATATAATTTAAAGTTCTTTTTTAAAGAATAAGCGTAACTTATATTATCATCCCTGAGTTGGATGTAACTGACTAAAATAACACCTTGTTATACGAGTAGTCAGAATTGTCAGAGTTTCTTAGTGATTAAAGCCCGAATCTTTTCAAATGCAGAGTGAACAGGCTTCTTCTGGGCTCGCTCCATCTTCGACTCCGTCTTAGTCTTGGCTTGGTCCGAAGTCAAGAGCAAACCCATAATTAGTATGGGTTTGCTCTTGACTTTGGACCAAATAAATAAAGATACTCTTGTTTAATTTGACCCAAATCCACAGCTTTCGATAAAATGTAACGACCCAAATCGAAATTAATGAATAATTAAAACTCAATTACAACACTTCGGCCGAGTTATTAAAATCGGAGTGTCTTAACGATAATTAATTAAGACAATTAGCGTTAGACGCCGTATTGACGTAGCTCGGATGGAAACAGTCTGCTCAAATAATAATTTTGTGAATAACTTTTAAATAATATTAAAAGTGATTTATTATCAGATCAGATCAAAACTTCTACATAGTCAAATTCAAAGTCAAAAATCAAAATAAACGGGTAGGTACATCAGTTTGGTGCAGGATAGACTGTCCATACATTCTCGTCATTAAATTGGTCTTGAATTTTATAATACCCCTTCGACATTGGGGTAGTTTTGACATGTGATGTAATGATAGATTACAAAATATGGGATACTAGTGGGACCGTGACTTCGATTGTTTTTTTATCGGTATTTTGCAATGAGCAGTTTTCTTGCCGCTAGATGTTTATACCATCGAGAGATGGCGCTACGCTAGCGTCATTTTTGGGATCTTTACATACATTATTGTAGTATTAAAGCAGAAGGCAATTGCTTTTCGTGAAATGAAATGTGTACCTTTAATAAATAAAGGACTTCTGACAAAAAAAAGTATCTTAATTAAAATCATTAGTTTTTTAGCGCATTTTACAATATTAAATTTTATTTCTCTTTATTTTTCTTTGTCCATCGTTTTCCGCCAACGAAATGTTCCTTAACCTATTCTAATATAATATAGAGAGCTATAAAGTGATGAAAGAAAACTGCTCATAACTTTAGTCTTAGTGTGATGTTTAATACTCACCCAGCCTGAAGCCTTCCTCGGTGCATGGATTAATTCAACACATTTCATCATTTCAAATTGAACCCATAAATCTGTCGATTAGTGCGTTACATACAATCAAACAAACAATCTATAAACCTCTTTATTCATCCCATGAGGGATAGCTCCATGTTGGGCGCCATTTTCAGCCTATCTAACAAAGTTCAGTAAAATCTGTTGTAGGTATTACATAATTCATCAATTTATTTGATAAATATATTATTGTAAGTAATGTCTGACTTAACTTGTCTTAACCGAACGACTATAAATTCGTAACACAAAACTAGATTGTTTTGTTTCGTCTTTGACAAAAACTTCCGCCATCTTGTAAATAATAAAGAAAATGGCGAGAGATCGTAATGGATGCCGCGTGGCGGGATTTTAGGTAATTTAATTAAAACTGCGCTGGGAATGAGTTTGTGATATTAATACATTTGTAACGAGAGTTGTAAATGAAAATGAGAGTTGTTTAGAGGAAATTATAATTAAAAGTCTGGGTGAAAGTACAAAAGTTGGTGCGGATTTTCCGTGTGTTAATCTTAATATTTGGCTTGTGACTTCACAGAAGATAAAACCTTTTTATATATTGCCTTATCGCTTAAGGATTGATTAAATATTAATCTTCATCCTGGTAGATGTGCATTTTATAATCCGACAAGCTACAATGACCCCCCTTCTTAACCTAGATACAGAGTACGGAAAAATTAAGGCTCAGAAAAATAAGATCCTATATATACCTACACATTTATTTTGGACACCAATCACATACATTGCTCTGATCCTGAAGTAAGTAGCTAATGCACTTGTGTTATGGAAATCAGATACAAAGGTGGTACCACTACACCCAAACCCGAGACAATACCGGAAAAAATATTTCTACATTGACCCGACCGGGAATTGAATCCGGAACTTAAGAGCGGCAACGCCTTGAAACGCCAGAGTGCTCAGCCACTACACCACCAAAGTTAAATTTAAATGAAAATTAGTTAATGTGAGTTTAAGGTTCACAGAAAAATATGTTTTTTACTCATTTGGATTTGAAATAAATGTAAAAGGGTAATTACCTTGAAATAACTAGTACATGTCCTTTTTATAACTAAGGTGTCCTTTTTAAAGGCCAGAAGTATGATCTGGGTTAAAAGTTGCGATAGCAAATGGATCACATAGGTGCCTCGAATCTCGTTTCCTGGATATTTTTTTTCATATTTCTAACAAAGTAACTTCTGCAAATGTGTCTGCAAAAGGATTTCTCTTGAAAAAAGTGCCTTTAAAATTGTCTTTATCCGCTGAACGTTCTGGTTCCGATGGTCCCATCCTCTCAAAGACTAAGAAATAAAACAAAACCAGTACCAGCAAAAGCTCTCGAGATAATCCCGCCATTTGGCGGCTTTCCCGCGCTCGCCGCGAGATGGCGGTCGACAGGATAGTTCGAAAGCGCGGGCCACAGATTAAATTCTGGTAACTGAAGCTATACTGAGAGTGATTTGCACCAACTTAACTGATAGGGCACATAGCGCGAAGAACTGATGGCCGTTGGGGCAGGAAAGTTCTAGATTGGAGACCCTTCGACCAAAGACGCAGCGTAGGACGTCCACCAACAAGATGGACAGACGACCTTATAAAGATTGCAGGATCAAACTGGATGCAGACCGCTAGTAATCGGTCGCTGTGGAAAGCCGTGGGGGCCGTGGAAAGCCGCTGTGGAAGGCCTATGTTCAGCAGTGGACGTCCTTTGGCTGATAATGATGATGATGATGATAACTGATTTAGCGTTATGTTATTTTCAGTAAGTTACCTAAACTGGTTTTTAATAACCCTTATTCTGGCTTTGCGATACGTAATTAATAATTACATGAAATTGTAATTTAGTCGCTTAGAGAATGCTTTTTTGACATTTGCAGACACAGTTTGTGAATTGTAATTTATTTGTAATGTTTTATAGTACTGCCTATACTATAAAATATAAAAATCGAAACATGCTAAATTATTATAAAGCACGCTCCAATGTTCAGAACTTTTGTTTTCCAAATGGCGACTGACCAAACAGCACACGCGGGACACAAATCAGAACACTCCCACCACAAACAACTCTTAATAAACTTAGATTTATTATAATATCACATTGCGGCGCAGTGATAATACAAAATCACTGAAAAGAGCCCGTGAAATTATTATACGATCAGTTATCATTGCATTCACAATAGTCAGTGTATAATTATAATTTAGTGAAACTACAATATAACGTCTAAAACCGTGTGTAAGTATATTAATAAAAATAGTTCAACCATTTTCAATGTTAGTAGCAAACCCGACTGCGTCAGAAGGAGGGTAATGTTTTTTTAGCGTATGCATGGCCATTTTTGGCCATCTTAGCTGTGACTTTTAAAAAAAGTTACAGGAAAAGTAGATTATTTGTTTTCCAGAAAGCTTTTCGTCTCTAAAACCGTTTACTCAAAAAACTAACCTTAAAAAAGCATCGTACAAAACTTGCCCGCGCAGTAATCCGCCATTTTGGTTTTTGAAATGGCGTCACTAATGGACCTTTGGCTTGGAACTATAAAACAATAGGTTCTTTTGTGATTCCGGCGTTCGCTTTTAAGAGGGTTTTTAAGGATTTTCCCATGGTGCTGCTAGTTCTTTCTTAGGGTTCGAATGGAACCCTTTAGAGCACTTTGTTGGAATAATATCGGGAGATGGAAGATAAAAGAACTTCTTAGGTAAGGTAGCTTGGCGTTATCCAAGCAGATTGGCTGAAAATCACCCTTTTACGTACATAACTTGCTTAAAAGTAACATTTAAATATGAGGTTACAAATATTGCTAAAAAAAGGTTGACCTAAATGATTAGATTAGGTTTATCACAACTGACTTAATATGTTTTATTCTTAGTTCAAATTTCTTCGGGTTAAATAAATAATGCTTTGGTAACTCAGATAATTAATATATTTTACTATTACGTTCAATTCTTAGTCCCCCTACCCGATTTCGACTACGGTGGCCAGTCACAACGACTAACCGACTGCGCGGGACATATAATAGTGCGCAAACACAGGTGCACTCTCTATTCCTTTCACTCTCATAGCCCGATGGGACAGCAATATGACACGACCGGAGTGAGATCAGGCACAGGACCAACGGCTTTACGTGCTTTCCGAGGCACGGGAATGAAACACCGCTTACAACACTGCTAAACAACACAACTTCCAAACTCCGGGCTACCTTAGGAATTTCTGAACAGATAAAGTCAGATATATATTTTTGACCCGACCCGGGGATCGAACCCGGGACCTCTGACGCAGCCGTCGCTTTAAAGTGCGACCCTTTTACCGCTGCGCCACCGAGGCAGTTAAATTCTTAAAGGAAAAGCTTCAAAGGCACACCAGTAGCAGCCTGTGTAGGTACTTAATAAATCAATAGTACCTTAAATACTTGAGGTAGTAAATAATTAAAACAACCTTCTGCTTTTAGAAGGCTAAAACAACGCTATCGATAACACGGCTTCCAAAGTTTTAGTTGAAATCAAATATGAGTTGGTTGCCTTCGTTTCGAATCTGTGAATTTAATTTCATGACATTGTTATTACAGTTTTGACATTATTTGATTATTTATTATAAACTGACCTTTCTTATTAATTTGTAAAAAATACTTTTAATATTTGCACGCAGTTTGAATGGTTAAACGTTTGCATTTAAGACATGGGAGATTAAAGCTTTGTCATATTTTGTGTATTCTGGCAAATAAATGATTGATCAAAGTTGGGAATACGCACAAATTCTGAACTGGCCTTATCTGTCTGTAAAAACCGGCCTGTAAAAACCTGTTGTAGTCTGTAAAAACTGGCAATGTGCGAGTCGGACTCGCGCACTAAGGGGTGGGTGCCAACTTTAACTGAATAAGGTAAATTTTACACTCCCTTAGTTTAAAAGTTAGAAGGAGAAACGCCCATTTTACCACGTTGGAAGCGCCTATCTCTCAAATATTAACCTTTTAAAGAAAATGGTTTAAGAAACCTTGATGTCCTTTTAAAAGACATATCCATAGATCCCACACGCATGGTTTAAAAAAAAATTTTTTTTTGGTTTTAGTTTCATGAACATTTTTTTTTTGTATGAGAATCGTAAAACGCGTAACAGGATGCATCTACCTACCAAGTTTCAGCTGTGTACGACTACGGAACCCTAAAAAGGGTTTGACTTAAAAATTTACAATTATTCGTTCATTAGGCGTAATTTCAGAAGCTATTCGCTTTCGGTTTCATTCAATACCTACAAGTAATTCACATGTATACCTTTACATAAAATAAAAAAATATTCATAAGATGGCATAAGTTCTGTCATGATGAGTTTGCCTAGATGTGTAGGATCTTTTAGAATCCTGTTATTATGAATGTGGAGTCATGACATTGGATAACACTTTGACTTCCTTAAAAAAAATATAAGAAATACCCAATAAACCTATGTAGTTTTAATCAAGCTCTCACTTTTGCCCTTCTATCACTTCCTTCGCGCCGCCAGCATTTTCTCTATATAGACCTATGGTTGACTGGCAGAGAATGCTTTTAGCATTAAGTCCGCCATATGTACCTTTTATTTGTGCATGAAGTGTTTTATAAATAAATAAACCGCATTTTTTACGAGTAATTGAATAAAAAATATTTGCTTTGTTTTTATTTAAAAAAATATGCACAGGCCGACAGCGAGCTGGGTCCGAGTGCTATATATAAAATAACGACTGAAAAGATACCGCCCTTAACACTCGGGCCCGAGTGGACAGCACTGCTGGAATGGGTCTCGCGCGTGCTCTGAGTTAAAAATAGCAATTAGAAAGCGATAGATTTTAGGTAATACCTCTGTCGGATTAAGTGCGTACCTATAAAGCTCTGAGCCATTTGATAAAAAGCTCCAAAGCTCGTAAAGCCCGGAAGGCCAATCGGAGAAACCCTCAATTATTCATGCGATACAGATAGAAAACAATTTGGAATGGTTGGATTAGTGTGGATCAGGTAAAAAAATATTTTTTGTTTTGATGTGAAAATGTGTATTTTACTTTACTCCCGGAGAAAAATATTTCAATTAGAAATAGCCCCCTTTTTGTTTCTGAATAATATATTTATTTAAACTTTATTGCACTGTAAATTGTACAATTGCCGGACTTAATGCCTGATGGCATTCTCTACCAGTCAACCACCTGGTAATGCAGAGAGTTTAATAATTGGCGTGAGTTATTACTAATCTATACTAATATTATAAAGCTGAAGAGTTTGTTTGTTTGTTTGTTTGAACGCGCTAATCTCAAAAACTACTGGCCCGATTTGAATTTTTTTTTTACGTTGGATAGTCCATTTATCGAGGAAGGCTTTAGGCTATATAACATAAAGATACGACTCATAAGACCACAGCAGAAATGAAAAATGTTGCGGAAACGGGAGAAAGATATTCCTTTTGAGAGCTTCCGCTGCATACGCTGCGGAATCCGCTTAAGTTACACAAAAAACATGTATGACAGGATTGTTCAGCATTAACAGTTCTATGATAAAGTCCGCGACAGTCTATCTTTTATGGTTGACTTACTACAACCTTTTTTATGTTAATAAATTAGTAAAAAAATAATGCATTATTTATAGAGGTGTATTATACACACAGGTATTTATTCTTATCAAAATAAATACATTCATCATCACGAGCATTTCATTTAGAACCAAGTTGCCCTTTATATCATTTGATTTCAATGAATATCTTAGGAGCTATCACAGTTTTAACATAACTCCGCACCAAAATAATGTTCGCAGCTTAAGGACAATGTGCGCTTGCGCTAATATATTATAAAGCTGAAGAGTTTGTTCGTTTGAACGCGCTTATCTCAGGAACTGCTGGACTGATTTGAAAAAATATTTCTGTGTTGGATAGCTTATTTATCGAGAAAGGCTTTAGGATATAAAACATGACGCTGCGACGGGAGGGGAGGGAGCAAACTCAAAACGCGCGGACGAAGTCGCAGGGGACCGCTAGTTAATAATAAATGAGAAGAGTAGCACAAAAAAAAAAGTAAATTTCACTAAAATAAACATACATACTAATATAACACAAATATAATAGGATACATAAGCAAGAGACTCATAAACATACATAAAATACATATACTTAATAAATACAAAATTATGAATGATAAAGGTGATGATATTGATAACATTCAAAACACACAAATAAAAGAAAATGGTCGTTAATTCTAAAGAGAGCCAAGGTTAAGATAGTGGGTGTGGAGAGACTTTTTAAAAGTAAATTTGTTGGGGGACAGTCTAATTTCATTATCATAATATATATGTCACCGTTATAATAATGTAAAAACCGAACTGTACCGAACTTCATACATTATAACGTAAACTGAATTGAGAATCACTGGGCACAGTGGTGGGTCAAGGTAGGTAAAGGATAATCGAGGCGCGCAAAGCAAATCCCCGTTTATCCTTCGTGTGAGGTTGACATGTTAGTACCAAAAAAGTACAAATGCTAAACCTTGTCGAGCTTGTTGACAATAAATGGACAGATTAAAATATAACGGATCTAAATCGTTACATTATATACGTTATATTGTTATATTGGACACCAATCACATACATTGCTCTGATCCCAAAGTAAGTAGCTAATGCACTTGTGTTATGGAAATCAGACACAACGGTGGTACCACAACACCAGTTTTTACAACATTGCAGTACAACAGTGCAGTTTTTACTATATTACGGTGACATATAATATCGTTTCAAAACATATCTAACTATTGTACTGATTTTTACCTCTCCCAGTTTTTATTGTAACTCTTTCAAGGACAGTGACCGCCTATAGGCGGGATAACAATAAATTTTCTATTGTGTCTGGAGTACTGTCCGTAAAAGTGTTAAAATTTAGTTAAGTCATTTTAAGAGCAGTTTTCTCAAAGTAAGTGGTGTTAATCACCACTAATGCTTACTGTACGGGACGCGCTGGAGTGTTTCTGTATTGGATCTTCGGGGCGTCGTATCCGTACCGGGGGGTTCACTGTTGCTATACTATTCAGCCCCATGAAGGTGGCAAAACAGTAGTAGTATTTACCTTAATTAGAGTACAAAATTTTCGGTGCAATTGAGCTCAGTCGACTTTTGATAAACTCTGTTAAAGAGGGCATGTCCACACTAATCTCGCCTACCGCACCACTATGAATATTTTATAAGCGAAACGGCGAAATCGCGTGCGAACGATACTGCTTAATTAGACCCCGCTGTTAGGCTGTGGCTTGCTTTGTAGCGGTTTATAAGGGCTCTCCAGTAGGTCCTTAACTATTTATAAGTTTGAGGTAGTCCTTCAGAAAGTTTGGCGTTGAATACTGGAAGCATTTGCTACCGGTAACAGTCTGAAGATATTGATTTAATTGTTACAATTTGGTTGTGTGTAGACTAGCTTAGTCTAACCGAGGCTAGACAAACAAGGAAGACAGAAATAATATCTTTTCAAATAATAACAAATCGGTAAGATATTTTTTTAGAGACAAGATTGTTTTAGCTCTGTTACCCGGGCGCGCAATGTAAAGACGCTAAAACGTCCTAATTAGGACGTCTTACCCTTAGTCTGCGAATAGCTATACAACAAGTGTGACGTATCTGTTAGTGATTGTAAATCCTATAAAATGCCATCACGAGGGATTCAAAAGTGCACAAACTATGATAAGGACGTAAAATAAGCTCATAGGGTCTCGTATCCATTTAAATCCATCTCTTTAAATCCATTTCGCAATATGGCTACTAAAGTGAAAGAGAACGTAAATTGTTAATTTTACAAGTCTGAAAATGACGCGATGTCTTCGACAACAAGTCGATCACAGATTCTGTAGTGTAGTCTTTCAAGTGTGCAGTGCAGAGCAGTGATTGGTCAATAAGTGACGTTTAGTTTACACTTGGGCGTAACAGAGATAACTCAGTATCTTTTTTTCTTACTGTATAAAATATGCTTTCTCTTTCACACTTCGTCTATTACACTTAGTATATTTGGGTTATAAAAAATTGCGGATATGTGCAGTCGCTCTCGACTGGCACAGATTTTTCGTTTGTTTTTTAACATATATATATTCTTTCTTAAAATTCATTTTTGTCTATATACTCGACAGTCACGAAATTGTCTACTAATTCATCATACAGATCAATCGCCAAATTTTTATGGATGTTAGTTTTGAATTAGAA